>OV816024.1:215819585-216419585 GCA_929113105.1 Agrypnus murinus | reverse complement strand
TTATTTATATTTTTAAAAGCATTATTTGTACTTGATGAATCTCTATAAGCTCGAGGAGGATTGTTCTAAACATCCTCCCACTACTTGCGTACTACGTCACCAATCGCTTGCTCATAAGTCATATCAGAAACAATTCTCATACGAGTTTCATAGTGTTTACTGTAAGCATTTTCACGAAATTCGATGTTTTCGGAATTTTTAAATTTTGATCGGATATTACAGATTCGGATGTATGATGAAAAAATAAAATAGGAAGAACATAGTTCTATTTATTAAGGAACATAAACAAAATAGCTGATAAAGTTTAAAAAGTTGGAATATAAAAGCATAATAATTATGAGGTGTGAATTCAACGCAGAACTTCAGTGGGAATGATTATGCATGTAGTTGGAAAGGTGAGGATGTAAGTCGAGGGGGGGATAATCTGAAGAGGCGTAACTCGGGGAGGGTGATAAGTCGGAGTAAAGGGGTAAATCAAAAGAAGAAAGTAAGTCGGGGAAAAAAGAGTAAGTATGGAGAAGAGACGGTAGGTTGGGGTTGGTGAGAGGTAAGTCGAGGGAGGTGGGTGAGCAAGTCAGGGGGAAGGTGCTAACGTTGGGTGTAGTGAATGGTTAAGTCGGGTGTACTTGTTATATAACTAGTTGTGCTCGGTTTTGTGTATTTAAATAATTACAAGGAATTTAATTATAAGGAAGTCCTTCAACAAATTAACTTTTTGATTGTCATGTCTTGATAGAATTTCCCTAGCTAAGAATAAAGAGTTCAATGTACTTGTTTACAAGATAAAGGATGAGTTGCATAGGGGTGTGACGGCGATTTCAATGTGGCCATAGATTGTTGTAGATGGTAATGAGTATACAGCAGGATGCTGATTAATAATAATATTTTATTGCTCAACAGAAAAAATTCCAATTACAGGACTATCTCAAATTAATACACATTTAAAGAAGCGCAATAATCTAATTAACTGAAATGATAATAAACCTAACCTAAAAAAATACATTTTCTGTCTAACACCGAATTAAATAACAGTATTATTGTTAATGTATGATACCTCTGGAGTAGGATTGAATTGCACGAAAAAGGGTCCGTAATAGGTTGCGACTTTCTGGTCTAACTGATCACTTAAGATTTAGCCAAGTTGTGATGAAAAGTGTTAGCCTCACACCATTTTTGCACTTCCCCGATATGTGCTTGAAGAGTAACACAGTCACTTATTGTTACAATGTTGCAAAAGCTTGTCATATAATGGGCAAATAACAATGTTTCACATGTTAGGGCTATTAATAGTAAGGGATCTAAATTGGATCTTTGAGGAACTCCCGACGATGCTACAAATGTATCAGAATTAAAACCGCTGTATGTTACTTATGTACGCGATTTTCAAGATAAGATATAAAAAATAACAGTAATGAGTCGCTAAAACCACAATTGTACAATTTATTAAAAATAATCAAACGCCTTAAAAAAATTGGTTAAATGGCGCCCATGTATCCTTGAATATCAATGGAATCTGAAACATACTTAGGGAAATATATGAAGTTAGTTAGAGTAGAGCGCTTTACTATAAATCCATGTTGATGAGGAGAGGTTTAGTCTCTAACTCTAACTCTCTAAGGGGATAAATGCAATATGCAATACAATTTGGAATAAGAAATACCTTAGCAAAATTGGATAGAATGCTTATAGGTCTGTACCTAGTCTAGCCATAAATACTGTTACACTTATTTAATGCGATAAAATGAATATTTTAAAATATTTCCTGAACAAATTTAATTGGTTTATTTACTAATATACCTTATATGACATAGAAAAATGCCGATCTCAGTTAAATGCCCAATTCTCTTGTGCGATGTTTGAATGCCCGAAAGTTCAAGTCTTTGTTGATAATAATCGACTCATTTCCCCGAGTGCTGGTTTTGTTGGCTTCCGATGTTCGTACCCGTATGGACGCACGGGCTACTGACAATCTTTGATGTCCCCAGTCTCCTAAAACAATCTAATACACCGATACACAGCAAGCGACAAATCTCGAGTGGACGGAGCGTTCTGAAAATGTCTCCTTTTTTTATTTTACAAGCAGTACGCAATACGGTTCTCTTTAACAGACCTTTCCATAGAGAAAGCAAGCACAAAACGAAATTGTTTTTATAGACAAACAATATTTGTCAGCGCGCTATCAGTTTTTCGTAAATTAACGTTTTTAGAATTTTCCCTACCTTCTACCCCACCCCCAGGGTTCGGGGGGTGAGGTCAACTTTGGTATCATTGGATAGATTTTTAAAAATATTGAACACGTATTTATCACGTTATTTTTCAATCTAAAGTGTATATCTCGGATATCCTGCTATTTCCAGACGTTCGTACCTTCTCTTCAATTTTTATCGATTGTAGCGCCATCTGTGAAAAAACTTGACATTAATCCTAGGTCAAACTAATGTAGTTTTTTTTCTGGAGAATCCAAATCTGTAATAAAAACTGGGGGTTCCCATTGGAGATTGAAAGGTTACCCACCACCCCAACGCCAGGGATTGGGGTGGAGGTCAATTTGGTATCACTGGATAGATCTTTTAAAAATATTGAACACGTATTTTTTATTTGTCAATCCAAAGTGTATTTCTAGACTTATTCGACTGTTTCCAGACTTTTCGAACATCGTGTAATTCTCAAAAAAAGAAAAAGTGGGTTGCAGCCGTCTACACGTGTTTCGCACTTATTAGTGCTCATCAGGACGGCATAGCAAATATAATGAAATAAAAGTAACGAATTCAAGAAGATGTAAAACACAAAGTAGTGACGTTTGTTGTGGTTGGCTGCTATCTGTGAAACCTTGTGTTGTACATCTTCTTGAATCCAAAGGGCGATGCCCAGTATTCCCCGTGAGTGGTTTGCGAAACCTTATTAAGAGCATTTGATGGTAAATAGCTTTGACTGCAACCAAATAATTTTCAAACTCAATACGTCGTCTTACGGTTTTCGCCAAATCGTCGCATAATGGTGTAAAACTTACAAGATAAGGGTAGAAAATCTAATTATTGGAATTCTTAAATTACCTGTCAGTTGTTATTAAGAATGAATGGGCGCATCTCTTATGCACGACCTTGGAACTAATAAGTAGCCACGTACTGAAATTACACCCCCGTACTTTAGCGTTTATTAAATGTACCCCCAGTGAAACAGAGCAGTTAATTAGCCAGTTGAAAACATGGATTTAAATTTTCAGGTTAAGTAGTTTTAGCCTATGTTAATTACAGTTATTCGTTATTCCGCTTATATTTGTTACGATGTATTACACTGAGAAAAAAAAGTGTTGCACCAAACAAAAAAAACTTTAATTTAACAGTTTTCAAACTTTAAATACGGCCAACTAGTTTAGTGCATTGTACGAACATTTTATATTCATTAAGTTTTTTTGATTCAGAAAATGCATGGAGGCACTCAAAACAAGTTAAACTTTTGCATTGTAAAAAATAGAAGAAATGTTATACTGACAAAATGTATTGCTTACATCAATGCATTCAACTGTGTTGAATCAACTGAACAGTATGTAAATACAACAAATCAAACTTTCAAAGTAATGCACCCCGCGTGTTGAATTAAATATTGCTGATAGTGTTGAATTAAGAAATTAATTAGTTGAATGGGGAAATAGGAGGGAAAGGGATATAAAGACAAAATCAATAAAATGCAAAAAGTATATTAAACATAAACATATAAATTACAAAAAATATATTAAATAAATCAAACTTAGATGATCAATCTAAAACTACAATAACGCTTATGCCATTGGCTAAAATGTGCAAAAGTTGAGGTTCACGATAAATTAAGTCTTCGAATCTCATAAAGCTAACAGTTTGTGATTCCTGAACTACGTAAGCATGAAAATGATCATTATAATATTTGGTTACATACATTTGTAACATAAAAATAACATTACGTTCATGTAATAAAATAACATCGATTCTACCAAAAGTAGGCATAATATCCTCTGATAAATTATTAACCAGCACCATATGCCCAGGGCGATATTTAATATTGGCTTGTTCGTTCGTTCAGCCATAAATTTTTCTATTTCCCCTGGAATCTGAAATATAATTTATTTCCATGTATTTATATGTATGTTGCTAGGCTAAACTAACTATAACATTTAATTTTACAAGTGTTTAATTAATCCCTTAATTCTGTAAAATATCTGTAACAATTAACATCATATTATCTCAATGATTTTAGGATAGGCAACTTTATTGTTATTTTTCAAACTAATAAACTGCCAGGGTAATAATAGAAAGTTACTCTTAAATGTTCTTGGAATTCCAGATTTTAACTTTTAGTCCACAAAAATTAACAAAATTTAGCATTTTTATTGATGGATTATAATTAATAAAATGTATTTTGTTGGAATAGAGAATTACTATAGTATATCATATTTTGCTTGCTGATTAATTAAAATAGAATTATATTTTTGTTTTATTGTTGTAGGTGTTTCTTTAGATCCAACAACTAATTACTAACCTTAAGGAGGTTAATTATGCTTTCTTGAGATTCAGTTATACTGGGTTTCCAATTTGTATTTTTTAATTTTATTCTTCCTTTTGGGGGAAATAATGACGCCAACATTGTTATCTGTACAGCATGTCTACTATCTGAAAAACCAAAACCATTTAGCATAAAATTATATAATATTGCTACAACATACTCTCAGATAAAGAGTTGTTTTGCACTTGTGTCAACAGAATTTCTCCGGGTCTTTTCAGACTGGGGCAGTCTAATGTCTTATTACAAAATGAATCCCATTTTGTGTAGATGGCTGATGTGGTAATATCATTAAATATATATTTGAAGTCTTCTTCAATCTAGAATTAAAATGTTATATCAATTACTTTTAGTTAGTATATGTATTTTCTTTTTGGTACCAAAATCAGTGCAATTTGATTTTTAAGAATTGGCCATTCTTCCAAAAATTGTTGCACAGTTTTCACATTACTCGTCCGTCTCATTGGAAATGTCTGCTTCCAATGCATTTGCACAGTGTCTACAGGTTCGGTCCAATGTTTCAACCATGCAGCACTAATTTCCATTTCACCTAAGAATAATTAAAATAAGTAATAAATATAATTATGTAGATACGCTTTATTCTATTTACTTGTAACTGTAGTCACATTGATTTTATCCAATGATTTATTTTCTTCACTAATACTGTGTTTGCCATCATCACTGGTTGACGTATTATACACTCTTTTTAAATTTCTATATTTGTCAACTAGTTTACCTTTGGCATTGATGGCTTTTTTCATTGGACCTACACCAGTAACTCGTGGAATGTAATAGGTACCACTGTGCTCTTGAAATTAATTACAGATTTTTTTGGTAAGATTTTCGAAATCCGCAGAAGTTAGTTTGCTGAAATAATTTTAGATAAGATGATCGGAAGCATGGACAAGTCCATAGATTATGATTACAGAAGTTGCTTCAATTTTATGAATAAATTCGACAAATTTGGTAGTAATGGTAAGGCTACTGCGATACCACCACTTTTGCTATTTGCAGTTAACGTCCATCAAAACACTTTCTGCTCGTGTAATTACTTACCCATCATTAGTGTCTGCCATCATTCCGTTGATCAATAAGTCTACCAGTGTATTTCTGGCTTTTGTGGACAAACTTTTGGTTCTCTCATAGCTTGCTAACACGAAACGACCCGCACTTGTAGCTCTTAAGAATTTCTCTAAGTCTAAATTGTATGAGTTTCTGAAAGCTCTATCCAAATTTTCCTTCCCACAGAAGGCATAATGTTTGGAGGTGGCACTCTTCAATGCTTCATACAATTCGGAGTTTTGATCAATGTTTTCATTAAGAACAATAATATCACTACTACTATCAAGTACGGTTGACGTAGTAGCAGGCAGTTCAAATTCTGTAATATTATATTACTAAAACTTATTCAATAAAAGGTGATAGATAATATTGTTACCATTTACAGTGCTTACTGTTACGGTTGAAGTGTTACTATCACTCAGTACTGAATTTGGGGTTGTTGGAGTCTGCAAACAAACCTATTTATTATGTATATGTAAACATATCGCTTTTTAAACATTATCTTACATTAGGAGTATTATCAGACAATTCAGAGGTAATTTCTATGGATTTAATCAAATTTAATTTATTTAGAAATTTCGCCCTAGGTCCAGCGGTCGGAATTAATTCTTTTACAATATCGTCGGTCATACATTTTAAGGCCTCGTAATCCACTTCTTCTTCTGTAAAATATAGTTTTTAAGAGATAATAATAAACAATATTTTTATTTATAATTCTTTAGATATTTATCTTATCTGATCTTTAGAGATAGAAACGTATCATATTAACTGGTAAAAAGTAAGCAAATATGAATCTTAATTATCGTGTTGCTTATTTTATTAATATTAAAGCTTTAAGTAAGGTCACCTATTTTATAGTTTAAATATTATGAAAATTTAGAATAACACCTACTATGATAACATCAGTTTTAATTAAAAATCTAAAATGATTATTGTTTTATTCTGTATTTTTTGCAAGACGTCCCGAAAGAATATTGGGTAAAAGCATGTGCGATTCATTAATTTAAATAATGCTTACTTTCAAAACATTCAATATATTTTGCGAAACCCCAGTCCTCCAGCAATGTCTTGGTAGCCTCGTCCAAGCTGCATCAAGTTTTTTGGTAATGGATTTTTTACAAATAAATATCGATTTTCCTTAAAAATGCTGTAAACACCAAAGTATGTTGAAATTTATTACTGTGAAGACATTTTAAACGATCTACTATTACTACAATAATAGAATGTTACAATCGTTAAATTTAATAATTAATATTATACAGAACAAAGGGGAAACAAAAATATCTACATAACATTTTTCTATCATTATTTTACAGGCGAAAAGTAATTAGAGTAGATAGTAAAAACTTTCCTTGTTACTTACCTGACAATTATACACAAACAAAATGCCTCTTTCTGTGACAAAAATTGCAAAACACCTACAACTACCACATTATGCGTCACTACTTACTCAATGGCGACATCAAAATCAGCACTTTTGTCATTCATCTGAATTTTTCGTTCCGTTTAATGGGCACCACTCACGGTGTCTCCCCGACGACGTTGGCGAAAACGTCGTCGACGACGTCGGGGACAAGGTCGAAATAATGAGGTAATGTTTACATTTACTGTAATTTAATGCATGACTGTGTATAATAAAATTATGAATATCGTATTTCTTTTAAGACATCAAAATGAAAGAAAGTAGTTTTGAGCATAATAAAATGCGTACTGAATTTCTTTAAAGTATTTCGAAATAGCTTATGCAATTAACAAAACTTTTCATAAGCGGAATAATATTGATATCCATCGATAGAATTACAAGTAACCCTTTATTATAAAACGAAAACTCTTTGTTTTTTTTATTAATCTCATTCTTAATTTAGTTTAAAAATGGATATAATTAACGCAGGATTTAGGATTCTGAGTTCTGGTGCGCAAATAAGGATTTCCTATAAAGGACTTTTGATAAAATTTGGTAGTGATAATCGTCGGAAAAATATCATGTTTAAAAATGTAATGGTTTCACCGTCGCTTCCTTTTCCGTGTAGTTTTAAAATTTTATGCTGATGGTACATAACCTTATACTATATCTATCTTTTTCGGGTTTACTTGAATTATTTCATTTTTATTACATTTGTTTACAAACAACTGTTTACAACTGTGAAAATAAAACCCTTGTCAACTGTAAATTATTATTAGGCAAAATAAACATATACATCTGGGATTACTAAAAAATATATGCTTTCTTTATTATACTTTTTAAGAAAACATTATGAATTCAATATGCTGTGACACTTTCAAGTGATAAGATGGATTTTTATAAATTATCTTTGAGAAAAAAAATTGCAGTTGGTGTGGCAGTTACCTTGTGCTTCGAAGAAGAAGAAACTGAAACACCACGAAAAAAAAGAAAATAGGCAAAGAATTGGTTTTTAGATCGCAAACAATATTCACACATGCCCTTGTTAAAAGAATTGCGACAAAATGAGCCGAAGGATTTTTATTATAAGGTTATGTACCATCAGCATAAAATTTTAAAACTACACGGAAAAGGAAGCGACGGTGAAACCATTACATTTTTAAACATGATATTTTTCCGACGATTATCACTACCAAATTTTATCAAAAGTCCTTTATAGGAAATCCTTATTTGAGCACCAGAACTCAGAATCCTAAATCCTGCGTTAATTATATCCATTTTTAAACTAAATTAAGAATGAGATTAATAAAAAAAACAAAGAGTTTTCGTTTTATAATAAAGGGTTACTTGTAATTCTATCGATGGATATCAATATTATTCCGCTTATGAAAAGTTTTGTTAATTGCATAAGCTATTTCGAAATACTTTAAAGAAAGTAATTCAGTACGCATTTTATTATGCTCAAAACTACTTTCTTTCATTTTGATGTCTTAAAAGAAATACGATATTCATAATTTTATTATACACAGTCATGCATTAAATTACAGTAAATGTAAACATTACCTCATTATTTCGACCTTGTCCCCGACGTCGTCGACGACGTTTTCGCCGACGTCGTCGGGGAGAGACCGTGTATGTGCTATTTAACGAACATAAATTTTAACAGTACTAACCATAAGGTTTCAAATAACATACATCGGTGTTATTAAATCAATTCTTTAATTTTGTGGATTCAACACGTACTCTCTCTGTTTAAATATCTTATGTTTTGCACTAACATGTTTTAGTTTTTAACTGTACGCTTTTAATGCATTACTACAAACAGAGCATTTTATTTCTTCAAAATTTTAATATCTTAAAACTAAAGATCTATTATGGTTTGATTCAAATCGAATAAACCGTCAGTTCAAACTATTTCCAACATGTTCCTTGAGCACAATGACTGTCCATGCAACAAATATTTTTGTATAGCCTTTGATTAAAGCTTCACATAACTTGAATCAAGCGAAATCAGTGTAACAAATATTATTGGTTGACGGAACCTCTTGCAATTTCTTGAAATAAATAAATGTCGTGTTGTCCGAAATCGAATTTTGTCAGCTCAACCAAAAATAATTGAACAAATGGAAATCTGTTGTTTGAACAACACCTCTTTTCTCAGTGTAAATATAGGTAAAAATACGAAGATTATGAGTTTTTTTAAATTTTAGCAATAATCTGTCATAAGTTTCGATTCCCGTCAATTCCCGCGTTCTTATTTATACATCAAAGAGAAGTATCTTCGGTGAAGATTTCCTAGAAATTTTAGACCCCCCTGCTAGAGTTAGTAATTTTTAAAGTTACTTCTGCAATTTATAGTTTATTTAAAATTTAACATAAAAAGCGCAACAGAACATTCTTTAGATAATTATACAAAAACTAAATGGTATCTAGGTTTTTCTTGCACAACTGGATATTTAATTTTAATTGTCGTTATTCCTACAAAACAGTTTAAAACATTAGTAAAGAACGATATTTTGGCGGGCATTGTTAGTTTAGATAAACGCAATCCGCCGGTTTTTCGACTTTTACACCACAGTGCGTCGTCTATTCTATCTGCGCCGATTTTTAAAATTAAGCTTTTAAAACCGATTGTTGTAACACGACACGACGAAAACAAGAAACGTTCTTATTGAAGTGCTACAAAACGTTGGAATCGGTCGAAGCAGTCACTAGCAAAAAACTATTTCTATATAACTCCAATTCAAACGTAAAATCTGCTTCTAAACAATTCTTTGTATCAAAAATCAACAGTATGATTGCCTAGCGCAATACACATTCTCGATTCTCGAAACAATTTTCAACCTGTGAAACACATCAATCTCACAATATAGTTATTTGTCCAACTAGAGAGGAAAGTGTTTTTTTTTCACTCGGGCTCAAAGTGTGCCTCTCGAGCGTCGGCGAGTGAGACATTTAACCGAGAATATGCAACACAAGTTTTTAAGGAGTGCAACCACTGTGTTCTTCAACTTATAACAATCTTAAAATGCACATCGACGGTTCACATCTTATACTGTTACAAAGGCACGCTCAAATACTTAGATCCAAGTGACTAATTAATTAAACAGTTACATGTCATTTTAGATTAAAAAGGAAAGTAATTTAAATTTATTTGGTATAATGTACATGCAGTTTTGAAAATTAGATATCTACTTTAATAAACATAGAATCTAGGTCGTAGAAGAAATAAAGTGAATCATCTCGTATACAATATTTACACACAAACAGAATATATCTCCATGCTTGCAAGTTCTAGGAAATTTTTGATCTGTTGAAAGTAGAGCTTTTAACGCCTTGTAGCTTGCTTAGCATCAGAATACAATACGAAATGCAATTTCGTCTTTTATATGTGTAAACAATTTCTCTTAAAAATATGTTAGCGCTATTTCTGTATCCGTTTTGTTGAAAAATAGTGCTTTAAGAAGAGAAATATTCTGGATGGTTAGTTCTATTGTTATTAAAATGATATTTATTTAGAATATTTTTCAAGTAATAAATATTAAATCTTGGCGGTTGTTTACTACTACGAAATAAGTTAAGCAATTTTAAATTTGAATACATTAGAGTCAAAATTGAAATAAAGTTTGAACTTAAAAGCACACTACGTATAATTAATTTAATTTCCTATAAACAAGTTGGAAACTGCATCCTTACTTATCAAGATATTAAACATAGGTACCTAAATGTATGCACTCTAGTTAATTTACAAAACGTTTTGGTCCGCCCATTTTAGACTGCATACTTCATTCAGAATCCAGAAGTGCTTACAATGCAAAGTGCAATAATGGTATGTAAGAGACATGTCTGGTTCTGAAAGTCTTGTCCTAAAGCCTTGCTTGAGTTCAGCTCAGTGGCCAATAATGATTCGTTGTCTAGAATAGCAATCGTACTCCTCTACTGGGAAAAGAAAAACGATTTTACACTCTATTGGATTTAGAAAGAGTTTAGACGGGTTAACTTTCAAATATATTTCTAGTAGAACCTTGCAGGAATTTAAAAGTGGTGATTATTAATCGCAAAAAGCTATAAACTTGCTTGCACAGCATATTAAAGGCCTCAAACAAATATCACATTGAGTACGTAGAAGAATTAGATAGGTTTACGTGTTATAAACTTTTTATTTTCTTAAAAATGTAAATTTAAGCGTTCATTAACCGTACGTAACCAAAGCCAAACGTGTTATTTGAAATCTTTCTTCATAATGAGATGTTATTGATATAGCTACAGATTAATTGTTCATTAGAGATCTTCACAATTCTTTAAAAAAGAAATTTTTCAATATAAACAACATCATGAATGCAATTATTTTCTTATTTACAATAAAACCAATTACTTACAATAATAGGTACTTTAATTCAAAGTAACGTTTGATTTTTATAATTGTATTCACCCCATCAAGACATCAAGACATGACGGTTAAAATGCTAATTTAACGACATTAGTTGTGTGATTAAAATCTGGTTAGAAATTATTTAAATAAACGCAACCAAACATAACCAGTTGAAAATATAAGCCTAGCATTGCCTAGCACTCCCTTCTCCCACCTTAACCTTCTCTCTCCCAACATATCACCATCTCTGGCTTACCCCTCCCACCGCTATATACATATCGAAATTCTACATTGAATTCAGATATCCTTAATTAATATCAATATACCAACTTTCTCTAGTTGGTTCAGATATTCATCAGTCATATTCTACTTTTTCATCAAATATCCGAGTCTGGAATTAAAATTAAAAAATTCCGAAAAAAAGCGGAAAGACATAGAGAGACACACATATCGAATTTCGCGAAAAGGCTCCAACATCATATACTATGACACTTGGCTGAGAATTGTTTGTGATATGATTTGCAAGTAAGCGATCAGTGACGTCGAAAGCAAGTAGAGGAAGGATGTTTAGTTCCGAAACGTCACGAAGCGAGTGATGAAAGTAAAGAATCTATCTCGAGCGTATAGAAATGCATCGTTTACAAATAACGCTTTTATAAATATAAATACATTATTAAGACGTTGCAGAATTAAGGAGAGCTGGCAAATCTACAGCGTAAAACTTTTAACTGTAACAAAAATAAGTCTTGTGTTTTAAATAGATATAAAGTATTTTAAATGTATAGTTTTAAAAATCTAAAGATTAAAGAAAATATAATGTCGAAGCTTATAAAAAAGGATTAGTAAATCGGTCTTGTAAAACTCGTAAAGGAGAAGTATGGCGGCATGCAAGAGTTTTTCAATACATCTGAACAATTCAAATATTAAACACTCAAGGATAGATGATGGAAGGCTAGACTGTATGGGCTGCAGCCGCCGACGTCACATGGGCTATTTCTAGCATTTGGAATTTAATTATTGCATACTGCACGCGTATAAATTAAGGAATGATGAAAATAAAATCTAAACTCGGTCTTAAAAACTTCTTGGACACTATTAGTACATATTTTAAAAATATAGTATAAAAACGATAAAAGTTAAAAATATATAAAATGAAGTAGTGTTGATCTAATCTAGTGGAACCTTCAAACAAGCTGGAACAAAAATAAGTCTTGTATTTTAAATATATAGATTAGGGTGGTTCTTATTTGTGTCATGTTGGAATTTCGGTTTTGCCGGGTGCCCATTTGATTAAAAAAAAACTGAAAATTTTACGATCAGTACGAACTTCCCATCTCTATTCTAATCATTCGCTGTAACGGAGGAGAAGTTTCTCCATTTAAAATGCATGCTTTTTCAATTCTTATGTATGTATTTGATCAGTAGGACAAATTGTTGAGAAAAAATTTGAAAATTAGTTTTCTTGGAATTAACAGTATTCGATATTACTTTTAGGAAAAAAAATTATGGGGCATTCGATGCTTTCCAACGATTTACAAATAAATTCAAAATAATGCACCGTTCAATTAGTGTCGAAGTGATGTAAAATGTCCCATATAATTTTTTTGCCTAATAGTAACATTGATGCCCGTTAATTCCATGAAATCAATTTTTAAGTTTTTTCCCAATAATTTGTCCCAGTGGTCAAAAATATGCATAAGAATTGAAAAAAGCGTGTATTTTAAATGGGAAACTTCCCCTCGTTACAGCGAATGATTAGACTAGAGATAGGAAGTTCGGAGTAGTCTTAAAACTTTCAGTTTTTTTTCAATCAAACGGGCACCCGGCAAAACCGAAATTCCAACATGACCCAAATAAGAACCACCCTAATATAGATCGGTATGGGACGACTCGCCGCGGCCGACTCGCCGCCGCCGATTCGCCGCCAGCCGATTCGCCGCCGGGCCAACTCGCCGCCGGGCCAACTCGCCGCCGGGCCAACTCGCCGCCGGGCCAACTCGCCGCCGGGCCAACTCGCCGCCTGCCAACTCGCCGCCGGGCCAACTCTCCCCCATACAATACTAAGACCAATACCATTTTTATTTGTAAAGGCAAATTAATGGAACTTATTATGCAAATGATGTTTGTGTTAATTAAGAGTAATTTTATCCATATTTGTTTTTGCCTAAAACTCATTTGAAGTGCCTTTTTACGTTTAGTTGCCTAATTAACCAAAAAATTTTATTTCATTGCTTTCTTACACCTATTCTACAAATGTCGCCTGGTACAGTCAAGAATGAGTAATAGTATACCACAAATTTATTGCACCTCTACCTGGAAGATATTTACAAATTGCCAGACAATAATTCTAATTCTAAGAAGGAATAAAAAGGGTTTTTCGACAGGCTCTAACTGTGAAGATTTAAGCTGTTGTAAATGTTTATCTAAGGATAGGAATTATTTCCAAATTATCAAGTCCTTCTCGTAAGCTGGATTATTATAAATTAAAATCTGACTAGTTTCCACTACAGGTACATGTATCCAGTAATTATGGCTTACAAACAATCCTTTTATTTTTTGTAAGTGAAGAAAGTTTTGACAAAAATAAAAATTTGATCAGAAGAAACTGTTGAACCTACCAATCAGGTAATCAATCACTGCATCAGAGATATGACGCAAACCTCGCAAGCTACGTTGCCAATTAGCGCAGCTTTAAATAAAACAGTTAGAAGAAAACGGAACAAAATAAATGCTGCTCCAGGTAATCCTGCAAACCTCCTCGAATTAACTATTCCTCAGGCATATCAAAATTACATGCCTGAAGCTAACGTCAATATAAACTTCTTGCTTTGCGATTCAGGACCTGGACCAGAGAGAATTATTATTTTTGGAAGAGAAGATTGGCTCCAACATTTACACACTGGGACCTGGTATGTCGCGATGGTACCTTCAAAATAGCCCCATATATATTCAGTCAAGTTTTCGTAATAATGGCGAAAAAATTTGGTGGAGTACATCCAATAGTTTATGGCTTGCTCCCGAACAAACTGGGGGCTACATACCGGCAAATGTTTGACATGATTAAGGATAAGGTTCCAAATCTCGCACCATTCGTTATTAATTGCGATTTTGAACAAAGTCTTATATCCGCCATTAGGGATTGCTTTCCAGAAACTTTGATACAAGGATGTTTTTTTCATTTAGCGCAAAATATGATAAAACATCTAGCCGATGTAGGATTGGTGCGCGAGCATAGAAACAACCCTGAGTTTGCCCTCCAAGCAAAAATGGTAAGACATACATGAATTTTATATTTACCGCTAAGCTAAATTTTTCTTATTTATTTATTTATTTATTTATTATTTACAGATAATTGCATTAGCTTTTGTCTCCATTCCCAATTTGGAAGAAGTTCTTGAGTCCTTAACTGAAGAAATTCAAAACGAACTTTTACCTTTGCTAGACTGGTTCGAGGATAATTATGTTGGCAGACCTAATCGTCGAGGAAATGGAAGACGAAATCCATTGTTTCCTCCCAGTTTATGGAATGTTTACGAACGCACCCTTATTACAGAAGACCGCACAAATATCCATGCCGAAGCCGCACACCGTCGTCTTCAAACAGAATTAGGTGTAGATCATCCATCCATTTGGACATTCATTGCAGCTTTAAGGATTGTTCAAAAAGGACGCGATGTCTATATGGAACAATTAATGGCTGGGCAACTGCCGCCTCTAAAACTGAAAAAATTTCGTGAAGCCGACGCTAGAATTTTAAATATTGTTCGTGATTTTGCCAATCGCACTCATCTAGATTATTTGCGCTCAATAGCACACAATTATCAATTTTATCAATAAAATCTTGCTGTTGTTTTAAATGTGTTTTTTTTCTTCGGCGACGGCGGCGAGTTGGCCCGGCGGCGAGTTGGCCCGGCGGCGAATTGGCTAGCGGCGAATCGGCGGCGGCGAGTTGGCCGCGGCAAGTCGGCCGCAGCGAGTTGTCCTAGACCCAATATAGATAGTTAAATGTAGCAATTTTAGCTCTGATGTGGTGTATTCACAAGATTAATAATTAATAAATTAAAGAAATGTTACATTTAAGTTTAGTTAGGTATCAGAAAACATTCTTGAACTTACATAACTTAAATAGTATTACATAACCAATGTTTATTCTCTAAAGTTCAATAACTGAGAAAAATAGGAAACCTTATTATTAAAATAATTTACATTCTTTACAATTGCGCAGTTTTTTCAAATCTTAAACTTTTAACTGACGTTAAAGGAAGCGAGGAATTAATTTAATGTGAACCGAATGTGGTATTTCTTGATACTTTGTAGCAATTTGTTTTATACCACATTTTCTACATGCGTCAATATTCGGCCAATATTGTTATTAATATTCCGCCTAGGGTATTTCTGTGTCCCACATAGCCATTTTTGATTGCTTTATGTATTCATTAGATTGTGTGGTTGCGAATTTATGTTAATTTAGTTTTTTTACATGCCTGGTGGTTCTCTGTAGGGATGCCGTTTTGCTTTTTAGAACTTTAATTGACTTTCGGCTGATTTACTCTCGGTTTTCATTGATTGCATTCAGAAAAGTGATTTTCCAATAATTTGCAACGAAAAGAACATCACAGATTGTAACGGTGGTACTTCGGTTATGAATTTAAAATGTTGACGATTTATTAAACATATCTCGTATTATATAGTAGTATAATATTTATTTGAAATTTGTTTCCCATCTGTTCAAATAAAACTTAATACGACGCCGTTTTATAATATCTCGAATTTATTTCTTTAGTTCTCCCTAGTTATAATAAACTACTTGAATATATTTTGTACTGTAATATTTCAGATCTATTCCTTGTTTGTTAAAATAAACTTAAAACTGTAAGTTGACTTTTTATTGATTTATATCTTCATTTGACGAATAAAAAATGCATATATAAATGGCCATATGCAGAAAAATTTAATAGCCTGAGAAAAAACATTTTATGCAGAAGGTTGGCCTCTAAAAATATCAAATACATGGTTATGGGTAATGTTCCCTTTTTTATCGTTGGTATCGTGACATAAGAACAAATCTTTTAAACATCTTTTTCTTCGTTCAATCCATGCTAAGGGATGTTTCTTCTTCTTTTGTTGTTGCACGATCGGTGAAAAAGTTTTAACATGTACGTACTTACGGGAGATCGAATATATCGTAGGGTGTAGTTCACACCAAACTAATAGTTGCGCTTCGATAATGTAATTGCAATCTGTTGTAGTTAGAAATTTGTTCACGGTTATATTTTGTGTGGAAAATTCTTTCCGTACCGTTTGAGTGATGTAATTGAAGCGAATAAGTTATTTAAAATAAGTTTGCATTTGAAATGCTGATGAAACTTATAAACAAATTCGAATTAAATTACAGATTCTGCAGAGATTTTCCGTATCGTTCGGTTATGCACTTAATAGTGAAGCGCTGAAACTTTTAAGTTTGCTTTTAGTGCGATTGTTTGAGGTTTGAATAATTATTAAAAGTTAAACATTCTGAAGACTATTAATTTAACTTAGTTGAGATCATTTAAAGAGAGTTTAAATAGTGGTTGGATTTATGCAACTTCAAGTTACAGATAGATTTCCAGCGACTTTCCTACTGCATTGATACGCTTTATTAATCCAATTTAGGAGTGGTCTTAAGTTTAAAATCTGTTAAGATTTAAACAATGCAAGTTTAATAGTGTCAATGACTTCCCTGGCCGAGGAAAGTTTGGTAAAACGGTTTTATCCATCACTTGTCTTATTTTGGGTAACTAACAGAATTTCAGGTCAATATGAAGAAAAATCAATTAGCTAAGAGTACGTTGGATTTAGTGTGCACGACAAATAAGTAAATACATACAATTTACTAGCGCCTAAAACGTTTTTCCTTAAATAAATCTTATTCCTTATCCTATTCTTAAATCTAAAATCAGTATGCTTTTCAATTAACATCTACGACCTGAAAATAATTTGTTTAAATTAAAGAAGACTGTCCTTTTTTGGAAGCATAAAAAGCATTAAATTTATTATATTAAATTAAAAGCACTTCAGATTTATATTTAGGTTAGCTTCCTATTGGAACTTCATTACCTGCAATTTTCAGATTTTTTGCAACTCCCCCACCAGAAATGTAACGCCCTGAAGGTGGGTATTTTTAGAAATTTATCGATATTAATGACACTATTATAAAAGAAGGGTGAAAACGCATAACTTTTTAGCTGTTAACCCTCTTGCTACAGGCAAACTAAATGTTCAAGTTTGCAGTCTTAGACTTCTGCCCTTCCTACTATAATTTGAATCCGAAGATTTCATTTTTGGCAGATTGAAACCCGAAATTCAGGACTTACTTTCAGCGTTTTGTAGAAGATACATAAAAATATTTGACAACAAAAGACATAAAAGCTGGAAATTGGTTTTCGATGTATTCTTCCACTGGTTTCGTTCAAAAGATATTCGAGTTTTTGTAAACGTTGGTTTTGTAAAAGTTGAACATCAGACAATGAAAAAATAGCCGTCTGAATAAACGAAAAACAGAACATTTTTTATAAATGGTTCTGTTTTTTTTATACACAGGAATATACCAGTAAAACATTTAAATTTTTTGGATTACTCATGCAACCACTTTATCTAAATTTAGCTGATTTCAGAAGGAATGACCATGATATAATATTTTTTATAATTTCCTGCTTCGCGCTGAATTATGTATTATTGGTTTCATAATGATCTAAGCCAACAAGGAGGCTGACATGTTGCTATTTTTTGTGCTTGTTCAATAAATAGCATATTAGCCTTGCAGTCCTAATTGATTATGAAACCAATAGTACCTATTTAAGTTATTACAATTACTTATATCTGTAAACCTGAATAAGCCATGTATTATAATATACCACAAGTAAACATGTAACATACCAGAATGAAACAATTTAGATAGTGCATATTAAAAAAAATTTCAATGTTAAAAATTCAGTTAAGCTCTGTCATGAAATAGCACTTCGTGTTGGACTGTTGTCCGTATGCGTATATTGTTGTAAAGAAAAGAAAACAAAATATTACTAGAAAGTAACCAGCGCTACCACGTCTCAATCTCCTATCCTAGTAGAAACAGTGGCGGTTAGTCCTAAGGGGCACAAGGGCACGTGCCCACCCTTCACTGTGCATGTCACGAAATATATGACGCTATTATAATTTTACATTTTTTTGTAATTTTATTATCGGTTGCGAAAAACTAAACTCAAAACTAATTTCCCGTCCACCATCCACGCGCCATACTATATGAAAGTTTATTTCCGGGGCACACAACTATCTGTCACCAAACGTGTCTCAGTTTACGACGTTCGGCATTCTTCGGTGGAAGTAAAATTCCCCGATTTAAGCCGATCAGGGGCACAAATATCCGTGTCTCCTATGCAGACAGCATATATGTTTAAGCGCCGGTGTCTACATGCGGGAATTCCCGTTGTGAGCCCGTCGCGATCTACGATACTCTAAGTTATAAGTCATCGTATTGTTGTCTGTTTTATTTCGTCGCAACTCGCAAAATAGTGTGGTCGTTTTTTTTAGTTTTTAATTTTAATAGAGGTTTTAATTTAATGTGGTTGTGGTGTTTTTTTTTTGTTATTTGTTTATTAATAGAAATTCATCCGAATCCAGAAATAAATTCTGTTCAGTATCTGTTAAAAAGCAATCCAGTGCCGTTTGAGCAAAACCGTTTAAACAAAAAGGTAGACCTACTCCTGATTTACATATTAATTACGAATCTACAAGTAAAACTAGAACGTATAATAAGAGAGTTTTTAATAAAAACTGGTGTTTAGGAAAATCTGACATACGTGAACAATTAGTGCATATTTGCGCCATAAATTAGAACATAATAAACAGGTGGAAAAAAATCGTCACATTTTGTGTCGTGTAATCATCATGTGTATAAAGTTTTGTGGAGCTTTCGGATTAGCCTTGCGAGGTCGTGACGAGAAGACTACGTCCAAGAATCCAGGTATTTATATTGGTTTAATTAATTTTGCTGCGGAATTAGATTCTGTTCTTGCAATACATATCAAAGAATTTAAAGTATTTAAAGGCAGTTTCAAAACCATTCAAAACGAATTATTGGATGAAACGAAATAATAAAAGAAGTTAAATTTGCAAATTTTGTAGCTTTAGAAGCCGACGAAACAACAGACGCTTCTATTCAGCAGCAAATGGTTATTATAATTCGCTATGTTGTTAGTGGAACAATTTGTGAACGTTTTTGGACCTTTATTAAGTCGGGTTCTACACAGCTGAAATATTATCAAAAACGTTGGATGAATTGCAAATCATATTAAAATCCCTTTCAGACAGATCAAAATTAATAGCCCAAAGTTATGATGGTGCATCAGTGACCAGTAGTAAAGATAAAGGTGTTCAGGATATCATCAAAGAAACTTTACCTTTAAATAAAAAGTAAGTTTTTTACGGTCTTTAATTTATGTTTTTGTGCCCACCCTCTGAAAAATCCACGAGCCGCCATTGAGTAGAAAAAGTAATTGTGTAGCTAAACAATGGAATGCTGATTATCCTGCAAATGAGAATATTCATTCCAACAAACATAATTGAGATGACCGCTGTTGTTGACGTTCTCATTACGATAGATACTTTAAAATGGTGAATTCCATTCTGTTTTCGAGATCTTGTCTACTAAACGTGTGGCGTCCTAGTTGGTTAGCTTAAATTTTTATCACTCTCTGAAATGGAGCATAATAAAGAATCAGAGAGAAATCAGGAGGCAAAACTGTGATTATGAATATGGTTGATCATTTGCCGGGGGATATGCTACAATTGCTGTTAATTTGTTTTACTAATCACGTAATCACCAACCGGCTGATAACTTTGAGATATAATATAACCCTACACGGCACACTATGAGAAAAACAAAGATTTAATAACATTTTAGAACAGAATAAATATAAGTGCATTTGAAGCAGAATTAATCGTAGATTCTGAAGATGTGCAGCTTATGGTGGTGGCATTCTAAATCCATAACGAAACGGTTAATCCAACAGGAGATTACATTTTTCAGTAGTTTTCCTGATATAACTTTGCGCACGGTAGGGATTTCCGGATACACTATGCACGACAAACTTATTCTGCTCGCCTAGCTCGTCGAAATGAGCTATAGCATGTGAATTATAATGTGAAATTAAAAAGTATATCGTATATAATAGTTCAGTAAACTACTGCTAGTTTGTTGGTTTAAAATCTAGCTTAAGTTCAAGTGTTTTTGAATTCACATGAAACTGTATAAACCTTTTTCCTCTATCAAAGGTTCAAAATAGCTGATTTATCGGGATTATTAAGAGCCCATTAGAAGAAAAAACACGTATAAATTGAAACAACTATCGTATCAGATTGAACTACTAGAAGTCCCAAGAATATATCTGAAGTCACAAACTCTAAATATTCGTTAAAAATAAGGTTGTATAACGGTCTAGGTCATTTGGGCGCGGCCGTTTAGCCGCGGCCATTTAGGCGCAGCCGCTTTGGCGCGAGAACAGTTTGGCGCCGGACAGTTGGGCACAAGGACACTTAGGCGCAAGCACTCTTCGACTAAAAGCAGTCCTATTAGTCTAATGTTTTGGGACAAGCTACCCTATTATCAGAGTTACCTTTTTATTTTTATGTACACACATACACCTTCTTAATTTCAGAATTTCGCTTGGATTGGTTACATTGCGTTATTCCAGTGCTTTTTGTCTTTAACCACTGGACTATAAGCACTAAGCACTATCCATTTATAAGTGTTACCTACTGAGACAAAATTCGTGAAGTGGGACACGTATTTATCAGTGGTACGATATTCAATGTTAATGTCAATTTTCCTATTTAATTTAGTTGATTTTATAAAATTCTTGATTTTTTAAAATTTATAATAACATGATCATCAAACCTGATATTCTTATAAACAATAAGGGATTTATAATAAACAAATTAAGTTCTTATTACAAATTATTCCCTTATGCAGAGATTTGCAAAAGAATCTTAATTTGAATGCTTTATCAGCTTAGAAATCTATTCTAAAATCTGGCAGTACATACGAACTTTTGTGATTGGCAAATATTGAGTTATTTTTCTCAGCATACCGTATTTATCGAATACTGTATTTCATCGATCATACTGTATTTATTACCTGTAAGTATCTACAGATTTTGTTCATTACAATAATACTAAACAATTTCTCACGCCGAAGTGTCCCCACGCCTAAGTGGTGCGCGTAGAAGCGTCCTTGCGCCGAAGTGTCCTCGCGCCGAAATGTCCCGCGCCCAAATGTCCGGCTCCGCCTCGTTACCGATTACTATGATCATTTAGACGACTCTACTAGAATTCAACCGAATCTGGGAGGCAGGAGATTCCGACCCCAGTAAGAATTTCTTTTGTGACCAACATCGCACTGACACGGAGCTTACGGTTTTACTTACTTATCCGAGAAAAAGGTATGTTTTAATTTTTTTTCGCTATAAAAAATTGCCAGGTTTTTTATTGTATTCTGCAATAACACATTCAAGATAACTATGTTTTATAATGTATCTGAAATTTTGTGTCATAATCAATAAGTTCTGCTATTTTAAGATAAAGTCTTCGTTATATAACAGAAATACTTATCTAGAAGTTAATAACGAATTACAGAAAAAATAATTTGTTCCATAGTAAATAATGATCGTTTGGTGGAAGTTCTCGACCAAATAAACGTAGGTTCATTGATGATTGGAGTGACATATTTGCGGTGGTTTGATTAATGGTTTATTACTCAACAATCCATAATCCAATCATTGAGGTCAGAAATTAATAATTTGTGTACTTTTTATATATCTTTTTTCAAGCAGACCGTAAAGTTCATTCAAACTGTCCTATGATGTCCCTGACATTTGACTTTGTTTTTCAAAGTAATGTTCTTCCTTAATATATGGAAGAAAATGCGTTTAATATATTCAACTGAAACTTTTCAGATGTTTATTGATTAGAAAATTATTATTTAATAAATTACACATATAAAATGTAAGTAATTCCTACTATATAGGTCAATATTTTTATTCTAATTTAAAACTCGTTCAGTTTATTGACTTTATCTTAAAAGCAAACTACCAATCAAACTTTAGGAATAGAAAATGTTAAAAAAAACAAAAGCTGCGATGTAGCAAGTGATAGCAAAGGAAGATTTTAAGTGCTGATTGAACACCGCAAACATCTAATCTCTTCCAACAAAGTTCATAACGTCTTTATAAAGTTTTATCATTAAAATTCAGAGGCTGATCAATACCACCAGCGTATTGAATTTCACTTAGAGCTATTGTGTTTATAACAGGGGCATCAATCACGATATTCCGGAGATAACGTTTGGAAAAATGTTTACGAACATTTGAGGAATGAATTTCCGTTTGAATTAAATGCTATTAATAAACTACCACTATATATCATTCTAAATGGGAAGCTTGTTGTGTTTTTGCTGTTTTCTTTCAAAATGTCACTGTAGTAATAAGTAGCCGGTCAAGGATAACGGAAAATGACAATCGTAATCCAAATAAATGGTTACATAAATGGCAACAAATTTATTGTATATCGAATAAGAAACTAATTCAGTATGCTATTTGTTGTTTTCATTTTTCTTTTTTAAATAAACTGACGTGAGTTATGCTGAATCTTTTTTAAATGAGACACAAACAAGAACCAATTGGAAAAGACACAAAGGGTATCTATATATGACTATTATGTTTATTTATAGGACTATATATCATGATATTATGTTTCTACTTATTAACCTTCAATAGGTGACCAAAATACCTACCATAAGGTTGTCTGGTTTCATTAAAGACCGAAACTTGAAACAGTTTCAAATAGCCCATTACCGTTTTAACGTAAATTGTTTTTGGCTTTGTAGAACCTTGGATAAGAAGCCTATTAATTCAGAATAAATCTTTCAATAAACTCATTAAGAGCCCGTAGTTTGCAAGCTTCATGAAACAGGATTAGGTTAAACAAGTTTAAAGGCAGGACGTTCGGAGAAGTTAACGTTGTACTTGAAACAACACAAAGCTGACTTCTGTTAGTGATTACATAAAAATTACAAATTTTTAATTAAATAAAACCATTTACCTACATACTAGATAGATAATGGTTACAAGTTTTAAATTTCAACATATTTCACATGCACATTCAATGCTACCTATTTATCCTCCTAAGAGTCCTACGATTTGCTATTTGTTTAGGAAAACTAAGTCAATATAAATCGCATATTTTCCCTGTACACGACTTACATTCACCTTTAAGGTTTTCTCTTAATGATTGTTGGTTCTGTTAATAGATTGGCGTTATGAAAAAGTATAATTTCCATATCTAATGTTAATTAGATTGGGATAGAAGATTCGAATATTATAATACAAATAGAGATTGTCTTATATATGAAGATATAAAAAGTATTTGTGCTCCATCGATTTAATGCTTTAAGCTCAATAGGTAATACGCAATTGGATTCATCAAAAATTATTTTCTTCGTGGAGTTAAATTTTTTATATTTGTCTTGCTTTATCAGCAATCCTTTCACTACCATTCCTTAAACAAGGATTCATCTAAGATCATTTTTCTGGTAGAATTGAATTATTCTACATTTGCTTTCGTTTTACCTTTTTAAATAAATTCATACTGCTAGACCCATTATGACTTACCAATAACCCCTTCACTAAATTTGCTTAAATAAAAAGTAAACTTTGATTTCTTTAATTAAACCAAGAAACCGTATATGTATAAATATAAGGTAAACTGAATTTCTTCTCTTTTGATTCACTGATTTCTCATTCCAAAATTGATTCGAAGGTTAATAACGAATTAGGTTAATAAACTGAAATTGTCTAGAAACGGGTTGCGGGAATTGGTTAATAAACTGGAAACTGGGTTAACACATTATTTGAGACGACCCGGAAACTTCTAGTGTTGAAAGCTCTTGTTTACTATTAACAACATTAATGGAACTCTATCAGGTATGGGTAAGAGTAACCGCTTATTAAGTATTGGACACTTTCAAGATAGCTGTATCAAGTTAGCACGGAAAATAACATTCACTTCTTTGATGAATTCGGGAGCAAACGAATAACTATTTTGATAAAGCAACTTTTGCCTATGAAGACATGATTTATTAACGTATGTATTTAGTTATTATTTATGGTCTGTCAATATTTTAATATAATCTCTAACCAATACCGTGTTACGGTATTAAACACGAATTATCCTAGCCACTTAAGAAAAGGTAACTGTCTGATTTATTTATATGTCTCTGTGATCAGTTAGTTAATTCAAGTAACAACTATAACTGTCAAATAGTTAAAAAGACACGTTTTTGAATTCATATGTTACTAGATAGCTGGTGTTTTAGGACATATGTTATAATTTTCCGAATGTAAAGACCAAATGTAAAAAAAGGGCTTTATCTCTACTTTAGCATAAACAGCTTTTACTAATACATTTTATATTAAAATCCTTTAAGTATATGTTATGTGTTATGAGTACTTACGGTACCAATAATACCATGTAACATTCACCTGGTCTGCTCCACACTAAAACCTTCCATCAGAACGGTGCAAAGTAAAGTAAATAAATCGTGATTTGTCGATAAAAGGTATCTACTCCATTCTGCATTATTTCAAATGAAATAATGCCCTATGACTATGGCAAGTCGATGTTGCCTAGTAAGCAAACAATAACAAAGACATTGTCTAGCTCTGAAATTATCCTTGTTCCATCTTCTGATGGTTGGACTGCCTCCAGTGGCTTATCTAACAGTATTTTATTAGTTTGGCTGGTAGTGTACATATGATCTTTTCTGGAGTTTAAACTCCGTTGATGCCCAGAAACATGTCGAAAAGCAGCATTGGCAGCTGTACAATACCTTTAGAGAGCTCTGCCAAGAAAACTAAAAGATGCATTAAAAATCTTACTAGCTCTTTTTGCGAAGAACCGTAATGCTGTTTTTAAACAGACACTTAAAGATTGTATGGCCCAATCAAAAATGTAAAATGAACAAAAACTAATTTTTTTCACCTGATTTTATTTTCTGTTATGATAATAGCTAACAAACAATAGACATGTTTTACAGCAACTACCAAACATACTATGCCTCATTATTGAAATGTACTGTTAAGTACGGGGAGAGGGCACAGTCTGAAACTTTATTATAATTATTCGGATCTAAAACTAGCTGTATGCAAAGAAAACTTGCAAAAATATAGAATTTTACAAATATTATAAATGATAAAAGAAAATATAAAAATTATATACGAAAACAACAATTTAAAATAAATTTATAATATGTGATACGTATGAATAGATTCAGACCCGCATCATTATTAAAGTCCCAGCCTTATACAGTGTACATACAGTAGACTATAGAGCGATTCTAATTGCTGACAAAGTAAGATCTTGGAGGGCACATATTATAACCTCAAATGCTACCATAAAGCACTTCCTATGAATGACACACGCGTTGATTTTTATAAACTTATTTTTTATATCATAAAAGAGAGAACAGTCAACCGAAAATATAAAAAAAATAAAGTATTGAAATGATACAAAATCATCAGGTTGAAAATTTACTTAACGAATAGTAATTTCAGACCGTTTTAAAGGCTACGATTTGATCGTAAGCTCAGATTTAATAAATTCATGCAATAAAAGAAAGATAGACATATATGCTAGGATACTAGGTATATTTAATCTAAAAGCTACAGGCTAGGTTACAGATAGATTTATTAATTTTAAATAGAATTTATAAAAGGAAGAGATTAACCAGACTTCGATTTTCACAAAGGGCATTGAATTTATAAAAAAGATATAATTCAATTATGTTGTTTTATAGTAGAACAGGTTGTATGTAACCTAGGTTACATACTTTGAATAGTTTATTCGCGTTTATAGAAGGTTTTATTTTCTTATTAGATTTGAGGTTTGTCGTTGGGTAATAAGGTTAAGTCAGTTTCGGGTACATATTTCACTGGAAATAGTTAAATCACATCAGTACTTTGATGTTTATATTGCTACAATTAACTTACTAATTCTTGTATGTGCAAGAATTGAGGTCAAATGTGTCGAGATATCAGCTGTGCTGATATTCTTTGGTTTTCCAAATTTTGAGTTTATTTTGATATTTTGTACTATTGTTTGGATGCAGGCACCTGGAGTACTGTATTCTGGACAATGAATTCATTTATGTTCTTATTTATTCTATACTTGCAAAAGCATCGCTTGTTATCTAAAACGTTGTGAACAGATTTTTAAGTTTTTTTTAGTGTGTAATTTAATTTGTGTAAACTTCATATGTTTTGGGGTACCTTGTGTAACTATGTAAATAGTTGATATACAGGGATAGCTGGAGAGTGATGGATTTTTAATGTAATTTAGTTTTTATGAAATCGATGACAGCTGATGGTTTTTATTGATTTTCTTTAGTATTGTTCAATTTATGACATGTATGACATAAGTGTCTTATGTCATTTTATCGTCTCTTTGCCAGCTACCTTTCTGTCTTTGTAGAATTAAGATTAGTGTTAATTATAAACATATGTTCGGATTAGTGACGTCTTGATAAATATTGATGTTCAAGTGTTTTTGAAAATTTCGTTGTACCGTCAAATGTTTAGCGAAAAGATATAAATGGACCTCGGCAAAAGAACAGATTCAGTCGATCAAAAGCTTTGGTTGAAACCACGCTCGGCTCGTATCAAAATCCTAAAAATAAAGTTAGGTTATGAAGAATCACATTTTTTTCCGTTTGTAAACAAACTTCGATTATATTAGATTTGGATACCTACCTGTTATATAAATCAAAGAAGATTACTTTTATTTTTCAAAACAAATATTTGGAATTATGTTCGAATATATATTATTTTAAAAACGAGAAAGATTTTAATATTGGAAAAGTTTTTATATCGATGTGTATGGATTTGGTTATCGACTGATAGGGATTTTTAAGAACAGCTGATTGGAATGAACACTGTTTTACCGAGCGTACAACAGTTTAAACATTTTTAAGTAGATTCATTGACATTTGGTGTGTCAGTTTACATATACAAGGTTGGTCGAAATAAGAATTGTTGCCCATTGGGAATAATTCATTAAAACAATTTTATTTCGTTTCTAAAAATTTGTTTTGTTTAATAAAATAAAGATCATTTGTTTTTAATTTGTAAATGTGTTTATTTTATTTTGATGTGGATACAAGTATAAAATTATTTATACAGAGATTAAGACTACTGCTTGTCCAGGTGCGGAATTCCAAGTGCAGTGGTAGTAAGTTTCTCTTTCCAGGTACAGGGTATTAATAGGATCAATAATTTATTTATCTCATGCTCAATCGAAACAAAATTGAGTCAGTCTATTGGGTAAAAGAAAAGCTTTGGGTTGTTATATTTTAATTTTTATTAATGCTAGCCAAAATTAAATAAAACATTTATTTTATTTATTTAGAAATTTCATCGCATAGTTTAATTGTCTGCCCAGAACGTGGGGCTTTCTTAAATATTATTCATTTCAGAATATAACATCTCAGTATAAATATCTAATGTCGAATTTCGCTCTTCACTTGCAAAAGTAAAAGTTGTAAAACAAAAAGGAAACGTAAACCTTTTTAAAGGATTTTAAAAGTGAGAACCAAAAAAAGGATCAACTGTCAAGTTTTTCTGTTAACAAATTTTGTGTTGGTGTTTTCAAATTATTGGTACCTTTTTTACCCCCCCCCCACCATCCAACTGACGCCACTGACAGTGACCCACGGGCTAGTATTAAAAAAAATAACGAACAAAATTTGACCCACTTCTCAAAAAGGTTCGCCATCACTGGTCTAGGACATTAGGAATCGGCTACTAGGGCGCTGTCATTAAAGCGCGGCTGTTAGGGCGCGAAGACTCCAGGGTGCATGGCCATTAGGACGCAAGGACAGTAGGGCGCGAGGAAATTTAACAATCAATAAACTAACTATTGAAGCCATTCATTAGTAAACTTTAAAAATTTAATACAAAAATATTATTGCACATAGTCAATACATAAAAACACGAACAGTACTATTTAGTAGAGTGGCTTTAGAAAGAAACATTTATTTCGGAATAATTACCGGCTGCATGAATTTAAATGAAACCTTTTGGAGTACCTTGTAACGTATGTTAGAATCAAAGTTTATATTGTTGTATATGTTAGGTTGACTATTTAAATGCGCCAGCTGAGCTAAGTAGAACAAGAGACTACAGACTCTTTCAGGGTCTTTTAAAATTGTGAAGGTTTGAAATAATTAGATTATAGCTCTGCAACACCTCTGTTTCAACTTACAAATTACAAAAATAAATAATTTTTTATTTCTTTGCTTCGGAAACACAATTAAAAAATATGGTATAGACTATATTGACTACTAACATTAATTTTTTTTACAATGTAATTTTTTTTGTATGATTTATTACTTTTTGCAATCTGTTTACACAAACAATAATCAAAAGAATATGTGTGTCTAGAATATTGGACATGAACATGACATGGTTGAAATCCAGCGATTTACAACTTACAGCTTTCTACATACACGTATATATAGTGTATACAACATACTGGTTTTTACTCAAATCTATTCGGTAGGCCTAGTGGTTTGTGTCTCTTTAGTCTGTGTAGGGTGTCACTATTATCGAGTAAGTTAAGAGCTAAGGCGTTAGGGTGATGATCGAGTTTACTTAGGTATTTCGCTCTAAACTTAACTATCACTTTTTTTACTGTTTCAACTTTCAGATCATTCAAAATGTCTACATTTCTCACGAAGTATGGTGCATCACACATAGCCCGAAGCACTTTTGATTGAAATCTCTCTATTATTTGGATGTTGGAGTTAGCTGTTGTTCCCCAAAGTTGGATACCATATGTCCATATGGGCTTGAATATCGCATTATATGTCAGGAGTTTGCTTGTGAGGGATAGTTTTCATTTCCTGCCTAGTTGCCAGTAGTGTTAACTAAATAATATGCCCAGTTGTTTTTTTTTCCAGATGTGAGACTTCCAAGTCAGTCCTTTGTCAAGGTGTAAGCCAAGATATTTGACTTCATTTACTTGGGTTAACGGGGAGTTGTTTATGGAAACTGGTGGTGTGTTACCTCTACGCTTAGTGAATATGATATGGTATGATTTAGCTTCATTTAATTTAATACGCCATCTTTTGGTCCACTGGGTCAATTGATCTAAACTCTTTTGTAGAAGATGAGCAGCTACTGTTGGGTCGGTGTGTTTTGTCATTATAATTTTATCATCAGCGAAGGTGGCAGTGAGGGAGTGCGGACTTGTTGGTATATCTGCTGTGTACAGGAGGTATAGAATTGGACCTAGTAACTGCTTATCTTATCAACACCTCTGCATACACTCTTCATTGAACGATGGCTCCAAGATGATCCACTATTTGGTAAGTATTTTCAATTTTATTTTTAGTGTCACTATTCAGGATTTCTTAAATCCAATAATAAAACTTTGGACAACAGAAATTAATTTTTATTTCATATTACTTATTTTTACAAACAAAATAACAAATCATTAGAATTTTCCAAAATTTTATAAAACTTATCAATTTTCGATTTATCGTTAACCCTTCTAATTTCTTATACATCAAAACTTAAATTTAATTACAAATTTGATTTAGGAAATAATCATTAACTTTCTAGATTCAATATCCACTGGCACTTTATACTTTTATAAACTTTATTCACTTTTTCTCTTATCACCACATAACTTTTACACTACACAGTAAAAAATGCAGTGGTGGTGAAAAACATATTTGGTGTGGTGAAATATCTGAGTGTAAATTTCTACACTCATGTGAATGAAATTAACAACTAAAATTAACACGCAGCACCAGGTTTCTTATGAGTGTTATCTTAATTTAAAAAATGGGTAAAAATAATGTTTTTGGTCTACAAAAATCATTTGAATTTATTAAAGATACTCTCGTTAGTGTAAGAGTCATCTTTCAAAAAATGTATTTCACTATTCTAGCATGTTAACAACATTAAAGAGTGTTAATAAGATCCAACAAAACCGATTTAACCCTCGCGAGTGTCATCCACCGAACATCCACCTCCAACGCGAATAATCACGATTGGACGTGATCACTTTTATTTACTGTTTGTGTTTGAATGTAGTTGGTTCTCTTTGAAAGTGACAACAATGATTTTTAAGATTCAACTAGCCAATAAAAGTAAATAGGGTAAAATAGAAGAGGATGCATCTTTCTAACGATCTTGTGCAATTAAGTAAGTAAGATTTTAAAACTATAACTTCCACTCCTGGTTGTAACTATTCAGCTTTTTCTTATGTAAAAGTTTTAGCTGCCATGTTGATCCATTGTAATTTAAGTCATCATTATGCATAAATAAAAATAATTATTTTTACGTGAATTGTGGATAAATAATAGATAAAATTATTTTCAGATTTTTGGTTTACAAGGAACAATTTAAATGCAAAACCGTTTCTGGTTCCTGCTATGTAGTACCTAACCCTAAGTATGTATGTAATGAAATTATACTCCCATAGTTTAATTATTGACGCGCTCTACGCATTGGTATAGTAGGTATTGACTGCCGAATTCAGCTTACAAAGATGGCGGCGATGGCGCACATGTGTTTATAAAATTCACGTGTGATTTTTAAGAACTGACATTGTGATTAGTGACATTAAATGTCGTTTCTATAATTACAGGTAAGGTTTGTAATGTATATTAGAATGTGTCAATAATAAATTTAATAAAACTTTAATTACAGAAACTGGTGGTCATGATGGTGATGGCTGGGTCATTTACCCTAATCATACAAAGGAGCTCATAGGTAATTGTTCAAAACTAATGTTGATATAGTAGTAAAGATTCACTTTTTTATTATTTTAATATTATCAGCCGTACTTATAGAACGATTTACACGCGTGCAACATTAATAAACATTGTGTTACACGCGTGTATTTTATCTATAGTACGGCTGTAAATAATAATATGTAAAAATATAATATACAAATTATAACATTTTGTCTATAAGGTATTCTATAATATTTAAATATTGTACCTATTATATTGTACATATTTTTATTTATTAATTCTGTATTTATAATTTAACCATTTATCTTTTTTAAGCCATAATTTTCTTTTAATTGGATTTATTTTTCTTTCTATGAGAAACACTAGATATGCTTTATATACACTTGTTTCTATTTCCACAAACCTTATTCTGTGATTCACTTTATTTTCTTTTGTAGCTGCATGCTGCTTGGTGTTATGCCCTTCAAGATTCTGCTGCTGTGGTACTCCCAAAACCGTTCTCTCGGCCGGATAGCTGTCAATACTGAAATGGTGAGCTCAATTTTCTTTTTATTTATTTACCTTTCTTAAATAGCATTTCTTGATTACTATTCAAGAAACATTATTGCTAACTTCTTCTTCACTGGTTGCTGGTTTCTTGAAAACAACCGTATGTAGGATACTAATTAATATTTTACGTTCTTCTCCTGTAGTTCTTTTTTAATTATTTTGACCAATAAACTATACACTATTAACCCAGGATAACTTCTTAAACTCTTATTTATTATTTTCTTTATAAATTATACATTTATTTACTGGACAAATTCGTTTACAACCATTTTTATCATTTTATTAAATTCATCTCCCTCTTTTATTTACATCACTACCCCTTGGTAACTTAATATTGTTTTTCTTGCAATTATTTTCCATATATTTTGATAGTTTATAATTTTATTCAAAAAATAGCTTGACCTTGATCATTATTTCAGTAATTTGATTATTGTCTATAAAGCAATGGTATTATGTACCTACTAACTATATATGGTCTTCAAGACTATTTTTATATTGCTGTTAATAATGTTTGTACTGGTTTATAAACCTTTGTAACTAATACATTTTCTTTTTCAGAGAAGTGAAGATCCTGTAGACCCAAAATTGTTTTCCTGATCAAATTTTGTTACTATATACATGTATCCAATAACTAAATTAACTCAAACTTGAATAGTTTTAACAATAAGTCTTTTTAAAAATTCAATTCATAATTACAAATGATAAACACAAACAGTCAACTTTGAACTTTTTTACATTGGGTAACAAAATTAAGAATTCATGATTTTCAAATAATGAAGGAAAATCATCACAATATGTATTTACATTGGTTTATTTAGATTTAGAATGTATTTATATTTTTCATTTTGTTTTAAAATAAAACTAATATTTGTGTGCACTATTTTTACCTTTTTCTGTTTTATCCTAAATTACAAAAAAATATCTTAACCAGAAAATAGAAGTATATAATTACATGAACAAAATAGTTATTTAAAAATGATTGTAACCACTACAGTTGGTTCCTTTTCCATTAAAAGAATGTTCCTTGCCATTATAAGCAATAATTTTTACACTAAAAGAATGGGAAATTAACACTCAGTTCGTGCATACTTTACACTCAACAAATGTTTTCTCAACAATATGGTTGTCATTTTTACACTCAGTGTCCATGACTTTAACCTGCATTGAAGGTTAAAGTTGTTATATATTTTACCACTTTTAAGACCAATGTTATTTACACTCGTCAGTGTGGATAAATAGGAACCACTCTGGGTGTTATTTGAGTGTAAGATTTAACACTCCATTTTACTGTGTACTTATTTATTTCTTCTTTACAATCATATCTTCGCCACTACATTATGTACTTAACCTTATGTACCTTACATAAACTAACCATCAATTTTAATTTATTAATTCATCATTCAAATACTTTTATTAATACATTTTACGGGCATGTTTTTCCTATTATTTGACGTGCACCGCCTATGTACATACTATCCTTTTCAAAACTCAAGAAACCTTTATGATAACAATTTTATTTATTGTATTTCTTTTTTTAAAATCTACACTACGTGGGAACCAACAGCTAGGTCATCTGTCCCCCATCTAACACGCAACACGAATACACACACCCATAGTTGAGGTGGCGGAATTTTCCAATTAGAAAAATCCCGTCGCCCCAAGTGGGATTCGAACCCATGACCTTTGGAACACGAGTGATGCACTGACACCACTCGTCCACCGCCGGCCTATTTATTGTATTTATTCTTATCCCTTTCTTAATTTTATAGGTCAACAACCAAACTATAATGAAGAAATTACACAACTTAAGGAAAACAATGTAAAATTCTCTTGTTACATAAAATAATATAATCAATAACCATGCTCTGTACAAACTTATTTAAATTAAATACCATAATTTCTTAAATTTTATTAAAACAAAAATGTTATCAAAGTTTATAATTTAAATTCTTATTAGTTATTAAACATTTATGATTTTGTAATAAAAAAAACTAAATAAATGCTTCTTGCTTTGCTTAGCTCAGATTAGTTTTTAAATTATTACTAGGGAAACCTCGTCAAGACATGACGGCAAAAGCATTGAAGGATTTCTTTATATACAACATTCGATGTGTGATTACAATCTTTCGGATTTTCGTGATTGATTATTTAAATAAACGCAATCAAACATAACCAGTTGAAAATTCTAAGCCTAGCTCTAAAAACATAACATAGACATAGTGTTGGCAAATTTCCTGCGTTTTATACAAACAATATGAAACTGCTCTGAATAAGCAATTACCATCAGCTATTATTTGAATAATTCGTCTGTTGTCCATAATTTTCAACTATGCGGGTTTTTGTCTACGCAACCTAACAAATCTTTAAATATTATCCGCATGTTAACCGCTTATTAATGATGGAAGTGGACGGCTGCATCATATTTTTATATTTATAAGTGGGAATAGTTACGAAACTCACCACCGTATAAAGTAAGAGAGCGCCCTAAGTGAATGTCCGATTCGTCCGTCTCAAATTAAACAATTTAGAGTTTTTCTAATTGAAAATATAAACATTAAAAAATATAAAAATTAAGTAGTGTTGAATAATCTACACTGCGAAAGCTTTAATATAAAAAAGAATTGCTTAGATCGGCCCGGTGGAACTCTCAAACGAACTGGAACAAAAATAAGCCTTGTGTTTTAAATATATAGATTATAAACAGTGACACAAAACATTTATGCTGCATTATTGCTTTTTAAAACATATCCTCTGATTTCCTTATACTTAAAAAAATAAATTTTGCTAAAAAGAAAGAAAAAGAGTGAAAACTTCATGAAGTTTTATTATTTGTACAAATTTAGCCAACGCAAATAATACAACAATATATTAAAAATGTGCGCTTTTTAAAAATTTTAAGAAATTTTGAAAAAGGTGTGTTTTGATAATTATGTATGTAAATAATCCAATATTTCGAGAAGTTATCAAAATTAAGCGTTGAAAATGTTTATCTTGTGTAATCTTAGCTGTAAATTGTAGAAATTCTTGTTAGTTGTGTATCATAAATGAAATGGTAAATGTTATTATTTCCAATTTCTTTAACCTTGAATTACTTATTGAATTTAGAGTATTTATGATGATTATACCTAAGTGGATACGGAACTTATAAATCTTAAGATAGATAAGAGGGATTGATCCTTAATACTAACAACTAGGATAATACCCATTGAAAAATCAACGGTCCCCTTCTGGTCATGTCACTTGTCTGGACTATCCACGAAGTAAGAAAACAGTTCTACTTATAAAAGTTATTTTTTGGGACCCACCACCAACACTCTCCTACGTATTTTAGTAGTCCTTAACCCCTACCGTAAAAAATTACCAGTTTATATGCGTGCATACTTAAGCATATTGTTGAGTAGTCTTGGCGGACGAACGAACATACGGACCAATGAACGAACATAATTCCTTAATTGGATATTTCGTCGTACACAAGGTTTGTCGTAACCTTTTCCTTTTTAATTCATTTTCTTCTTTCTATCTATCATTTTCTTCCTTTCCCTATCAGCCGCTTTATTTATAATCTTTCCATATCTAGTTCTCTTATCTTCCAACCTTTCCTTTTCGATTTTTCATCTTTCTCTCTAGCATTTTTCTTCCTCTCCCTGTCAGCCTCTTTATTTTCGACCTTTGCACGTCTGTTTCTGTTATTTTCCAACCTTTTCTTTTTCGATTCCTTATTTTCGTTCTTTGTAGCATTTTTCTTCTTTCCCTTGTCAGCCTCTTTATTTTCGGCTTTTGTATGTATATCACTGTTATCCTCCAACCTTTTCTTTTTTGATTCCTCACTATCTTTATCCCTGACTTGTCTCCTTCTTTATTGCAATCGATCTTCTCTTGGGTTAGACTCTTCGTTGTCTCTCCATTTCGCTTTCTGACTTTAATCTTTGTAGCTGTAGCTCTTTGTTTGTAGCTTACGTCATTCAAGAGATATATAACCATAATGATTTTTTAAGAAAAGCCTCCCCCTGCGACCCCCTAGGGTTTTTAGGATTAAAAATATACTCATGCATCCCTACTAGGTAAGGCCCACCTGCCTGTAAGATTTCAGCTTTCTAAGTCTTCTAGTTTTCGAGATATTTTTCGGTGGACATCGGACACAAAACATCGGAACTGGAATTATATTAGGAGATAGTCACGAAGCTAGATTCTTGAAGTTTTGAAGATAATTCATGTATTTTTGCTAGACTTTTACAGCATTTCTGACCCTTTCTTTTTACTATTATTTTTTTAACATACCATGACGGAATCCGACTGCCCCGGTCCCGTTTTTAGTAATCTACATTGACCAGCTGAAAGATTTTCGTTAATTTAAAGAAATTTCTGGATACACAAATATTTTCTTATATTTTGCCGTTCCGTATGCTTTTGAAAACTTTTTGGTTTTTTAAGCTGTATTTTCATAAATTCACTAATTTTTATCAAAATGAAACTGCATAGAAGATTTTTATGACACATCTGTTTGTCTTTGTCTTTTCCTTTTTTGCAACTTGTTTTTAATTAAATATATTACTAGTGCAAGATTTGAAAATCAATAGTTTGTAGGAGTATTAGGAGATTTATTTTATGAGTATCAGGAAAATTATATTAAGAAAAAGTAAAAGCCTGCTAACGTAAAATAAATCAGTTGGGGTTCCGTTTTAGAAATTATTTATTTATTTTATTTATATTTTATTTACTTATTACACAAAATCAGATGCAATTATCATATATTTCATTATAAAAATATCACCGCAAGAGGGTGGAAAATACAGCAAAATTTTGCAACTCAAAAATGAATTATATGAAGATTTATTGCGATAACTTTTTAACAAGGTTCGTGACCAAAAAATGTTCAAATAAATGTTGTAGGCCTATGTTTTCTGAACATAATGATATCCTTACTTTCTTTTAAACATGGATAATAACGTGTGTAATGTTTGATTGAATTCCGGACCGTCGGCCGACATCGCTCCTTTAACTAGTCGGAGCACACGTTCGTATGAAGCATTATGTCCAACACGTAATTGTTAATGTGTTTGTACAGGGTGGGATTAAAGTATGGAATATTAAAAAAAACAGCGAACTCAACCGGTTTTTCTAAAAACGCTGAAACACGTCGATTTTGTTTTTTAAAACTACACATTAATATGTGCGATTCACCTTCCGACTGTCATTTGTTTCTAAGTTATGACGTCATCACAAAAAAATTTAAATGACAATATAGATTTTTTATAGTGGAATCCGTTAGTGATTTTCCCTCTCTTTATATGATACAAATAAATCATAAGGTTGCATAACAAAAATTCTGAGAAAAATCGATCAGAACATTTAATGTTATTGATATTATGGTATCAATACATCAGATCGATTTTTCTCAGAATTTTTGTTATGCAACCTTATGATTTATTTCCATGATCATAAAGAGAAGAGAAATCACTATCGGATTACACTCTTAAAAATCTATATTCTCATTTAAATTTTTTGTGATGACGTCACAACTAACAAACATTTACAAAGTTCAACTCGATTTTTCTCAGAATTTTTGTTATGCAACCTTATGATTTATTTGCATGGTCATAAAGAGAAGAGAAATCACTATCGGATTCCATTACAAAAAATCTATATTGTCATTTAAATTTTTTTGTGATGACGTCATAACTTAGAAACAAATGACAGTCGGAAGGTGAATATGAATGTGTATTTTTAAAAAACAAAATCGACGTGTTTCAGCGTTTTTAAAAAAACCGGTTAAGTTCGCTGTTTTTTTTAATATTCCATACTTTAATCCCACCCTGTATACATATATTGTATATAATTAAATTAATATGAAAATCATTTTTTTGTTTTGTATTATTTAATTTTTGTTTTGGTTTTATATTTTTTTTATTATTTTAATATTTTTTATATACTGTCTTATACAACACAATAATTATAATTTTTAACTTGTACGCATTCTATTCTGAGTCATGCTCCAACTCATCAGGTATTATGACAGCATTGCAACATTCTGTACCCCTACAATATACGCACATAGGGAAGCATGACAGACCAGCTCGCACACACTCACAATTATTGCTGCAGTTTGTCTTACAATTACAGCTTATTAAACGAAACAGCTTTTCTGGAGCAGGTGGTAAGAGAGTAGCAATTAGTGTCAATTCACCATTTATACAAATCCAACCCCATTCTGTGGGAGGTAGATCGTTGCCCAGCCACCGCTGCACCTGTAAGTAGGTTTGATATATGTGAAATAGGACAGTATCAGATGTAGGCGGAAGAATTGCCAAATCGAACTCTGCGGTCACACGTTGACGTGCAACTAATTTATTCATATTATAGTATCGCAATTCCTCCAGTGTGTTGCAATCTTTTCCACCATAAAGCCATAAATGAAATTTAATGCCAGCAGCAACCAAATTATTCGTATCTACATTAAGATCATTAAATATTTTCACTTCTTTGGGAAATTCCTCGGAATTTTCCAAAAGTTTCCAAGCCGATACTTTTCTCTTTTTGAACAGGGCAGAATTTGTGTCCATGCCAGTTATAGCATGAAGAAAAAGGAGTACGGTCTTCATATCTCCGATCTTAGTTTGTATGTCCACGACAGAAAAGATTTTATCAGGTTTATTACCTGACCCTGCATTACAGAAATACAATTTCTGTTGCGAACCAGCACTTTGCAACAAAGATTGCTAACAGATCAGTATCTGTTCCCACAATACAGACAAGATATTCATCGACAACCACATTAATAGCTGTTGCCACTGTAAGCGTATCAGCATCAGCAACAACCTGAGTTACACTAATTCCAGAAGATTTTAGTTTTTCCGAAAGAAACTGAATTAATCGAGTTTTGTTCCTCGAATTTGCCAGAAATTATGATTGTGAAGATGATACAACCATATTAAGTTCAAAAATTACATCGACATATCCAGCTTTTGCACCTTCCCTGTTGTTCTTGACATTTTGTGCTACTAGTTTCATAGCCATCAAAAGCTACTGTGCTCTGTCGGCTGTAGTTTTTGCTAAAACGTAACTTACGTAAGCAGAACAGGTTTGATCAAACGTGGCTAGCCTTTGTCATGTAACCTTGGGTAATAAATAACCACCATCAATAACAAATCTAGTTCCACTAGGGACAGAATCTTTACAAGGTATTTGCTTTGATATCAAATCTTGCAAAGCGGATTTTACAGTTTTTCTCATAGATATGCCATCAAATAATGCAAACGACAGATATTTTTCAAATTCGGAGGCGGATTATAAAATACATGTTAACCGAACAAAGAGTTGATGGGTATTAACTGGAATATCATAGTCTCTGACTCTAACAGTACTAGCCATTTAAAAAAATGGCTATAATAAAAATTTAGCTATTTTTTCCCTCCCTCATTCGCTGATATTCTTATAATTAAATATATTAAATCCAACTTGCTACACCTATAATTCCGGGTAAAAACCTACACTGGAATGTTAACAGTGAAGTGCTGCGTGCAGCCGCTCGATGCGTTATTCTTATCTTAAACTATAAAATTCATAACTCGTAATCTAGACAACATATTGACTTGATTCCTTCACTAAAAATTAATATGAACCTTTCTAAACATATCTTCCGCGGTATATATACCAAAATTACTAACAAAACGTGCTTTAGTAGCGGACTATTTTTCTCACTACACAAAATTTACGTTCAATAATAATTTATTTATTTTCGCATTTATTATAAACAATTTATTATTTTTAGTACAACAGCGACGTACTAAACACTTTATATTTATTGGGTTTAAAATTTGAATGTAATATCTCCAATAGTTTACGAAATATTATGAGTCAAAGTTAAAAAATCATCAAAATTTTATTTCATGAAAAGGGTAGTTTTTTCTTTATCCCCAAGGAAGCAAGCGTCCCACGCCTGGGGACTTTTGATATGTTATAAAGAACATCAAGTACTACCTATATACCAAAATCCAGCTTTACACCTAAAATGTCCGGGCTTTGTGAAAAAAGATGCTATAATGCCTAGGCTACTAATGCATAAGGTTGTGTGGGCAAAATTAGCTTCATTTGAAGACATTTGCAACCAGTATGTTACATTATATAAGAAATACATATGGCCACGGTGGCTTTTGATGGCTATGATACAGGAGTCCAAGAAAATTTGAGCAAATGAGACGTGGAAACTGTAGACAAATGAAGCTGCATGGAATAAAATTAAATGCTTATCCCTTAATCACACAACAAGGGTTCCTAAAACTTCCTGGTGCCGGCAGATCTGGTTAAGGTTTTCTGCAGTTTTCCTTAGCTGTGACACAAATGTGGGATTTGCGCTGTTCCATTTGTAAGTCGGCTGCAGCCGCACTTAGGGCCTACATTATAATAATAATCGCCCCCTCCCTCCCGCACAAGCTTATAGCTTCAGGGGTCTGGTTTCCAGGCTATGGGTTGTAGCAATTACTATTATTATATTATTATTATAATAAATCAAAATTTTTAAATATTTTTATCCTTTTCTTGGAGAAAAAAAAATTAGTGTCATCCAAGCCGAAGGAAGTCATTGTGAACTAATCAGTCAGGCTTTCTGTAGATCACTGCACCAGAAGAGTAATTTTGGTCGGAAAAGATACAGATTTGATTATACTTCCTTTACATTGTTGTACAGTTATCAGGAATTGTCTTACGAATAATAACAATCTAAAAGATACCATCCTGACAGTGCCCCAATAGATTTTGTTTTATCATACCTTTACGGGTTGTGATACTACTTCGGTTTTTTTTTTAATAGAAGGCCTTCGGTTTGAAAACCTTCGAAAGCAACAGTTGCTTTGCAGATGATTAGACAGTTGACAGTTGATGATTTGAGGTTGGTATAACTTTTTCTACGATTTCTTAATCGTAGTCGAAAAAATTTAACTATTAGTTGCAGTTGTTAGATTTAGATCATAGTCTTGTTTCCTTTCAGGTATAAGTTATAGACCCAGAAAAACACAACTGCAATTAATGCAAATTTTAACACTCTCCTACAAGCTCAGCAGCCAAATTTCATTATTACCGAACGTATCTCAGATCCAGGAATGGATGGGGCGGAATCTTGACCCCTGTGAATACGGCTGTAAGCTAAAGGACGGACAATATTCGCTAATACTCGGAATTAAAGAAGTGGCTCCGGAATGCATTTTAAATTTAATATTTTGTTCATGTAAAAAATTTTGGTCCCCTTGACTTATGCAGAAGATCAAATCTCCATTGTTCTGTCGGATGTAAGAATTGTAGCAGAACTACTTGTTCGAACAAACCGACTGCAGTTGTTGACCAGGAAGACGATCTACATAGATATTGAGTAATTAGTAGTTGCTGAAATATTTAACATAAATGTAGTGTATTATTAATATACTACATATGTTCATAATAGTATATTATATACCAAGGTTGTGAAGAGTTTTTTCTAGAGCCGAGCATTATTAGATCCCGAGATGCGCAGCATCGAGGGATATAAGATGAGAGGCTCTAGAAAACACTTCACAACCGTGGTGTATATATTATTTTTTTCACTACTAGTACTTTTATTCCTTTTATTCTTCTCACATAAAAAACGTACTATCGCGATCACGGATTTTTTCCTGGATGCCAGTGTATAATGGGATGAATTTTTGCCCCGTGTTACACTAAAATCTGGATTATTGACTAGTAGTCAATAATAAAAAATTATTTACCACTAGGCAAGAAGGCTAACTTCACAAGGTGACAACAGACTAGATAATAGTATGTTTTAAAGCTAGTAGTGAAAAAAATCATTTAATCATGTATTCATTTTATTATTCATTAACCTCAGATTCATTGCAACTTTTTAAATAAGCAAAATCAAGGAAAATTGAAAGACCTGGCCCATCTTCCGTGTAAGTTTGTGTGTATAGGTTTATTTCTAAAATTGGCCCAACTGATTGATTTTACGTTAACGGTATTTTACTTTTCCGATATATAATATAATTTTCCCGATAATAATAAAATAAAACCTCTGCTTAAACGAGAATAGATCAACTAAATATACTTCACAATTTCTTGACTTGTGACAACTTGACTCATACTAATAGAATTATTTATAATGTTGGTTCGAACCTTGAAATTAAGAAATTAAAGAAAGCTGATTTTATGTCAGGTTTTTCTTCGCTTAAACTTTGCACCGCGCAGTAGCGTCAGCTGTAAGTACCACTTAAATCCGTAGGATACGCCCGGATCCACCGCGCAGTGGCGCCTCTATTGGTCAATTCCCAAAGTAAATAAGATGTAAACCTCGAACGAGCTTGTTGTATTATATATGGATGGATTAAAAACTGAATGAGTGTCATAGTATTTTTATCAAATTTCTCTCATCAGATTTGTTTACATTATATATATATTATTTATAAATACTAATAATTAATAAATAGTATTTATTAAGTATAATACATATTAAATACGTTATAAGTATGTGATACGTAAATTTAAAGAGATATAATAATAAGGCCTTGAAAAAAGTAGATAAGACATAATCAAAATTCGGTATGTGGAACTGGAGCGGGTAGCAGTGCTCATCAAGTGCTGTAACGATTTAACACTTGACTTGCTGCGAATCGTCATCTTCAAACTCAAATCCTGTCCAAACGGTTACATTAACTTACATTTTTTTTTTGAAGTAGCCATTGTAAAGCTAGATAAATTCTGTAAAAAGTTTATTTCTGGGTAAAATAGCAAAAATGGTTTTTTGGTTGAATAAAACAGGATTGAATCAGAACATGGTGATTCTTCTGCGGGATACTTCCAACTTTTATGTTAATTTTCTCTGCTAATATAAGAGATAAGAAAAAGTTATTTCTATGCACTGATTTGAAATTTATTCTAAATCGTATGTTTTCGAATCTAGCTTGATTAGAAGAGACAGTACATTATTTTAAAGAAGTAAAAGTAGTGAACTAGGAATGTCAAATTTCGGTCCCCGAACAATGGGGAACTTTCCGCAAATACTTGGGTCATTGATATGTACCGCATATCCAAAAATTAGCTTGTTACTAATTTGTTCCGGGTCTCGGTGTAAATGTACTGGGGTATGAAAGCGTTTGTGCCATTTAGAAATCAAGACTTTTAGTAAGGTGTAATATGAGTTGCCTACATCAGCCATTTTTTTTCTTATTTTTAAGAAATTCTGCGCTGTTAAAGACATATTCAGACTTCAGACTATCTGTATCAGTCAGATTTTAAGTAAGTACATACATACATAATCCATTTCTCTTTTACCGCATTTTGCAGTGTCGGGGTTCCACAAACTCTTATGGTAAAAAGGTAATGGAGCTATTGTAGCAAGTACATTACGCTCCCCCATACTTTATCACTCATACAACTTTCATACCTTAACCTAAGAAGCTCAAACACGACAGTACTAAATTTTTAAAATTCAGTCGCAACTGAGGTTTGAACCCCTGTCCCACTGAACGAAAGGTAGGATCTCTACCACTCGACCACGGAGGGCCTTTTAAGAAAGTAAGTAATTTTTTATTTTGTTGATAATTTTTTAATTTGACACTTTCTGTGATTTTGGGATTAATTTCAGAAATCATTTGTAGTAAAATTGATTTACAGTTATATTATTTATTGATGTTAATCTACTTTCTGAGAAGTCCAGGTTAATCAAGTTTTTCAAGCAACATTTACCTTTGAATCTACCACAAAGTATTGGATCGGGTACAAAAAAACAATGTTCTCTACCTTATATTCTATTTGTGTTTCAAGTGTCTTGTTCATTTCCAGGCCTCTAAATTTGGGACAACTTTTCTACCCTTTTATTTTAGAGCTGCAGTGCTGTTTACCTTTATTCTTTACTCTTACCCTATATATCCTATATTGCATTTTAAATTAAGCATCTCAAGCCATTGCATTTACTGACTGTTTTTGCAACCAACAATAACCTTTTTCATTTCACTTGGGGATAATTTCACACCAATTGAATCTATTAAATACATACGTACTTGCAACAACCAAAATGCCTTTACTTAGTTATTTTCAAATTCAATATAGAGTATATTGCATTTTAATTTGATAGCTCTGTATTTAAATTAATTGACTGACCTGTCTAACAATAATAGTTAATTCAAGGTTAATAGAGTTATATTGAGGGTAGGTTTAGAAATCTGGCATATGTTGGTAGAGATACGTCTGGGAAGTGCATTTTCTTAGCAAAGAAATGCGCCAAAAAACGTGTAATCAATCAATTAATTTGGTTAGAAATTTTATAAAATTAGTTTGTTCTTTTAATTGATCTAACAAAAATATTTTTTAAATTTCATGTAATTCTCGAACTCTTCTCTAAGTATTTTGTAGGTTTTAATAATAAAATATTTACAAATAGGTACACATGGATATATTATATTGACTGCAGATATCACACTGCATAATACTCTTGGTATTGATTTTTTTATCTTGTGCACAAATTCATTATAATAACCTGGACATATATCCATAATGCAAAAATAAAAATACGAAATACATATTTCAAAAGCTTGCAATTTTATTATTTCGTTTTGTAGTATTGCATAACCTATATTGTACGTCTGACGGAACTTGATATGGTAATCCGTTTAGGTATTCCAAAAGAAGAATAAATATATCAAAGATTTTCGTTTTGTTTTCATAACAAACCACAAAAACTAGAGTATATTACAATGTAGAAATATTGAAATTCATTGAAAATATAACATTTATTTCTAAATAATGCTACCACAAAATTTATTGACATACTATTTAATAGTTACCATTGTTTTAGTGTAGCTGGAATAACATTCACACTAACACCCTTGTTATTTTTATCCTAAATATAAAAATATAGAAGTGACATTAAAAAGCATTGAAAACTTTCTATATGTGGAAACTACAATATAACGTGAAATAAATGCTAAATAAAACAGCTTTTAAATTGAGAAACACGAACTTGTTGAGTGTTCTTTAGAAAGTTTCCTTTTGGAAATAACCTACCATAGTATTTGACTCCAAATATAAATTGAGAAGAATTGCCTATTTGTTTTTTTTAATCCATTGTATAAAAAGCTTCTTGCCAAGATTCTGTGTACTTAAATTTGTTGAAATAAGACAAACAGTTTGCTAATTGCATTTAAACGGGGACAACTGAAAAATTACTGAATTTGGCGATGTTGAAAAGTAATTTTCTTCGTTTCAATTCTCCTTTCAATTATTTGCTGTAATGCTGATTTAGGTTTGCTGTATTTAGAATTTATTAAAGAAATGCTTTCTATAAGTTGTAATTTTAATTTGAACAAATAGTACATTCAGCTTTCTAGTACATATAGGCTTCCCGTTTTGTTTAGGGCTCTTTACTATTTTTTGTAAAATTTTTAATATTACAGTTTAAATTAATTTACTGCTTGTGTAAGATAATCTTATTTGAATGAAATCAGCTCTTTATACACAGAAGAATTCATTTAACTAGGAGAATAATGCAGTGACAGAGCCAGGCGTGTACTCTGCTTACGCACACCGGCACCTCCGGAGTGCACGCTTGCGGTTCCTTATTGAATTGTAATGCTAGCCTCCTAATTGAATGAATTCTTTTGAATAACTATTTTTCCTTTTCTATATCAAACATCGGACCTCTTAAATATAATTTACCACAACGAATTCTTCTCTGGGTTGCGATCTCTCAATAGATGAACAATTTCTTACCCGGCAGTTGCAGTAAAAATGTTTACCATTTGGTGTTGTTTAACCAACTGTTTTGCTATTTCTGTTTCTTTTTACGGCAATACTCTCACGATAAAATAACGCCGGCTTCTTGTACTCCAAACTGTATATATGAGACCATGTTTTACGTAACAATTCAACTACATTCTTTTTAATGACAACCTCTTATTGACATATCCTAAATTTTATAAATGGGGAACTAAAATTTGTAGACATAGATGTGTTTGCGAAATACATTTCTTCACAATTAGTACAGAATAGTCAACTGCAAAGATCATCAACATTCCCAACTTTTTAAATAACAATTTAAACTTTTTGGATCGAAACTGTTTTTCACATTACTGCGGAGGTGTAGAACACAGATTCTGAAAAAACCTTGCTTTATATGTATTTATTTGAAATGATTCAGATTCACTCTTATAAGAACGGAAATGTATTTCTCAAGGAACAAAGCGTACTTTCGTAGTAGAGAGATTGCTGTTAATGACGAATGTAGTTACACAATGATTTGCTATTTTCTACAGTTTCTTCCAATATCCAGATGCCATACCAAGCTTTGAAGTTAAAGCGAAACCCATTACCAAATCGGTTTCCGAAATAGGAACCATTCAAACGGCCATTCCCAGGGAAGACCAGCTGTATAAATGGAAGATATGTTCATAATCAAAATAAACATAGGCCGGCAAAAAATCTCTTAGACAGTTTTAACTTGTAATTGGTTTATAGAATAAAATTTGGCAGGCCGTGCTAACGAAGCAGTTTGGTTTTAATCGGTGTAAATAATAATTATTATTATAACAGATGGTATTAGCACAAATCCCACATTTGTGTTACAGCTAAGCGAAACTGCAGAAAACCATAATCAGATCTACCGGTACCGCGAGTTGAACCGTACCACTTTGGTGAAAGAAGAGTTTTTTGAGCGGATAAATGGTCGTAAAACAATCGGGCTTATGTACTTTCAGGACACGGCTGATGCAAGGAAGTACAAAAATAATTTTAAAGCCTTTTGTTGAAGTTTTACGTTGATGCACTCACAGCTTTTCAAACTACTGGATTTGTGAGATTTTTTGATTATTACCTAATGGTATAAATGATTACTGCTATTAATAACATGCCAGAAGATTCCTTAGTAGAATATGTAAATGAAAAAGCATTAGTTTTGTAACGTGCAGAAAATTTAAAAATTCAAATTATAAAAATAATCTTAGTACGGCCTTGTATAATAAGGAAATATTTCGTCTGGATTAGGTTTAAATTTAATTTCCCACGTTAAATTCGCGTTTGTTTCAATAATCTTATAGACAGCTGCATTCAAAGTTGTAAACATTTTAAGTTAATAGAACTTTCATTTTAATTCTTACGGGTAAAATTGTTTTTGCAGACGAAACTCTTAATAATTTAGATAATAATAAAAGAAAGGACTTCTTTTTAGTTTAAAAGCACGTACAGATCTCGTATAAAAATAATTTATCGGTCTACAGCAATTAAAATAAATCATTGAGAAGTTGAAATTTTAGCAGTCCAAAACTTAATACCATATTTTTATGCAATAATATAAATAAAATATGCAATAATTGTTTATGTGTCAAGTTTTATTGATTGTCATTTCTGGTGTGTTTTGATAAGAACCTCTTAAATGCAAGAATAGAATAAGAATTCTGCTTTTTCTGTATTGGATAAAAATGTCGTCAAGTTTGGTTTGTTTGGACAGTTTAAAAATATTTCTCTTAAATGAGATCACGTAGTTTTTGGGCCTTTTAAGTTAGTCCCCGACGGCTCTCGTAGCTAATACGTCTGCCTATGGACGGCGTGGTTGTTGTCATATCATTAATATAGAAATTGGTATGAATCTTTGAGGGTATTTTGTATCGAAGTATACAAATTTATGCAGAATTAAAAAAGGAAATGTTGTAATTTACAGCGAGTATTAAAGATTACGAGGTCTATAAGTACTATAAGTCAGTGACTTTTTGAATAATAGATATTTATTTCGGCAAATAAGCGTTTTATTCCTCAACATAGTCTCCTTTTAGCTCGATACATTTAGTCCAGCGTCTTTTAAATTTTTTTATTCCTTCCAAATAATAGGTTTTCTCAAGACCCTCAAAATAGGCGTTTGTTTCAGTGATGACCTCTTCATTCGACCCAAATCCGAAGGTTTGGAAACAGGAAACAGTCACAGGGGGCTAACTCTGGAGAATATGCTGGATGGGGTTATTATTATTATTATTATTATTATTATTATTCTGCTTCAAATCAATATCGAATCTGTCCAAAAGCTCTGAATAATATTCGCCGGTGATCGTTTTACTATTTTCAAGGTAATCGATGTGAATGACACTGCGTGCATCCCAGAAAACTGTGGTCATGACCTTGTTGGCCGACAGACCCACCTTGGCCTTCTTTAGTGCACGTTCACCCGGAGAAACCTACTGTTCTGATTGTTTCTTGGTCTCTGGTGTAGTGTGATGGATCCATGTTTTGACTACGTTAACTAATAAACGCCGCAAAAACTCGTTCGGATTGCGGCTGAACATCGCCAAACACTCTGTGGGTTGGATTGTTAAATGATTATAAACACCACTATTAGAATATGAACTAGTTTTATTGACAAGATGTTACACCAACTGTTATTGACAGATTCAGTTATTATTTTATATTCCTTTATTGCTGCTAGCTTGATCAATATATTTCAATTTAATTGTGTGCCTGCATACGCCACACCAGCCCCCCAGGAAGTAAAAGAATTAGGTTGTATGATATACATTTTTAAAATGTACTTTCCTACTGGAACGTGTTATGTACTCTGAACGGGTTTGACTTGTGATGTATCTCCAGGAGATGACATTCTGATTGATACTTCATCTTGAAGAATGTAGGCAGGTTTTACACGGTCGAGACTAACTCTAACGTCTTTTCCACGAATACGAAGGGTAATCGTTTTTGCATCACGTTTGATTACTTTATGAGGTCCAGAATAGGGTGGCTGTAAAGCTGCTCGTACTGTATCATCTCGTAGAAATACTTGACTGCAATCGATGAGCCTTTAAAAATATATGTAGATGATTTTGCATGGTTTGAAGGTGGTTCCGGACGTAACTGCTCCATTTGCCGACGTAAGCGATTTACAAAATCTGATGAAATTTGCAAATTATTTGCACTATTTGCTTCAGTAATTATTTCACCTGGTAAACGTAATGGTTCCCCATAAGTCAGTTCTGCAGATGAACATTGAATGTCGTTCTTGTAAGCACTTCGAATGACAAGTAAAACTAAAGGTAATGCTTCGAGCCATGTTATCTCGTGATGACACATGATAGCTGCTTTTAGTTGACGATGAAAGCGTTCAATCATACCGTTTGCACTGGGATGCCAACTTGGGGTTCTTGAACGTGTCGTACCTAAGCACTAGCCTAAAATTTTAAACAACTCTGACTCAAATGGTTTTCCTTGGTCAGTTGTGACTTTCACTGGACAGTCAAATCGAGAAATCCAACCATTAAGGAACGCTGCGACAGCTTCTGCAGTGATGCGTTTTAATGGCCAAGCTTCCGGCCAACGAGTATATCTATCGATTGCTGTAAGACAATATCTATAAGATTGTACAGGTGGTAACGGTCCAATTATGTCCAAATGTACATGCTGGGATCTGGCTGTTGGCGTTGTAAATTGTTTGCCCAATTGGCGTATGAACATGTCTGCTTACTTTTGATCGTTGACAAAGTTGACATGTGCGAGCCCATACACGACAATCCTTGCGTATGTTGGGCCAAACAAAACATTCTGCTATTAGACGAGCTGTTGTTTTCACACCTGGATGACTTAAATTGTGAAGATTATCGAATACTTGACGACGATAAGGAGAACTTACGAATGGTCGGATGAGCGAAGTTGATTTGTCACAATAGAGTTGAATATCACTGCTAGGTATATTAATTCTTTCGAGAAGTAAAGAGGTCTTGCTTTTTAAAATTTCGCTTAGTTCACTGTCATTTTCTTGTGCGTGAGCTAAATTATGAAAATCAACAGCATTAGGAAATGTAGCAGCGATGCGTGAAAATGCATCTGCAACAACATTTTTAGAACCGTTGATGAACTGGATATCCGTTGTGAACTGTGCGATGAAAGACAATTGATTCAGCTGGACTGGAGGTAGCTTTTATCTGTTTTGCTGAAATGCGTAAGTAAGTGGCTTGTGGTCCGTATATATAGTGCAATGTTGTGCTTTCAATATATGTCGAAAGTGTTGAACGGCTTCGTAAATATCTAGCAATTCTCTGTAGTAAGCTGGCCATTCAGTTTGCCGCGGGGTCAGTTTCTTTGAAAAGAATGCGAGAGGTTGCCAACAATTATTCACCCATTTTTGTAAGCTGGCTCCCGTGGCTGTTCTAGATGCATCTGTAAATAATCCAAGCAGTGTCCCAGGAACAGGATGAGCCAGAAGTACTGCATCTGAAAGATGACCTTTACATGCTTCAAAGGCATCTTCTAATTCAATCGTCCAGGTTACTGGTTCATTACCCCGAAGTCGACCAAGTGCAGTATGTAGTGGAGCCTAGTACTGTGCTGCTAAAGGTAGAAATCGTCGATAAAAATTAATGACACCCAGAAATCGAGAAAGTTCCCGTGCAGTTTTAGGACGAATGTAATTCTTTAAAGCTTCAATTTTGTCACACAAAGGTTCTGTACCTGCAGAAGACACTTTGTAACCAAGAAACGAGACAGATTCTGCTCCAAGTACGCTTTTAGAGACGTTTATGATGATTCCATACTCCTCGAGTCTTTTAAAAATTGTGCGCAAGTGATTTCTATGTTCTTCATGTCCACGTGAGACCACCAATATATCATCAACGTAAGCAAAACAAAAATCCAAGCCTTGTAGAACTTCGTCAATGAATCTTTGAAAAGTTTGTCCTGCGTTGTGAAGTCCAAACGTCATGAATGGAAATTCGAATAATCGAAAAGGAGTGATAATTGCTGTTTTAGCTACATCTTCTGGGTTTACTGGGATTTGAGTGTATGCCTTCACCAAACCGATCACAGAGAAAATGTTACACCCATTAAGTAGATTTGCAAAATCGTGAATATGTCGAACTTGATAACAATCCGGAATAGTTCGAGTATTTAATCTTCTATAGTCCCCACAAGGACGCCATCCGCTTATTTTCTTAGGTACCAAGTGTAATGGAGAAGACGAAGGTCCTTCAGCACGTCTAGCGATACCTTCGTTGACCATTGCTTGCTTCAAACTCGTCTTTGGCGATTTTCAACCGATCAGGAGCGAGTCCTCGAGGTCGACATGATATTGGAGGACCATCCGTTGTACGAATGAAATGCATCGTTGAATGCCGTATCTGTCTTGGAGTACCAGCAGGCCTAGTGATATTGGGAAAATCAGTGAGGATATCGTTGAAATGCATACCATTTTCCACTGTTTTAATACTGGGCTGCGCTGTGTTTGTTGGTTGTCCAAGTCCATTGACAAAAAGACCTGTGAGTCCATCTATGAGTCGGTTACTTCTGCAATATGGCATTAAATTAAAATGCGCTAGAAAGTCAGCTCCGATTATTGGTAAAGCGACGTCTGCGACAACAAAACGCCAAGGAAATTCACGGTGAAGGTTGAAATTGAGTTTCATGAAAATATTACCGTACGTTTTTATTGTACTATTTTTAGCTGCACTTAAATCAAAACCTACTCTTTTATGCTGGTTCTTCAGAAAGCTGCTAGGGAAACAACAAAGATCAGAGCCGGTGTCGATTAGAAATTTAAATGATGACGTACGGTCTGTCATTACCAGGCGGCAGGATTTGTGGCAGTCAATTGCCGCCGTTATTGGCTGCCGTTTATGTTTGTCGAATGCTGATTAAACTTGAAGGAACATGGCATCTTACATTTAGTTGCATTTGTACCAAATCGATTGTGATACCAGCACACATTATTCTTTGGATGTTCATTATTAGTTCGGATTCTAAAACGATGGTTTTTCTTGTCGCGATTTCGAGAGTAAGAACGCGAGCGTGGCCAAAATTGGATAATCTTGATTCAAGTGACGCGATTTGCTTCGAAAGTTCATCAATTCTTTGGCTCATATTATTTTGAGGGTTAATTGAACTTACAGAGCAAGGAATTGTCGGTGGAGCGACTTTCAAAATTTTATCCGCAAGTTCTGCCAACTTATCTAGAGACATTTGTAATTGTGTCTGTAAGATAGCTTGCACTTGTGTTGGTAAACGTTGTACCCATAATGTACGTAAAAGATTGTCTTGCATTGTAGTTGAATCAGCAAGTAAACGAAGGTGTCGAAGAAATTGTGACGGCTTTTTATCACCCAGTTCTTCCGACATAATTAGTTGTTTTATTCGTTGCTCCTCTGACATGGATAAACGTCGTATGAGCTCGGTTTTAAGATATGTGTATTGTTTATCACTAGGAGGATTTGTAATAATATCTTCAATTTCAGTGGCGTAACGACTATCTAACTGAGATACGATATGGCTATATTTTGTTTTCATTAACAATATTAGCAATGCTAAACTGAGCTTCCACTTGTGCAAACCATAAGGATGGTTTATCTGGCCAAAATGGGGGCAATTTTATGCTTACCCTGCATACAGCTTGTGTTGAATCGGATTCATCGTTCGAAGAATTATGTGCTAATATTTGTTGTTGCCGAATTTCTTCAATCTGAGCCATTAAAGTCTGATTTCGCTGTTGCAGTTCGGCTAACTGTTCTATAACGTTCATGTTCTCTACCATAACGCTTGTCGAGGGTCACCAATTGTGGGTTGGATTGTTAAATGATTATAAACACCACTAATAAAATATGAACTACAGACAAGAAATTACACCAACTATTATTGACAGATTTAGTTATTATTTTATATTGCTTTATTCTGCTAGCTTGATCAATATATTTCAATTTCATTGTGTGTCTACATACGCCACAACTCCTTTGAAGTAGTCAAACGGTTGCGCTTATGGTCGAGTGTGAGCAATCGCGGCACCCATCGCGCCGATAGCTTTTTCATGTCCAAATATTCATGCAAAATGTGATGTACCCGCTCAGTTGAGATGCCTACAGCCTCAGTCACCTCACACACTTTCATTATCCGATCGTCCAATATCATTCCATGGATTTTATCGACGATTTATGGCGTGACGACCTCTTTTGTGCGACCTGAACGTTTGGCGTCACTTGTGCTGGTACGACCACAACGGAACTCAGTAAACCACTTCTTAACCATTGAAATTGATGATGCAGAGTCCCTATATTATTTATCAAGCCTTTCTTTGGTTTCGGTGATGGTTTTTTCTACGCAAAAAATAATGCTTAATCAGCACACGAAATTCACTTTTTTCCATTTTCGTTAAAATTCACGAGGTTGTTTGCTTTTAATGGCTGTCAAACACAAACTAAATGGCACAACCTTTTAAAAATTGTACAGTAGTCTATTCATAGATGGCAGTTGACGGGAGCAGTGTTGCATTTAAAGTTACTGCGCCGGAAATTAAAAAAGTCACTGACTTATCAAACCACCCGCGTATATTGTATTTTAACGCAGGGATGTTAAAGAAAACTTTCAATTGTCGGTTACAGCGAGACTAACATACATTATAACAGCGATAATTAGTGAGGAATTGCGATTACAGTTTTCGTGCTTTAAAGTTAATAAAATCAAATCTTTCTTCTTCTAGTTCAGAAATAATGAATAACGTAAAATATTTGGAAATTTAAGCAGTTAATGAATGATAACCAGTTGTTAATTAAAGTATGTCAGCAAAAGAAGAGTCCCGCTTAAAATTTAAATTTGTGGAGTCTAAGTCTAAATAATTGAATTTTCGTGTACCGATTAAATCATATGGGACAAATTCTTTTTTAGTGGTATTTGCTGAGTTATAAACGATTTAATTTAACAAACTTCAGTTCATAGTTAACATTACGAGAGTTGTGTGTGTTATAGTCTTCAAAGTTCTACAGTAAAATAATTGTTTGAATTGTTAGTGTTATCAGGGTTCAGTGATTGATGTCATTATTGTGCAGTTTTGTGCTTCTTACCAGATTACCAGACAATTTAGTTTAACAAGGACTAGCAGCTATCTTTCTTAATTTAAGTAATCTATGTTTTTGTAAAATCAAGCTTGTTTAAGGAACCCCTGTTTTGCTATCAACTAATTTCTTTAGTAAATAAATAATGTTTAACTTAAATGTTGTTGTGATAATATTGGACCAGTCATTTGTTGGAGTTTATAGTTCAATTAATTTAATGAAGTGTCAAAGTAAATATTTTTCCTTATGTTATTCAAACCATCAAATAAAAGAAGAAACCTTTTCTCATTTAATTGGTCTCGGTATTCATAAACAAAAAACAAAATTTACTTCTCATTTGCAATTTATGAAGTAAAGAAATCAGCACTTGCGACCTGTGAGAATAATTCGATTGGATAAAATGTCTCTTCCGGAGAAAATAAGTCTAGTAACGTATCTGTAGTGAAAGTTTAAGCATTTTCGATGACCACCTTTAAGTAAGTACGGACCTGTTCAGTATTTTGATTACGGAGAAAAAACTTTGTTACAGCTTAATGAAATAGCATGGGCAACTCTGTACCTTAATCACAAAATAATGGCGGACTTTTTGAACACCCGTTTTTAGACTACATTATTTATGTGGTATTTGTTTGATAAGATTTCATACGCTTTGTGTTGTAATGTGTTACATTTTTTTTTGCTTTTACCCAGTTTGATTTCACTTCTATGTTTAACCTGCAAATTTTCTTCTTAAAAGGCTTTTTCCCTATTGTGTTATTATCAGTCCTGCCACTCCTTATTTGGTCATATTTGTGAGCAAACATTGTTATTGGCAATGCCTTATTTGGTTATGTTTCAGTTCAGGATTCCTCATTGGTAAATTCTGCTTATCACTGATCTTTTAAAAAGCTTGTAAAACATAATAATCATTTTCTCTTTTGTCCATTTTAGTTGCAAATTATCTTACAAGTAGTGTTGTGCTTTCATCACTAGAGAAATTTGTATAATTTTTAAGTGCATGAAAGTTAATTAGTTCCTGAGGATTGAATTTGTTGCACATAGGTGAAGTTTGTAGTCACAGGAAGTTCAATTTGATTGGTATTTAATCGCTACATTTGTAAGGTATATTTATAAACTAATTTATTCACTATGGTTATCTCTAATAATTCCTTGTTTTGTAGGAAGACATTACATAAACATAAGAGACATTCTGAACCTATGTTTAAAGCCGATAATATCAGCTATACGGTATCCCTTAGCTTTTTGTGATCTGTTAAATTAACCCATAATTCCCTTCTAGGCTTGTTTTTATTTTACGTTAGGTTTTTCTGCCCATCCCTACCGCACTAGAAAGTTTTCCTCCGGAACGTTGCATCTTATTATCTACTATACTATCGTTATGAGCCGCATCTAAAATTTAACTGTACTATAAACATTCTTTTCACTTCTCTTTTAGATTATGTAATAAAGATAAACTTTGCTATTCTCGATTTAATTATACTTTTTTGCGTTACACAGTTGCCAGATTTAATCTGAATTACCGTTTCTGTAGAAATCGTATACTTGAGTAGTGAGTAAAATTTTTGGTTACTACCAGGTACCATAAGCTAAAGCTTGTGCGGCAGTGAAGGGGCGAATAATATTATTACGCAGGTTCATCCAGTCGACTTACAGATGGTATAGCCCAAATCTTACATTTGTTTTACAGATAAGGAAAAACTGCAGGAAAACCTTAGCCAGATTTGCCGGTCTCAGGAGTCGAACCGGGTCGCGAGGTGAAAGTGCTACACTACCGAGGCTATTGTATAAAGTATCCCGCTTTCAATGGAATTTTTCCATTTTCTTGCAACATATTGATGACGATCGTAATTTCTTCAGTCCGTATAAGAATTGATTAACGAGACCAATCATATATTACCAATTACTACGTGTTAGTCTTAGCGCCAACAACATTGCTCAAGCCTCTAACAAAATCGAAACGACGAAACAATAGTGCCTACAGTGCCACAATCAAAATTCCTAGGCAATATGAAAAACAAAGGGCGTCTGATTTTAATGTTGAAGGAGAAATTTGCAGCAGCTGACATTCACACAAAGCAGGCACAAGAGGATGCGGACACCCTTGTTGTCACCACAGCAATGGACCTTGCACAACAACATAACTCTGCAATTATCGTGGGTGAAGACGTAGATTTGCTGATGATCATGATTGGTCGCTGTAGGGGTGTACATTCAAGTTTATACTTTCTAAAGCCAGGCAAAAGATCAGTTTCACTACTCATTTTTTCTCTTGACTGCTAACTTAATCAATCGATTGCTAACAACATATCGTTTTTGCATGCCATGGGAGGCTGTGATACTACTTCAGCCTCGTTCAAAGTAGGAAAGATGAGGTTTCTTCGGACTGGGAAGAAAAACCCTGTATTTACTAAGACCATTGAGATTTATAAAGACCCTATGGCAGATGCTGATGCAGTTACTGATGGTGGCCATTGTTTTTTCGTCTCATTGTATAATTTGGCTGACAAGGAAACCATGCATTAAACAAATTGACGTACAAATGCTACTTTAGGTCTGCATACAAGCCATCAGGCATTTTGGAGTGCCTACCTCCTACCGAGGCCGCAGCTCAGCAACATTCCTTGAGGGTGTATTTTCAAGTTCAACAATGGCTTGGGAATGAAAAAGTTCCTGAACAATGGTGTTGGAAGAAAACCAAAGATGGTCTGGAACCAGTAACCACGCTACAGCCACCAGTACCTCAAGCCATTTTGAAATTTATTTCTTGCAAATGTAAGAAGACCTGCCAGAAAAACTGCGGATGCAAAAAAGCAGAGGCCTCAAGTGCTCCAATATGTGTGTGAACTGGAAAAGCTGTTGCAATAACATGCCACTTACTGAAATCGAAGAAGACGAGGATAACCCGGAATTCCATGAAGTACTTGAAGGTAACTATCCATAAATAATTTCATTTCACCTTTATTTCTTCACTCACTTTTTTTTGGGTGTTCAAAATATGTATCCTAACATACTACAGTGTGCATAGCTATTCGATTTTCAAACAATTAGAGCTAAATCATTAATTATTATTTTTAATTTCTTTTTTTTAGGTGTAGAAGAACTGGAAGGCATCCCTGCAGAAATCATAGAGCTTTTGACCAAGAGGACTCGGTTTGACTGATGGGTTTCACTTCAACGTCATAACACTGGTCGGGAAAATTTTTTTTTTCTGCACCTGAAGCCATTCATGCTGATTCTTATGTAAAATGACCTCCTGAATCCAAATATGACCTCAGTCTTCCCCCATCACCCACCGTTTTCGGGGGATGGCCGCCCCACCTATTTTTATCATTTTTCCATAATTTGGAGGGATGAAAAGAATAATTTTAGCCTTTACATTTCTTCTTTGGGGCTAGAGAGGTGAAAAGTTCTAAAACATGAACATTTGTAGCAAGGAGGTAAATTTGGGGGGATTTGCCCCCTTAAATTGTAAAAAAATCATTAAAAATGATCAATTTTTCTGTTTTTTTTGCAAATTTTTCACTTATTTTCTACTTACTACAGCTTCCAGCCCCCCTTTATCCTCTCTCAAACACCCCCAAATAATAAAAATATATAGCAATAATAATAAATAAATATATAGCAACAGTTCGGAAGATTCCCAATACCCCGCGCGCGCAGATTTGCACAGGAATTTTCATGCTTTGACAAGTTTAATCTTGCATTGGTCTTGTCGCTATAGTCCTGCACTGTAATCCTTCCCTCATTTTTATCACTTTCCGATAGTAATTTTATGGCCATGAATTTGATTTTCAGTGGTGAAAAAGATTATTTTAGCTATTAATGAATAATAAATAAAAAGTAAAATAATAAATGTAAACAATAATAAATAAATAAGATAACAACTACCTTCATTTGGTGCTTGCTTTCCTTTCATACCCTGAGGTAGAAGTTTCTCGTACCAAAAACCAGCAGTACTCTGCCAACATGCTCGCATTCCACTTCCCTGAAAATCTCCTCTCGAACTTATTGATGTCTTGATGGAATCGTTCCCCGTGTTCATCCGAAACTGTATATATTTTTATTATTGTCGTTATATATTTTTATTATTTCGTGGTGTTTGAGAGAGGATGAGGAGGAGGGGGCTAGAAGCTAGAATAGGTAAAAAATAAGTGAAGAAATTGAGAAAAAAACGAAAAAATCGATCATTTTTAATGATTTTTTTACAATTGAAGGGGGCAAATCCCCCCCAAATCTACCTCCGTACCACAAATGTTCATGTTTTAGAACTTTTCACCTCTCTATCCCCTCAGAAGAAATGTAAAGGCGAAAATAATCCTTTTTATCCCTCCAAATTATGGAACAGTGATAAAAATAGGTGGGGGAGCCATCCCCCGAAAACGGAGGGTGATGGGGGAAAACTGAGGTTATATTCGGATTCAGGAGGTCATTTTACATAAGAATCAGCAGGAATGGTGTCAGGGGTCGAAAAAACTTTTTTTTGCCGACCAGTGATAATCATTTAATAATAAGTGTTTTATAAAATACCTACCTACCTATTTTATTATATTGTTTTGCATTACACAGTTTTCATACTTATCAACCATGAATCGCTGTTTATCATTTTGTTGTACCTATATAACGTTAACGTTTTACATATCTGCGCAGACGTATAATGATGCATTTACGTTATATGCCTTCAATAAGGAGGCGGCTGATTACTTTGTGCATTCGTCATTGTTTTTCTCATAACTATTCAATAGTGATGGACTCAAGCCCGAGCCAAGCACGACTCGACTTGAAACTCGAGTCGATTTCGAGACCGAGTCGAGTCGAGTTTTTTGAGCTTTTCGAGTCGGCTCGAGAAAATTGTACAGTTTACAGTATTTCCCCTATTTTGTACTTTAACGGATTATAGCCATTACTTTTCTTTAAATAGCTTCACTATGATATAATTATTTTATACCGTTATTAGGGTGTAATGTATTCATCAATGACAAACAAAATGTTAAAAAGTAAAACTCCTGCACGCCACTTTATAAGGTTTTAACAGCTGAAGTAACAAGAGTTGCTGCTTGCAATCTGATCTTATCTTTTATGTTCAAAACATGTTGATAACGTCGTGGATTTATTAACTTATATTAAAAAAAATTAGTAATTTTAGTTTGTTTTGTTTTTTTATTAAGATTAATGATGACTTTTAATTTATTAATATAATCAAACACTTCACTTTCAGTGGACTCTTAATTTTCAAAATATCGTTGCAATATAAGGATTGCATTGTTTGCTTCATTATTTGATGGTGGGATTCTGACTTCATCTTCTAATTCATTTTCAGACAGTGAGTTTTTGTTAGTTGTTTTAATTTCTGAAACGATATCGTCAAGTGTACCGCAAATAACAGCGTTATTGTCTATTTCTATGTATTCATTGAAGGAAATCTCAGAGTTTATTGTATTCCACTTTGCAAGCTTCTCATCAAAAACACATTCTTCCAAATGATTTTGTTTAAATTCTGTGTAAAAACCCGATTTCTTAAAACAATTATTAATTGTTTCTGGTTTAATCTGACTCCATGACAAATGTATCAAACGCACAGCATCGAGAACATTTATTGCTTTAAGCTGTTGGTTGTTGTCCATTTGCTCTATCATTTGCAGTACAATTTGTTTACGGTAAAATTGTGAATGACACCTTGGTGTAAGTACACGGACAAGATCAAAGAAACAAACCGAATTCCAGAATCTTCTTCAACAACAAATCAATTAAACACTTTATCTAAAAAGGTTTACCTATTTATTTCGGGGTTTTCTAAAAGTTTGTTTAACATTTGGTTTTAAACCGGATGGGTAATGAAAAGGAGCCGCAGTGAATCATCCCTTAATCCTTCCTTCGAAACCTGTTTACTATCACCGGCTACTTACTGACACATTTATTGTTTATTTAGGCACCTTAAATACATAATCACAAGAAAACTACCTAAAATTTGTTAAGAATTCACATTTTTGGTTTAAAGTGTAATAAAAAGAACCGGCAAAAGTTTAAAAAGGTATATACCTAGTAAATATCTGCAGCCAGTCTACAGATTCCTTTCAAGTTGTTAACAACGATTTGTTTTAACGTATAGACTTAATGGTGAATCAGTGCAAGCATTAATCTTTTTCTTGTTTACTGAGATTTTGATTTTTATGTTCAATATGGCAGACTTTGACAGTCACGACAGTTAGTCGCCGCAAGCGGCTCGTTTTCTGACTAAGAGGAGAAAAAAGTTTTCGCGACTGCTATATGAATTTGGAAAATAACTATGATTCCAAAACGAGCCGGCTCAACTTGACTCGATTTCGAGCCGAGTTTTGAGTCGAGTTGAAACAGATTATTTCGAGTCGAGTTTCGAGTCGAGCTTGAATATTTTTTTTGGAGTCGAGTCGAGCTTTCTAGGAGAGCTCGACTCGAGTCAATCACTACTATTCAAGCTCTGAAAAAATTACTTATACATAAATTGTAGAGAATTTTATCTGCTTTTTTAAAGTATAGGATAATACACAAAAATATAAATTAAAACACATCGTGTTTTAAACAGTCTGTCTTAGGGTGCTGTCTGTGATTTACATACATATCACTTTGAAATTGTGAGCATAGTCGTCCATTAATTTGAAATTTCTCCAACTTTTAAACTTTTGTATGTATAGGATAATATTTACAGTGATGCTTACTTTTCGTGTTATAAAGGGAAAGTCCCTAAAAAATGTGTTTTTGCTATTTTCCAAAAATTACTGATTTTTGTCGAGTTTTTCGCCGCCCCTTTGCGCGGAAACCATATGTTGTACAATAAAATGATAACAACATGAATTGTAGGTAATATTCTCATCTTTATTTTAACATAGGATCACCTTTTGGGTAAAAGGCTTACTTTGTAAGTTATAAGCCAAAAGCCTAAAAAACGTTTGATTTTTAGTGGTTTTTTGATGATTTCTCATATTTGCCGAAAGAAATTTTGTTGGACAACTTCAGATTCGTGTTCATCACCCAAGAAAACATAAAGTAAGCTACTAAAAACTATTACACCAGAACTTTCCACTTCAAACCACCATTTGACTAAACTAATACGTTAGTTTATGTTCGGTCTAAGTTTAAATTAATATTTAATTTTAAAATAAAAGTAATTTGAAAAGTATAAAACTTCAAGTAGGTAGATGCAGTGGTCTTCGTACTATTATCTTACTATGGAGACGGCGCGGCGTAAACAAGGGTAACCATTTTTTAGATATAAACACTCTTGAGCGGGCTCAAAAAGGTTTTACAGCCCTAAAGCTCTAATCGAGTACTTACGCTCTAAAAACAGGCCCATAAACCAGTCAAAATAGCGGAAACGGACATAAAACTACTTTTTGAAAAGGAGTACATACGTATGATTATTTAGATGTAAGTACTAAATAGTAGACTGACTGAAATTATACAGATTGTAAACGTATTATTACTATTGTCTTTAAAAATGTAATATTATGTATCATGAGTAGAGACGTGCATTTTTGTTGTCGTTGATAAAGTATACTGTGTAACGCGTGCAACAATGTCAATTTCCCATTCGTGTGATAGCGACATTCAAATTCGTCTCATGCCGCAACTTCTTCACATTCGTGAGAAATTTCTGCTCTTGTAACACAATATACTATTAAAACACGGTGTACACATTACACTTCATAAAATGCTATTGCTTTAAAAATGATGATATAAAAGTTTATACATACCTGTACATATATTCTTTTCCACCATATATTCAATTCTCCTTGCTAACAATAGCACTGTGTACAAATAAGAAAAAAGGAGAATATATAATCAAATACATGCAGAAAATGGAATATTGGAATCCCGAAGCTCATATTTACTAGAAAATATAACTTGCACCAAAACCAAATCATAACGATATGCAGAAGCTGCAACCACATTGGAAAATTGTTTTATCAAACCACACCAACAACTTTTAAAGTTCGACTTGACCCTTCTTATAAACTTGATAAATAATTCGATCGCTTTTATAATTATAAAAGATGCTGCTTAAAATGTTATTTATATGCAAATTCTGACCTTACTCTGTAAACTTAATAGTAAATAGAGTAGACACTTTTGATTAATTTTATATAAGATTGAAAGTTTAAATGGATTTAATTGACGCAAAAACTAAAAATATTAGCCTTAATACTTTCAGCGGAGTTACAACATAAAAATTTAAAACTTATTTTCACTTAATATTTTATTTATAAGAACACTTAATCTACAATCTAAAAGGAAAAATTACTGAACTACTATTGTTTTTTTGTAAACAAACAAAATTTAAAGTTTCTGCTTAAGCTTCTAGTAATTTAATCGGTTTTCATTTATTTAATTTACGTAGAGGCTTAGCAAGTATTATTAAAATCTAAAAAGTTTATGTATCTGATAAATTTCAAAACGATACTTTTACAAAGGGTGAAGTGGGAGATTTAAATGAAGAGAATGTCAAAGCTATCAAAAGGTGATCTACAAAGCATTTACATGTTTGTGTAGAATTAATGATGCCATGTCCGTGGAGGTAGCACTGAATTATTTTACGAAAATTTACAAAGAGAATATGTTAGACCTACTCATCCTATGTAATCAGAAACGCCCAACCTAAATATTAGAAAGGTACTTATAAAATATTTAAATGCTGCATTAGAAGCTCTTATTGATTTCCAATCAGCTTCAGTTCAACTGTTTTAGACAAAGATATTTATAATATATATTTAGAAATACAAAAATGTTATTTACTTCCAGTTACTTAATTTCTATTATAATGCGTGATTGTTAAAAGGTCAATACTTAAAAAGGCATCAGACTGTTTTGTTGCTATATATACTACATTGGTATTGGTTTTTGTAAGTGTTGGCAGAAATGACTACACATTAGATTAGATGGGATGAACACACGTACAGTGGGGTGCAATAAATTTAGGATAATTATTGCGAGCAGGGACGAACCAAAAGAGTTTTTTTGGAGGGGGGTAACCTTAAAATTGCCAACTGATTACGATGAAAATACCAACTACTAGTAAGAAAATATTATTATTTGTACCTAACATTAAATGTAGCAAAATTAGTATTTTACACAAATCTTATTTTTATTTAAAACTCTCCAACCGTGTATGCATGGCAATTAGATTAATTTAAAAAATAAATTGTTTTGGACACATTTTCTTATCTTCTCATTTTTCTCAAATTGTGAAATTGCCAACTCTCGCTCAAAATTATCAACTTTGAGGGGGGAGCTTTCCCTCCCATCCCCCCATGGGTTCGTCCCTGATTGGGAGAGTATAACAATGTCGCAATTTAACATGTACAAGAATGTTAGGAACAATGTTTATATTTTCAGTTTTAGTTATTTTATTTTCCAGATATCATACAATAAAACAACCTTCTAAGCTTAAGCTAAAGTAGGAAAACCGAACTATCCCAGATTTGCCCCACGAAGTTGCTCCCGCCAAAGATAAAGCCTCTTAAAGTATATTGTGTGATTCGTTTATCCACTGTTAACTCACATAAGCGCAACAAAAAATTTGGTTTGCCCAGCAATTGGAAAAAATTATTTAAAAAATATCAGGTGGGGGGCAAAGTTTAGAAGTTTTGTATCTTTATACTATCAATGGTTTGCTCATCCTTAGCCCACGTTTATTAATAGATTAAATTAAATTCATTTGCCAACTCTTAGATGAACAGCCAAAAGAAAAAGATTTCCGAGGACACCTTTACGCCACCCTTCAAGTTTACAAATTTTTATATTATCAATCATTTTCCCACATTTATCCACCCATCAAATTTGTTTACGCACCTTTAGCTTAAAAGTCACGACAACAATAAATCCACACAGAAAACGATTTATAGGCCAGACACAGACACATACCCAAAACCTCGAATCTAAATTATAGGCAAATTTGTGCTTACCTTGGGTAAGCGTCTGGTAAAGAAAATTTGAAAATTGGAGCTGTCAAATAAGTTAAAATTCAAAATTTGTTTATCAGTAGGTACTTTTATAGATTCATGAAAGTCAACATGGACCATAGCGTGGGCAAGGTAGGCGTGGCTTCATGTTGGGGGCATGGTAGATATTTTCGTCACTGTGTGTTTTTCTTTATAGCTTTGACTTGTGTAAGTCTCACAAACAAAACAACTATGCAGTTGAACTCAGTGTGGATCGAATGGGTGAAATTAGTGGGCGTGGTTTTATGTTAAGGGCTAAATGGTTTATGTTAGGTTTTGGTAGATTTTGTCAGTATGTATGCCCCTTTATAAACCCTTTATTAACCCCGTTTGTTAAGGGTCCACATCCTAAATCAGCTGCATAGACTACAACTAGTCGTACACTCTAAAAAATTACCGGTGAATTATACCCTAAAAAATGGAGGCAACTATGTTACCTCCATTTTTTGGGGTAAATTTACTTCAAAGTGTAATTTTCATAGGAAGTGGGGAAATTTCAACATTAGGTTAAATTTGCATTGTAATGTTTCCTTTTTAAGTAAATTTACAGATTAAAATTACAATCTCAATGTAATTTTACATTTTAACATTAAAACACCTGTGTAAAGTTACATGGCAAAGTTAATATTTCATGGCAATAGTACTTTTCAGGGGTAAAATACAAATGTGAAAATACTTCTTGAATGTAACGATGACTTGCAAATTCAATCGTTCCTCTGAATATTACTTACATAGGTAAAGGAATTGTATGAAACAAAATAAAATCAAAGTAATTTTTATTGAACGTATGTACTTATATAAAATATAAGACATTAACAGAACTTCTTTTCAGGGGCTTTCGGAAATATTTGGTCTCTCAAAGACATTCAGATAAAGTTTCGATTCCACCTAGAAAATTAAAAAATTATAAATTATATAAACAATTATACACGAGTACCTTTCTCAATTACAGTTATGCTAGTTTATTTCGAATTCTTCAATTTTTGATTCATCCTAGAAAAACATTAAATTAAATATTTTTATTTTATTGGTTTAAATTTGTAATTTTAACATATAGGTACTTACCGATTATTATTTTTTAACTTCTACTATAAAATAAAATTCTTCCCATCTTCGGTCATACGTGTAAATATTTGCCTTTAATAAATGCGCACTACACTACAACGAAAAACAAAATATTAATGAGCAATGAACACTTCGTTCGATATCGATAGAGTACGCCTCGCCGAAATCATAAAAGAATGGTACACACCATTCCGACCATTCCCCAAAAAGCCTATTTGGACTGTTCATAATGGATTCCTGAATTCTTTCACGAAACGAAGGTCACAAACAAGTGCGATCAGCGAAATATTAATTAAGGGTAAATATTAAGGGTAAAATTACATTATTCTTGTTCAAGTTCATCTTATCTTTAATATTACACTAAAAATGAATTAAGTTATTGAGCAATTATACATTTGTAAGGAAAAAATTGTCTGAGTTATGTAAATTTATATTATGGATAGTGATTTTAACCAGTTCAATGTAGTAGAATTACTTATATTTGTATAATTTTACATAATTACAGGGCATTTTACCACAAATAGTAAAACTACTAAATGTATAGGTAAAATTAATTTTAGGGTAAAAATACCGCAAATAATAGCGAAAAGTTACCTCTTTCCCAAGGTAATTTTACCTCATTTTTTACAGTGTACTCTGTATCTAGCATAGCGGTGTAGTTACTACTACACCGCTATGCTTACTTTGTTACACCATACCAAGTATACTGCTTACACCAAGTATACTTACTTGGTAGGTTAAATTTGAAAATAATTTGAATGATATTAAATTGAATTTTACAAACAGTTATTTGGTTTACCTATGGCATCACCCTTATCCCTTATTTATGCATACCGCATGTTTATGCGCTTTATGCATGCCTATGGAAGTGGATTATTTGGTACTAATAGCATCCATTTAAATAAGATTTATTATTAGGCGAGCTATGTAGATAACGCAAAATTTCTTTAATATCAAGGTTGTAAAATGTGTGATGATTGCCTAGAGTTCAGCGAGTATAGAAAACCTATGTGTACAGATACCATTATATATGCTAGTTCTATTCAATCTTGGAATATTAAATTATCTAGTTTGCATAGTTTAGTTTTTGATTTGGAAATGTTTCTAAGCGAGAATTTCGTGAAAAGGTTAAACATTATTAAGCAGATAGAACCAACCGCTACAAGAATACCTTAACTGACGGCATGATTTCAAGAAAAAAAGAAAAAAAATTATATACAAAACTTTTTATAACGCCAATTCTAAAGTTAAATGAATGTATAACTTCGTTAACTTTATTCCCCAACTTAGTGATGGGATAGTAAATGCGCTTAAGAAATCAAATTGTAATATGAATAATTTCTTCAAATTTATAAAAATAATATAGTAAGATTAATTAATAATAAAAATAAAATGAAAGATGGACATATCTGGCGTATATAATATTTATTGTAAATACTGGGAAGCGTTTTATATCGCACAAAGTAGTATAAACTTAAAAGAAGCTACCAGTGGATCACAAACTCGTTATTGTATATAATCGTCTGGAATAGCCGCCGCTGTATATACATAACAATAATTTCATAGACACAGATAAAATATTGCATGTGCAAAAGGAAGGTAAGAGGTCAGACTGACTGGAACAATTAGAAATTAAAATCCTATAACAATAATATATTTATTGTAAATGATCACATAAGTTTTTAGAAATAATAGATTTATTTTCTAAGAATTTTATTTATTTTTTTAACAGGTGGTAAGGATTACTAAGAGTAGAGGTCAACGGAAGCTAGCCACTAATTTTTCTGGTAGTTGCCTTTCAGGATGCTTTCGAAAAGGTCTACCAAACCGAATCACACGTAACAGCATTCTACTTGATATATGAAAGCATTAAAATAGAACTTAAAATTATTTTCTGCTATATTTCACAAGGAACATACTGCGACTTCAGTTTCACTAATTACAATTTATTCAATTAAAATTGTTAAAATTAAGATCGCCAGTAAAGGCCGAATTTAAATGCATTTGCATAATTATACTTTTACTAGATATTCCTAGTGATGTTTTGAGTGCTATATTTCAGTTTTAACTGTACAATTAAGTCGGTTTATTGTACGTATGTCGCTTTTATTGGAATCGATTCCAGGTACAAGTTGTAGTTATAGTTATAGGAAAATTTAAGCTGATAAAAACTAATTGACTTGACTAATCAGTAATCCAGAGATAATAAAAATTGTGACTGCAATACCTGGTGCTAGGTACCACTATTCTACTAGGTGCCCCTATAGATAATAAGTAATAAGTGGTTTATAAAGGTAAGTGCATTTAAAATTTTGTTTAAATTGAAACTTCAAACGAATCAGCGAAATCATACTGAGCCACACAGGACGAAGATAACGCTAATTTATCTTTAACACGTTTTAACTCCATCAAAGATTTTTAACCTTTCTTGTATCACAATCACCGATGGTATTAATTTAAGAGCACTTAAATTAAAACGATGCGTATGCGTCAGGTACAAATATCGAAGTGAGATATCAGGGCGTCTTAGATGACATTTGTGACTTCTTTGCTTTAAACTCAGGTGTGAATCATCGACACTATATTGTGTAATTATTGAAGAAGAAAAGCGAAGGAAAATTGTTTATATATTTTATAATTTTTAAATTTTCTAGGTGGAATCGAAACTTTATCTGAATGTCTTTGAGAGACCAAATATTTCCGAAAGTCTCTTAAAAGAAGTTCTGTTAATGTCTTATTCTTTATATAAGTACATACGTTCAATAAAAATTACTTTGATTTTATTTTGTTTCATACAATCCATTTACCAATGTAAGCAATATTCAGAGGAACGATTGAATTTGCAAGTACTTTCGCAATTCATCGTTACATTCAAGAAGTATTTTCACATTTGTATTTTAACCCTGAAAAGTACTATTACCATGAAATATTAACTTTGTCATGTAACTTTACACAGGTGTTTTAACGTTAAAATGTAAAATTACATTGTAATTTTAATCTGTAAATTTATTTAAAAAGGATGCTTTACAATGCAAATTTAACCTAATATTAATTAATTTCCCACTTCCTATGAAAATTACACTTTGAAGTAAATTTACCCCAAAAAATGTAGGTAACATAGTTGCCTCCATTTTTTAGGGTAAAGGACTAGGCACCACTTAAATGGAAATCTAAGGACCAGTCGATTTTGTTAATTTTTATACCATTGGATAGATAATGAAAAAACGAAAAATTCATATCATTGGCCCAACACGGAGAAATTCATAGGAAAGCCGCAATTCGGGATTTTAGAGCAACATAATTCCCATTTAAAATGCATTGCTGTCAATCAATTCGTCTCAACAATAGAATCTGATACTAACCCTGTCAGTGGCTCTAACACTTTTTAAAATTTTGAACGAAACAATATAAGGTTTTAGAAAGTTTTGTTTTCTCAAGTTGCACATACTTAAATATTTCAAAATTTGATTGACATTGGTTTGACAATTTATTCTAACCTTTTTTGAATAAATATTCAAAAATAAATAGCCTTTCTTGAAGTAAATTCTCATGAAAGAAATCGAATAAAGCCTAAATAGAAATCAGGTAGGTATTTACTGATACAAACATGCAGTTTTTGTAATTGTCTATTGTAAAAAGTAGATTTTAAACTACAATTTGTGTATTTTCTTTTTCTTTTTAGTTTTTGTATTAAGCAGAATGTAACTGAATTTAAATCAATTGAAGATATAAAAATATTGCATACGGAAAGGTATTTGCGTATAATAATATTACAACTATTTTAGAAACCAATGATTTAAATAAATCATTTTTCTGCTAATGGCATTATTGTCAAAATTATTGAATTGTATGCTAGTAGTGGTGTTGAAAATCGACAATATCCATTTTTAACTCATTTTATTTAATACAAGTTTTGTAAGATGCAGTATTACGTTTGTGAACGAGAAGGACGTCCAAAAGAATTTCAACGTTTCAGTAATTTAGATATTTATCTAGAATATTAACAACTTGCAACCAAACATCGGTTAAACAATGGATTACAACCCAGAGATATGGACAGAAATGATGACGTTTTATTATTCATGCAAATTGCCACACACTTAAGTATAGTGCAAAGCATTGATGTGGATGTAGGTGATGAAGACAATCTCAAATTCAACTGCATAGTTCAAAGACGAAATAAATATTTTATATACAATAGGCAAAAATTACTCGGGAAGCGCTCTTTGAATTAAGATTGGAAGTTTACTCTTACAAGGAGGACCTTCTTTATTTCCAGAAATGGGTTCTGCATGAAAAGACATGTTCCCCAAAATATCGTCGATCAATTCAGCACATCTTATTGTTTTCACAAGGGCTACCATATGCTGAAACCTGTATTAGTCGTCGCACCTGATGGATATATTTTAGACGTTCACAGACTGTATTTTTCTGATTATAAAAATAACGATGCAGCTTTATTAAGAACACCACATGAGAATAGAAGACGATGTGAACATACAGAACGGCTATGTAACTAGTTGGTTACATAATGATGATATAATAATCGTCAATACAAAAGCTAAAATGAAATAAATAGCATACACAAATACTTAGTTTAAAATCAACTTGTGCAAAGCTGTAAATCTTTTACCCTCATTTTTAATTTTAGAAGGATTTTGCTTCTAAATCTGTGGTATGTAGCCACGTTCAATGTTGGCTACCATTTTAATGTATCCCACTTTCATCTAAATGTGTAAAAAATTATTGTTTCAATACTTAATAAATACTGTACCTAAATAGTTTTTAAAATTTTATTTTTATGTTTTAATATGTAGTTGTTCTAAAAAGAACAACTGTTAATACAATCTGCTTACATTTGGGTATTTTATAGAACGATACAACGTAGTTCTTCCCATTTGATAATCTAAATCTTGTTTAGCATAAGGAAATAAATCATTTGAATAAGTAAAGTGTGGTTTCTTTTTATGAAAATTGCAGTTTTTCCTTGATAACTCTTCATTTAAGAAGCGTACATATCCCATAGAATAAAATCATGTACAGCTATATTACATGAAATCAGTAGGGGACCGCGGGGTACATTTGACAGTGGGGCAGATTTGCCTCTTTCAAAAATACCGCCATAATGTTGTGTTAGGCAGTTGGCATTCATGAGGATGATAGAATTTAGGTACCTGCATGATCCTGTTCTGTTTTTTTTTAGTATTGCCCAAGTAAGGAAGGTTTATGAAAATAATTCAAAAAGTGCAACAAAACGAATTAGTTTTCGAATTTAGATTATTGAAGGTAAGTTTTACAACTTTATATTATTGTATGCATGTGCACAATACCTCAAAAACATCACAATTACCGGTGATAATGCACCAAACATAACCTCTATCACTTTTATATTCCACATGTTTTCAAATAAAACTACTTTGCAAACCACAGTGGGGTTCATTTGACATAGTGCTGATGGGGCAGATTTGACATTTTGACAAATCTGCCCCGGTCACATGTTTAATGGTCCCCTTTATAATTTACAAAGCAATTTTTGAAATTCAGATCACATTCTAACTATTTGTTCGCATTTCTAGTTTCAAAAATGGTCCGAAATTACAAAAGGACAACAACGAGGTGCGACATAAATGAGGACGACGTAAAGAAGGCTTTAAATGACATTGTTTCTGGCAAATATTCTTGCAAACGGGCCTCAGTCATATATAATATAAATAGAACAACTCTAATATATCGCCTGAAGAAGCTAAAGGAGCCAGGAGGTGGCTCGGATTCAGGGGGTGAGGATAATGACGCGAATAAATTTACCTCAAAATATACCAGTCGACAAGTATTTACAAATACAGAAGAATTATTACTAGTAGATTACATAAAAAAATGTTGCAACTTAAATTACGGATTGAATTACATCCAAGTACGGTCCCTAGCATATGAATACGCACTGCGAAATAATAAAAAGTGCCTAAAGAATGGGGTGAAAAGAAGATGGCAGGTAGGGACTGGATGTTAAGTTTTATGAAGCGGCATAAAGACAAAGTTTCATTAAGAAAGGCAGAAAATACTAGTCTTGCAAGAATCACCGGTTTCAACAGAAGTAGTGTCACTGAATTCTATGAAAATCTTCAAAGGGTGTTGGAAAAATACAAATTTGATCTTTCCAGAATAATAAATCTGGATGAAACAGGTGTGACCACGGTTTTAGATCAACCCAAAATTATTGCTACTTTAGGCCAGAAACAAGTGGGTCAAGCTGTGTCTGCGGAACGAGGTTCGTTGATAACTTTTGTGGGCATCATTAACGCTCAAGGCAACTACTTGCCTCCTGTATATATATTTCCAGGAGTTCATCTGAAAGACAGCTTTATGAAAGGTACCCCAGTTGGTAGTTTGGGATTGAGTAATAAGAGTGGGTGGATGACTGCTGAATTATTTTTGGAAGTATTACAGCACATTAAAAAACATTTGGATCCGAAACCAGAACAAGGGAGGCAGGTTTTATTACTTATGGACAACCATGACACCCATGTAAGAGTTGGTGCAATTCAGTTTTGTCGTGAGCATGGTATAATTTTATTATCGTTCCCGCCTCATACATCACATAAGATGCAACCTCTTGATGTAGCAGTTTTTGGGGCATTTAAAGCTCGTGTTAAAAAATCATTGAACAACTGGATGTTGAATCACCCCGGCCGAAGAGTTTCTCTATACGACATTGGGGAAATAACCACAAATCCATTTTTGGAATCCTTCACGCCCAAAAATATATTACCAGCCTTTCGTAAACCAGGCATATGCCCATTTAACCCATCTGTATTTAACGATGCAGACTTTATTAGTGAAGAAAACACAGAGACCGGGGAGAGTGTGGTTCCAGATTTGTTGGTTAATGCAGAACATAACGTAGAAGATCCACAGCCTTCGACATCATGCAGTGAAATAGCATCGGCAAACCCTGATCGGGCAAAAAAGAAATCGCAGGAATTGTTAATTTCTCCAGAAGTTGTCAGACCTATATCAACTCTTAATAAAACGAACAGAAATATGAAAAAGGGAGGGAAGCAGAAGAAATCAACAGTTTATACAGAATCCCCAGAATTTGCAAAGATATTAGAAAAGTCACAGAGAAAAAAAGATATTGAAGAAAAGAAAACAGCCGTGAAGAAAAAACTATTTGCAAGAAATAAAAAGCGAAAGGCAAAAGAATTATCTGATGAAGAAAGTGACGATGATTCAGTACTTTCGTTAAGATCAGAAAGCAGCTTCGACGAAAGTTCTATCATGGAGCTAACTGATGATCAGAAATTAATGGTTGGAAACTTTGTTTTGGTACAGTTTCCGACCAAATCCACTGTAGTTTATTTTGTTGGTAAAATAGAAGAAGTTCTTGAAGCAGGAGAAGAATTCAAAATTAAATATATGCGAAAACAATTTAGCAAAAATGCATTTTATTACCCGGACATCGAAGACATTTCAGAAGTCAATAAAATAGACGTTATTGCATTATTGCCCGATCCAATTATGGAACATAAATATTTTACCTTTAATGTCAACTTTTCTGGTTATAACGTAAAATAAACTGAGTTCTGTATGGTTTTGTTATTGGTCAAAACTACCCCACCCATGTGTCAAATGTACCCCCTAGGTGGGGTTGTTTTGTCACTTTGCAACCGATAGGAAAAAAAATTATAATTATATTCATTTCATTAATTTACCATTGTTTTTTGGTGGTTTCAATTGAAAACACAACAAAAGTGTTGCTCATCCTGTTGAATTAAAAAAATAATAATCAGTGTCCAGTCTAAAGCGCAATCTAGAAAAGTATGTCAAATGTGCCCCGCGGTCCCCTACTTACTGAAATTATGCTTGCAGGTTTAGTAAAATTAGAAGTTTCTTTTTATTTTTTGATGTAATATTTAAAATTGCCTCTTGTTCCTGCCCCAATAAAATTATTATTCGATATTTTTCATGTGTATTTATTTCAAGAAACCCTATTTATTTTCGAATATTTATTCCAAAAAGGTTGGAATAAATTGTCAAACCAATGTCAATCAAATTTTGAAATTTTTAAGTATGTGCAACTTGAGAAAACAAAACTTACTATAACCTTATATTGTTACATTCAAAATTTTAAGAAGTTTTAGAGCCACTGACAGGGTTAGTATCAGATTCTATTGTTGAGACGAATTGATTGACAGCAATGCATTTTAAATGGGAATTATATTACTCTAAAATCCCGAATTGCGGCTTTGCTAGGAATTTCTCCGTGTTGGGCCAACGATATGAATTTTTCGTTTTTTCATTATCTTTCCAATGGTATAAAAATCAACAAAATCGACTGGTCCTTAGATTTCCATTTAAATGGTGCCTAGTCCTTTGCCGGTAATTTTTTAGAGTGCATTTCTTTGCTTCTTCTTTGACCCATCTTCTTTTTGCATTTTTGATAATTTTTCCAGTAATGTAATTACTAGTCTTGGTTGTGATGTTGACATATTTGGGAATGACTTGACGTTTAATACATTCTTGATTGAACCAAACATTCTGGCTAGCGATTCCGTGTTTAATCATTAATTTCTTATATAGCTTGGCTTGTTCTTCCAACGAAGATGAAATGATAGTGTTTACTTGATGAAATGATAGAACTTGCACATAAATTACATAATATTCAATTTGACATTTTAGATTTTGATGTTAGAGAAACTGTCAGTCATATTAAATTTCAAAAATACAATACTCAGAAAAAGAAACTGTGATGTATCTAGCCCGCAATAACATAGAATCCAAAGATAATAATTGTTAATTATTCTTATAACTTTAATAAAACGTTCTACAGAAGAAAACGTCTTTCTTATTGTTATTTTTAAACATTCAAAATTACAATATATAGATGGCGTTACGTTGCACTATTATATGTATACACTATTTCAGATATGTTACACACTTCCCTCACAAAATACAATTCAAATCAATGAAGAGGTGATTTTAGAGACAGATGATAGCAAGCCTGCTAGCACAAACGGATCTGAAGAGGTACGAGCAGAGTGCACAAAAGCATGGGTTAATTCACAGTTGCAACAGATAATAATACAAATTGTTAATTATTCTTATAATTTTAATAAAATTCTACAGAAGAAAACGTCGTTCTTATTGTTATTTTTAAACATTCAACATTACAAAATATATAGATGGCGTTACATTGCACTATTATATGTATACACTATTTCAGATATGTTACACACTTCCCTCACAAGATACAATTCAAATCAATGAAGAGGTGATTTTAGAGACAGATGATAGCAAGCCTGCTAGCACAAACGGATCTGAAGAGGTACGAGCAGAGAGCACAAAAGCATGGGTTAATTCAAAGTTGCAACAGAAAGATGAAATTCAGCCTCCCAAAATTACTCAGCAGCATACTTCGAAAATGTGCAAGAAGTCGAATGATGAATGTAGTGAGTCTCTAGTTTCAAGTACAGCTGATATGACTGGCCTAATCACAGCATTACACAAACTTGCCAATGGGATGAATCAGACAACTAAACGAGATCATATTGACAAAGAGCTACCCGTCTTTAGTGGTCGTGCTGAAGATTGGGTATCATTTAAGAGTGCCTTTGAGAAAAGCACAATTAATAACAAATATGATCATTAGCAAAATTTGGCTAGGTTGATGAAATCTGTGCGTGGTAATGCCAGGGAGTCCGTGAATGGGATGTTCAGTAACCCTGATAACGTCCCTGAAATTATGAAAACCTTGGAGAAAGAATTTGGATCTCCGAAGTTTATTATTAAAAGCTTAATTGCGACAGTGGAGAGCAGTGCTTCTCCAGAATTTAGAAAGCCGGAAACAGTGAAGTTGTTTGCCAGGGCTGTACGTGATTTGCAGTCGTGTATTGATACACATAAAATGACTGACTATGCTAACAATGGTTATTTACTAAAGAAAATTGTGGACAGATTACCCAGTAAAATGAAAGAGAATGGCTAGATTGGGTGTTTAATGACGAGACCAGATCCCAAGATATGAAACATTTCTCCCGAATGGGCACTGTTAATTAAGCCTTTATTAGGTCATAAATCAGTTGGATGTCATAAACTGTCGTGGTCACTCATGCCTTCTTCATCTTGTTTAATGATATGATCTACGCAGCGCACTACCACCTGCCGTCGGTAATGATTACACTCAGATCTGAATAAAAGATAAGATTTCTTTCTTATTCAGAACCCTTTTTCAAAACGGTCGATAATGTATTATTTTTTTTTATTAGGGTTAAATTCACCGTAGACATGTAGTCAAATAAGAGAATGACTTCAATTTATTATTTAACTAAATGCAGTAAATACTCACTTTATCGTCGTATAACATCTAAACTCTTAATTAAGGTATCGATCGACCTATCGATAAAGATTTACCTGAGAGAAAAAAAATTTTTATAACAAAAACGATGTTATTATTGCTGTATAAAACTTTTTAAAACAATTTATATTATCAGCTTAGAATAGGAATCTTTTCTAAAAGTATTACTAAATGTTTAAACACTATTTTCTAGTATGTATTAAATAGCATCATAATTGTAACCTATAATAACTAATATCCATGTGAAAGAAATATAAATAATACAATATCTAAGCAAAGTTTATAAATAAAATGTAACAGGCTGTCTCTTTGACAGGTTAAAACACCGCCGATTTAACGAAGATCAACCCTTTCATTATGCTTTCTCTCTGGGCAATAAATCTAGATATTATCTTTGAAAGGTATAGTTTTTCTTTTCTCGGGTACCTAGAAAGAGTTTATCAGTTCTGTTAATTAACAGAAGAGATATTGTTACGCTACACTACGCATTATTTCTCGTAAATCTCTGATATCATCTATCAAGCAATTTCTAAGAACAGCAGCTGTGAATGTTTGAAATGTGCATTATACCATGTTCGAGGGGAAACTAGACTAGAAATTTATTAGCCTCGTTATGCCTCTAGTGACAGGTTGTCTCTTTGATAGGCTAAAACAGCGCTGATTTAACGAAGAAGATGAACCCTTTTATTATGCTCTTTCTCTCAGGACAATAAATCTAGATATTATCTTTTAGCAGGTGTTAAGAACAACTGCATTTGGGTCTTTGGGCATACAAGTTTATTCCTGCAGATTGAGCTGACTTTAAAAAACCGAGCTTCACCCTACACTATCTTTAGTTTTTATTAACTAGAGAAATTTATTAGCCTCGTTATGCCTCTAGTGACAGGTTGCCTCTTTGATAGGCTAAAACACCGCTGATTTAACGAAGATGAACCCTTTCATTATGCTTTCTCTCAGGGCAATAAATCTAGATATTATCTTTTAGCAGTTGTTAAGAACAGCTGCATTTGGGTCTCCGGGCATACAAGTTTATTCCTGCAGATTGAGCTGATTATAAAAACCGAGCTTCACCCCTACACTAACTTTAGTTTTTATTCTTGTTGACGCTGCGGATTGGTGATAATTATTTCTAACGTTCCGGTGATATTATTATTATTACTTAATTAGTTTTTACTCAGTAGAGCTTGCTTCAACACTAAAAACAGGTATGTTAAAACTAATTATTTTTATTATTAACGTGTACGTGTGTACGCATAAAATTTTAAATAGGGATAAAACATCGTCGATCCAATCCCAGAGCTAAAAATTCAAGGGTTGGAAATCCAGAATGGCGACTTTAAGAATGACAAATTCAAAATGACAGATTCAAAAGTGACAGATTTAAAATAACAGATGCAAAATTGACAGATTTAAAATGACAGATGCAAAAATGACAGATGCAAAATTGACAGATTTAAAATGACAGATGCATAAATGACAGATACAAAATTGACAGATTTAAAATGATTGATGCAAAAATGACAGATGCAAAATTGACAGATTTAAAATGACAGATTCAAAATTGACAGATGCATAAATGACAGATGCAAAATTGACAGATTTAAAATGACAGATTTAAAATGACAGATTTAAAATGACAGATTCAAAATTGACAGATGCATAATTGACAGATTTAAAATGACATATTCAAAATTGACAGATGCATAAATGACAGATGCAAAATTGACAGATTTAAAATGACAGATACAAAAATGACAGATGCAAAATTGACAGATTTAAAATGACAGATTCAAAAATGACAGATGCAAAAATGACAAATTTAAAATTGACAGATTCAGTAATTTGGCAGATTCAAATTTAGCGCCACGCCACATGTTGTGATATAAAATGGCTGCAGACTCTAATTGAAGGGTCTCTAATACAGTTCTCTTTTTACGCGACCTCTACATACCGGTAATACAGATTTCTTCATGACGCCCTCTAGTAGTAGTACACAGTCTGCCGGTAATACAGATCCCTTCATGACGCCCTCTATTGACGATACACAGATTGCCGGTAATACAGATTCCGGTAATGGCGGGCGTGGTAGAATAGCGGTCGTCAGCCAATCAGTGAATAGCAGGCGTGTCTTATCATGTCAAATTATTTTTAGAGAGGCTAAAAAGGCTAGTGCTTTTTGCATGTTTTTGAAACACGAGTGCGCGAACAATACGTTTGCGTTCAACAGTTACGTTCGCAACGCGTGATTTTTAAAAGCGTGAATTCAAAAATTAATTTTAAAAAACGAATTTTAAACATTTGTATGTTCCTTCCGTCCTATATACCTAATCTTACATAAAATTACTACCCGAAATTTCCGGGAATTTCCGGAACTTTTTAACTCCCAATTTTCAAATTTTCCTTTATTTCTTTTACCGTTCGTTTGAACATCGTAAGCACACCTTTGTCCATTAATTACTTTCAAAGTTCCTGTCTCGAAAATACATATTTTCTTGTCTTATAAATCGTTTTCCTGCGTGCATTTGTTTTTGCCATAAATAACTCTTAAAATAAAGTTGGACAAACGAATTTAATCGATGGGCAAATGTTGGCAAATGATTGTTAATAAAAATTCAGAATGTAAACTTAGGGGGCTAGGGCGTGAAGTTAACTCCTGAAATTTAAACTTTTGAGCTAAGGATGGGCAAGGGAATTTATTTGGTTGAAAAATGTGAGCTAACGATGGGCAAACAATTGATAGTATAAAAATACAAAATGTCTATACTTGGAAGCTACCGTGAAGATAGTGACATAGTTTTTAAATGACTTCTCTCATATTGATGGATAAACAATTTTTTTGCTGGACTAACAGTGGACAGACTGCACAACGAAATTTGATAAGTTGTATTTTTGTGGGCCCGCTTCACGGGGCTTATTTAGTTGTTTGTGGTGTACTTACTCGAACTTCTAATTATTTTAGTTTGTTTTTTAATGTGATGCTCCACGATAAAAAATTGTTTTCTTGACGACAAAAAACAGTCTTCTTTTGAGGCCAGAATAGTTTTTATCAACCATTATTGTCTTTCTCCTTCCCTGTTTTTCGGGGGACTTTGTTTTTTTAGTTTTTTTTTTAGGATTTGACTAAGTTCCTGTTAGCTATGGAATTTTTAAACTGTTGGTTGGGCACATTATTTTAGAGCTTATAAGCCCGTCTGAGTTATTGTTTTGACAGATTTTCGTTAAGTCTGTTCTGGTGCTTTACTCTGTGAAGTGTAAAGGTTATAGTAATGTTGGGTTTTTGCTTAAGTCTTAACACCTTCGCTGATAATAGAAAAACGAAAAAAGATGTATTAATAGAATTATCGCATATCGCGTAAAAGGATATCTTTTCAACACACCTTTTGACAGTTGGTCTTGACGTGAGTGAAAAGTTTGCTATTGTACATAATGGATTTCAAAAGAATTAAAATAAAATACAGCATCAAAAAATGTACTTGTTTCTGTGTACAATCTACTATTGTATAGTATGCCTAACTTATTCTCCAATATTTCATTTGAATTAGTTTGAAATTTAATTCCCATTCATTCAGGTGTCAGAAACATTATGTTGATTCTGCTATTTTTATTTACATCTGAAAAAAAGAGTAAAGAATCTGCGAATATAAAAAAGAAATTCTAGCGTAGGTAGGTTGATCCTGTCGCGTAGGCATATGTTATAAGTTTTGAATAGAATACTTTATCCTTTAGATGTTTATAGCTATATACACTTTTGTGTTCCTAAAACTGAGTTATTGCAATCGGTTTGATTTTTCCATTATCCCCCACTTTTTTGTAAATCTCTTTCAAAACTATGTCACAGTTATTTTTTGTTGTATGTGATTCTACTTAGTCTGTAAAATATGTTCGTGGGATAATAGTCTTTGGTTTAAGAATTCAATTAATCTAAAAATATCCTAACTATAATACCAGGGAGCATCCATCAAACAAAGTTAATTGTATGCTTCGAATAAATTTCTACTGCATCTGTTTGCTCGTCGGATTCTTGATATTTACAACTAATAATAGAGACACGCGATGCGATAGACTACGCGTGCGAAAATGTAAACACCACCAGCTTTTAAGAAACTCTTTGTTTTCCTTATGAATTTTCAAGCCTTGTACCTTTCATTTTTACGTTAGACTTGACCTATGCTACGTTTCATTTGGAAAGAATTATAGTTCAAACTTTTTTCTAAACTTCAAAAACTGCATTTTAACTTCTTCAACATCCTTAAGTACAAATCGGATAGAGATGATTTATGTAGAAAATAACGTCATAGTTAAAATATTTTCAGTAAAGTAAATTTAGTGATTTCATTGTTACAATCGTTTCATTGAGATATTTGTTATATACACTGGTTGTAAACTTTACGTGTACGTTCGCGTACGCAGAACCCATTTCCCATCCTTTATTTACACTTCAACTCCAACATGTCCGTCCGTTGTAGACACGCACGAATGATAAATGTCTTAATAATTTCCGCAAAACAAACGCGAAAATTTCGACATAGTTAAAATAGTATTCACTTGAACTAATTCACCAACAAGAAGTAAATATTTTTCCATATAAACGTTTTCAAATTAAATTAAAAATAAAACACAAAACTGTTCGAAATTTCATCCTCAATATAGGAATTCCAACTTTTACAAATCAATAAAGCCAAAGAATTCCCATTTTCCTTTGCATATATACTATAATATGCAATAAAAATATTGCATATTGCACATTGAACCTGATGTAATATATAAATGGGTAGCGCTTGCGCGTCTATGGTTAAAGCTCCGGTTTTTGGATTCTAGCAATGTTAAGCTCGCTTCACGGTTTCAGTTCAAACTCGCCTGCGACTTCAGCGTCTCTAGTAGATTCTATCTTCGTTCTGCGTGTGCTTTCAAAACTTTCACGAACATTTTAAAACTTTGTTTTCAAACACGAAAAAATTAATGAGATGTATATAGTTGTTGAAGACAACTTTTGCTGTGATTTATGCTTCTGTGTACATAATTTTGTAAATTTAGACTAAAAACTTTCTGTGAATTTATAATAATGTAGTATAGCTATACGTGCATTTTGAACAGCGCGAAACTTTCAGGTAAGCTTAATTAATTAAAACTTTGAACAAACACTTGAAATAAATAGTTCTACGAATTCTACAGGTTTAATAAATATACCGTGAAAGTTTCTTTTAATATGGAAAGTTTAAGCAAATAATTAAAATTTTTATGTTTACTATAAACTTTTTAATATACTCGTGATGAATAAGCTCAAATAATTTTGTTTTAGTTCATAAAATAATAAGAAGAAATTTTATAGGACATTAATTTCTTGATTTTTCAAATACATTATATACTAAGCATTTACCAATAAGAATTAAACATGTATAACTTGTTTATTTAATTATCATAAGATAATCAGTTGTTAATTATTAACTTATAAATTAATTGGATAGTTATAAGTTTTCAGAAAAATAAATTAAATCCTAAATCTATAAATTATGTTAAAATATTAATTATAAAAACAAATTACAAGTTTACATATTTTTAACCAATACATTAGCTAAATACTATTTCTTCATGTTTTACAAAAACGCATCTACAAATCTTAAAATCGTTTAATATTAATTATTTAAAAATGTATTAATTGTAACTGCTCTTATTTAAATTATTTTTGTAAAAACTTATTATGCAGTACCGCGTTACAACAAAATTAATCCATTTTGAATGAGCAATAGAATGCAAAACAATAGTATTTAATTTGTTTATTAACAAATATTATTTTATTTATATATTAAAATTTTTATTCCTGATAATCACAATTTTAAAATTAACTTTTAAAAGAAATTCTAAAGAAAATGATTCCGTGTCAAAGAACAATTTGGTTTTTATATAAGGTGTAACAGTACTTTTTATCATCAAAGGTTTAACAGAGAAAACTAAGTTAATTAAATTGATATTCAATAAACTGTTTTTGTTTAATATCGATTATCATGGGTGTTTTTCATAATTCTCTGGTTATGATGATATAAAGGGCTCATGAAATTGTAATAGATTTTGTTCATTCAACTTCAATTACATCTTTTCTAAAATAAAAAACAAAAATAAATTATTCTAAGAATTAAAATTATCCACATTACTATTTAACCACTGCTACTTCCTATTTCGTTTAGTGTTTCTTATCTTAAAAAATTAGCGGTTATTACACTTTAGAAACCTACTTCTTTTGAACTAAATAATTACTGTGCTCAAAAGGTTCAGTATCAACAATCAAGAAATGAAACCTGGAATACTATACTCCGAATTTAAGAAGGCTAGTGATAATAAAATAAAATAAATTGCTAGGTCTATCGTTTCCCCATAGCCATAAATCTCCGTATGAGAAAGTCTTCATTGCTACATAATTGACTGGGAGTTTCGGGACAAAAACATAAAAGTGTTTCTAAAATCTCTTGGGATGCTAGGTTGACCTAAAACATAAAGATAAGTAAGAAAGTGAGAAGATGTGGTGGATGGAATTATTAAGAGTTGCGCGAAATTACAGAAGCATTAGCGGCGGCTTGCAGAATATTATGGAGTGAGGGTATTCATGAAGTGCTAAGATTGTGGAATTGATTATTGTTGGACTGAATGAATGCTATTAGGATTTTCCTGAGTAAATTTTGGCCTTTTCGAAAAATATATTTGATAAATGTGATAAATTAATTACCTTGTGTTTGTTCTGGTTGATTGATTTTTAGGAAATAAGATTGGGGGACCTATAATGCAACATAATTTGGTGATCGGGTTGCTTTAATATACTTGCTTTTGTAAATTAGGAAATTGTTCTCTGATATTAGCCTAAAAACAATCGATAAGGTAATAGAAATTAGAGTTTTACTTCCTTTACGTTTCTTTTTGCATATTTCTGAAATCATACTATTCGCATTGTGTGAATGTTACAGAAAGGAATGCAATTTCAAAAAATTGAATTCCCTGCTATCAGCTACTTCAATTTCGAAACGGTGTCGACAGTATCTAGGATAAAGCAGTGTACCTCTGGATAAGTTCGGCGTTGTAACTCTTTTTGCTCCAAAAGCTCTATTGTCATAGTTACAATTATTTGCAATAATGGATACTATGGAAACCGAGCTCTTGGAGTAAATACATCTAAATGCCGAGCTTACCCTCTATAGCGTGGAAATAAGTGATTTTCATCAAGTTCCCTTTGGAATTTTTTCACATGTAAATTTTTCTGTACCGCTCTACTCTTTTTGATTTAGTACTAAATTAGTTCTGCCAATAAATGAAATCAATCTGTCAAACAATTCATAGAATTGTATATTTTGAGGTTATGGTACTGCCTTCTCTATTTTCGTAGAGCGGCACGTCGTGCTTTTACATGGGGAATGCAATGGTAACTTGATGAAAATCATTTATTTCCACCCAGTATTAATTTAAGAGTAAGAAAAAATTACATAATACGATTAAATTGGTGGATCAATTTTTCCAACGCATACGTGATTAGTTTTCGAAATTTACACTTATTTGGACATTTTGTCAATTTTTTGTCAGATGTTTTTGTTATTATTATTTAGTTTAAGAGAAAATGGAAAGTACTTCTTAGCTCTATAAATACAATTAAATAAAATGCTTAAGTTCAGGCAATTCTATGTATCTTGAGTTCAGGTAAACTTTTATTTTCATTTTTTTAACTTTCTACAGTTAATACTCTTCTAGATCATTTGAATTTCTGCTCTCTTCTGATTTCAGTTTTTAGTTTACTAGTAGGTACAATTTTAACCAATACACAATAAATCTCTATAAATGTTGATATCATGATAAAATGATTTTATATCACAATATACTATAGGTAAATGGATTGTTCAATACACTGGTTCACAGTTAATTTCATCCTTTATTATTTTTAAAGTATTGCTATTGCTGTTTAAAATACATATCAATAAATATATATCAGAAGAGTAGTTTTCTGTTGCTTAAAAATTGTTTATGTTAAAAGTTATTATTCTATTTGGAGTCGTTATCAATTAGCTAAAAGTAAATAACTTAATCAAAAATGAAAAAAAATTTTTTTTATTAAAACGATCATTTTCAATCATTTGCACACTTGAATATTCTTGCTTGTTGATTGCACAAATGTACTTGCTTGTAGTTTTTCTTTTCGAAAATTGGTGAGTATGAATATTCAGCAACGTAGAATGAGACATTTAACTCACGACGATGTTGTTACAGCAATAACTTTAATCAGGGAAAGTAAAAAGTCTTGACTGTCGCTCTTGAATTAGACGTACACCTATCTACCATCTCAAATTCTCAAGAGCTATTCAACATCACAAGAAAACTGGATCCTACGATAGACGACCAGGGCAAGATCATAGAAAAACAACGTTGGCCAGGGATGGTCGTTTTATTGAATTGTATGTTCTTTGAGCTCGTCGTTTCACTGCAAGCCAACCTCAAGCATAACTGTATGAAGTGAGAAACATTGCTATGACACTTGCTATTCTAAGATATTGAAATGCGGGGTCGTGTACCAGCAACCGCACCAGAACTAAGTAGAGAACATAGAGTTGCCCGACTAGAATTTGCAGTACTGGAACGTGTTTTATCCACAATGCCCGTTTAAATAGATTTTTCGGAATAGATTTATATAAAATTCCTCCTCTGACCTATTTTTACAACCCATTGCACTGCAACCGGTCACAATCTTACCCAAGTTTCAATATAGGTACACTAGGTACACTATTAAAAAAAATTGTTGTTTTAAACGAAAAATTCTTCGTGGTTTTTAATGCTAACCAAAGTTAGAATATGTTTGAACATGTTTTTAAAGTAATGTTTATCAAGAAATCTCAAATTCATGATAGCGTGAAATATTCCATTAAATAAATGAAAACTAGGAGCTATACTATTAATTTCATTCAATATTAGAGGGATTTTACTTACTGTGTGAATTGTAAATAACCAACAGGCGGATTACCCAGAATGAGTCAAAAACGAGAACAAAATTGATGAGAAAAGTAAACAATCACTAGAAAGACTTTCGTTTGTAGTAAAAAATATAAAAATTATTAATTCCTCAAATTTAATTACTGCCGTTGACTTGTAATTTTTATTTAATTTTGTTAACGTTCCATTAACAATTTAATTTGCAATGTACTATTGGTTTCATAATGATCTAGGACAGCAAGGCTAATATGATGCTATTTTATTCTTTTTTTTTCAATGTAAATGGATAGGATAAAATAATAAAAAATAGCATCACATTAGCCTTGTTGTCCTTGATCATTATGAAATCAATAGTACACACAATTTATATAATTAAACTTTACATCTTGGTCCTGTTTTGGTTTTGTCAGTTCTATTCAAGCAAACGCTTATAGGTTTACCTATTGCGAAGTACAACTTGTCCATGTTCTTGTACAACGCTTAAGTTCCACAATAACTTCCCTAAGTTCACAATGATTCCGTTTAACCAATTTAATGGCAACATTAATAAGTTTGTATGACGATGAAAAATACGTATTTCTCTAAATACTATTTATTTATTTTTGGGTGAGGAATCGGAATGGCAGAGCATTCCTCGTACCTCACAGCACCGTTTACTATGATCATTTGGCCGACCCTACTAGAATTTAGGCGAATCTGGAGGAGAATTCCACCATCAAGTAGAGATTCTTATCGTACCAAACATCAAATTGACACGGGAACTACAGTTTTACTTCTTATGCGAGAAGAATGCACGTTTATTCTCCGCTATGAAAATTAGAATAATTATAACTATTTTTTTTAATTTTACGCCTACACTACGAGGGAACCAACATCTAAGGTCATCTGTTTGTTTTTGTTTTTTTGGTTGTTTTTGGGCGAGGAATCAGGATGGCAGAGCATCCTTCGTACCTCATGGCACCGATTGCTATGATCATTTGGCCGACCCTACTAGAATTTAGCCTAATCTGGGGGAATTCCACCCCCAGTAGGGATCTTTATCGTACCAAACATCGCATTGACACGGTACCGGCCGGGGATATCTAAGGTTATCTGTCCCCCATCCAACACGCAACACAAATACACACATCCATAGTTGAGGTGGCGGAATTTTCCAATTAGAAAAATCCCGCCGCCCCAAGTGGGATTTGAACCCACGACCCTTGGAACACGAGTGATAAACTGACATCACTCGTCCACTGCCAGCCCTATTTATAAGTATTATTATAACTATTGTTGTTATAAATCACTTCTATCTATAATATTATTTATTACTAATCTTGTTTGAAAACATTTTTTGAACCAGTTTTCCACTAATGTAAAAATAGAACGTTTCTAATGATAGAATAATTTATTTTCCTTAAATACACGTTTTTGCTTAAAAATACATAATACACAAATTAAAATTCATTGTGTGTAACGTTTTAGGTAAGCTAAATTAATGACGTGACGCTTATAATTAAGAAATCTCATCGTAAATATTTATGAATTATAATTTAAACAAAACCAAGTCTCTCGAACTATTAAATTAATGAACAACTCAAGAAGAGAAAAATTCTCTTTTAGAACATTTACGCTGCGACACGAGTTTAATAAGGAAAATATTTTTTTCTTCAAACGTAAAATAATTAGGTGATAATTTGACTGAGGTGGCTGCGGAAAAATGCAACTTCTCCGCCGGCGACATTTTTACTTTTCCTTTTCCCTCCATGGAGGGAAAAGTGTACAATTTATATCTGTCAAAACGTTTTTTTGTATAACAATCGAAACTACTTGCATTTATTAATCGCCTACTACATTTCTAGTATTGTATGCATAAATCAAACCCAGAGATGAGTATCAAAAATACAAAAACATGACAGCTTTATGATACATATTTTAAAGCGTTTGAAGAAAAAATAGAATATTTAATTTGGAGGAGAAGTGACTTTTCATGGCTTGCCTTCTATTACCCGCCTCACTACGTTCGGCGGGTAAACTCAGGCGCGCCATGAAAAGTCATACTTCTCCTCCGCATAAAATAATATACTATTTTCTTCAAACGTAAAATAATTAGATCATAATTTGACTGAGGTGGCTGCGGAAAAATGCAACTTTTCCGCCGGCGATAGTTTTACTTTTCCTTTTCCCTCCATGGAGGGAAAAGTGTTGCTATGGAAACGCTAAAATAATAACACACAACAATGAAAATACGAATTTAAACGTCATTTTTATTTGTCAAACTAATATTAAACGTGCAATTTGTCAATGTTGCATTTTGAAAATTAAATCCATGCAGTACTGTAGAAGTCTGTGCAGACGAAGTTAAATTTTCTGCAATCAAATGAGATGCTGATGGTTCAATAAGGTTTGTCTTGCTGGCACTAGGTGTTATAACTTCATTCAAGTTTAATATGTTACTTGCATTATCATTTTTATTTCGCAGCGACTCCTCTATGTAGCCTTCCCCTACACTACTTGATTTCCAGCCCCCGTGCCGCTTTAGCGACTCAATATTACCTCCTCCATCAATTAATAGTGCAGCCGAAGTGCGTCTTAAAGAATGGCCTGTGTATTCTTTTGAATTACTTAATTTTAAGAAAGTTGCAACCTTTCCAGGAACACTGCTAATACTGTGTATTTCCATTACACTTCTGCAGCATTTTCCATTTTGATATTTTAAAAAGAATCTAGTTTCTGGCATATCTTTTGGTCTTAACTCTGCGTATTTTTGATAGATTTTGATGTAATTTTCTCCAATTATTGTGAACGATCGAACTTTTCTAGTCTTACTATCCGGAATTTTAATCAAAACAACATTCCCCATGTCCTCTATATCTGTAGTTTTCATTTTTACCATTTCATTGCATCTGCAGGCTTCAGTTACTCCAATTGATAAAACAATCTGAAGAAATTACATATTTAAACCACAAAATTAAAATTACCTAAAACGTATTACCTTTAATCCTAAATACAAATCATCTTGCGCTTCAAATAAAAAAGTTTCAAACTGCTCCTTCGAAAAAATTCTTGATTTTTTTGCAGAATACCCTTCGTTTGCTTTTTTCAAGAACGCGTGTAACTTTAAACATTTACTTATATCCATTCCGTTTTTAATTATTAGTTGCGATTTGATCATGGAATATCGCGACCACATGGTCGATGATTTCCATTTTTTCTCTTTAGCCATTGTGTTGAAATATGCTAGAAACACATTTTCTTCAAATTTATTTACATTCTTTGAATCGCACCACTTTTTAAAATGATCGTACGCGGCACAATATTTCTCGCTAGATTTTGTGGGTCCAAGAGAGGAGACAGCCTCATTGACCGCAGCCTCAATTTCTGCCGACAAGCTCGGTTGCATTTCAAAAACTAACCGGTCACAACTAACAGCAACGATGAACAATTTATATCTGTCAAAACGTTTTTTTGTATAACAATCGAAACTACTCGCATTTATTAATCGCCTACTACATTTCTAGTATTGTATGCATAAATCAAACCCAGAGCTGAGTATCAAAAACACAAAAACATGGCAGCTTTATAATACATATTTTAAAGCGTTTGAAGAAAAAATAGCATATTTAATTTGCAGGAGAAGTGACTTTTCATGGCTAGCCTTCTATTACCCGCCTCACTACGTTCGGCGGGTAAACTCAGGCGCGCCATGAAAAGTCATACTTCTCCGCATAAAATAATATACTATTAATAATTAGAAGCTAATAACTTCTATCTATTACATCAACCATAATTAAAAATTATAATTAACTTTTTAATGCAGTTCTGTGGTTTTGCGTTATAGTTAACATTGAGGGACTTTATCGAAATTGATTACATTTTTATATTTTTGTTATACAGATCAAGGACGTCTCAAACGGAACTAGGTACATAATAGTAAATATTAAATGTTATTTTTATTGTTATTATATTTAGGACATATACAAATTGGTAATAAAAGCCGCCATATAGTAATAAAATTTTAGGCTCTGACACGAACTTTCACAATAAAATGTAAAATGTATTACTTATACGTGGTTTGTGTAGCGCAAGGGAATAATTTTCATGAATATTAAAATTTTCTCTTGAGATAATAGTTGCACTCTTGGAAAAACGTTATCAGTGAATAATTAACCAGTCAGGAACATAAAAAGGGGGTAATTGCTTTCTTGAAAACATTTTATATAAAAAGCCAATTTAAAGTTAAACAAAATTTGATATTGTTAACAATAGCGTGTTAAATACTGATCAATAAATACACTATGCGCAAATTCCAAATGTTCGGTTATTATACAATAATACTTTTCTTGGTTAATTTCCGCGAACAAAGAAAATGGAAGAAAAATAGTAATTTGTTTTAGATAAACTTCTCTATATACTTTTATCTAGATGGTTGGAGGAAAAAAGCACTGTCGAAAATATTCAAAGCAAGATTTATCGTTTTTAGATCAAGAATTTTCATTCAAAGGCTTTTATGTCCAACTTATTTGTTCGTATTAAAAATACATCTTTTAAAAACCCATTTTATATGGAAAACAGAACTAAATTAAATTTTTCTCTAAATTATGTCATTCATTTTTCTCTGCTTGTGGTATAAATAGAAATCATTTATCAAAAATGCGGCTATGCGAATGAAATTTCCTTATTTAAAGAATGTGAGCTGTCTTTATTACGAATAAAAATATTTCTGATTTTTTAAAGCGCCGGAATTACAATTCTAATAAACGCTAAATAGAAAACCCTCCAGTCTCTGTCTTATGCGTACCAAATCAAAAACAATTAATCAACTGATGACTAAAATGAAGCAATTTAGAAAATAATAAAGAATTGGACATTTTAGTTAATCATAATAAATTTGTGTAACAAATAACTAGAGACAGACATACAACCACAAAATGTTTCATGTGCGACAGGATCTAATGCAAGATAAGATATTTTTTGGTTTTGTTCATAATTTACGATAATAAATCTTGCTGATTATAATACGTGAACGTTATTATTTTTATAGATTTTATTAAAACTAATGTTATTCGAAAAATCTGACTGCAATTACTCAGATAACTGCATAGGGAAGATTATTCACATGTACATTATACACATAGTATATATAAATTATATATATATATATAATGTTCATATATGTACACACGTAGGAGCAATCTTAATAAACTTATCATGTATCTAACATAAAAAAGTAAAAATTCAACCCTGTTTATAATAAAAGACATGCAATACAACTGAGTAATCATTTTTATCATGAACATATGTTCTGTCACTTAGCCTTTTAAAAAACGCAAGTTAAAACAGTTATACTTTTCAAAAAACGGTACACTTTTGTACGCTTTTAATTATCACTTAATGAAATTAAACGTACATTTAATTCAATTATCATGCCCGTGAACTGTTAATATTGATAGAACCTTTATTGTTTACTGATCATGATTTTCACAGTATAGCTTTTATGATCACTTGGTTTATTATTGTGTACCGGAAAAACCGTTGCACATGTTAATTTTATGGGGTGGAAAATAAAATTTATTAATGAAGAATAAATAACATTTATTGTATTCGATGTATATTCAATATACTATTCAATTCTATAAACATTTTTCTCATCTAAATATATACGGGCATGCACTAGTTCTAGTACATTCCCGAAGTTTACATGAGCGTATCTAAAGAGTTAGAAAGCATCTTTCATCAAAGACATCTGAAAATGACGTACTTTTAGAGATAATACAGATTATAAATCGTTTTCTAATGGTGCCATTTATATCAAACTTAATCGGTGATATACAGAGAATATATATTGTATAAGTACCTATCGGTCATAGCCGACTGATGCCAGGTACCGATACAAATCGAGCCTATTCCACTAACGAGTACTTTAAGATGCCATTCTAGATCATGACCTAGACTTTGACTTTAATAACGTATAATGACCTTGACCTAAACCTGACTAACAAACTGATTAAAATAACCCTTTTCTGATCTATACATGGACATACATACCACATCCCCGTAGTGTAGATGGGCCGAGCTAAAGTGTTAGAAGGCATGCTTTTAAAATGCTGAGAGATTTATACAGAGATTATACAATTTTTGTAATGGCGTCATTTATATCAAACTTAGTTGTAGATATACAGCGGATACATACTGCATCCATATCAGGTTTACCACAGCGATACAGTATCACAATGACACAAATAAATTATATACCAAATAGAACTACAAGGAGCTAACCTTGATCATGACCTACACTCCAAGATATAATACGTAAATAGTGGGCGAAACAGTTAACATTTTTGACATTAATCTATGATGACCTTGACCCCGATCTGGCTGACGTGCCAAATACGTTTAAAATAGCCAAAACTTTTTTTAAGTTTATTCTCTTTAGATTGCAGTCTGTATTTGTAATTATTTGATTATTTAATGATTATTTTAATCCCAGGGAGTTATATACAGCTTGTTGCGGAGATGTAAAATTAAAATAATTTTAGTTCACCATTTGCATCTACTAATTAAAATGCATGGGATAGAATCTACATACCTACATGCAGTTAAACATTTTTGTGGTATTTCTAAATCAATACAAGTTTAAATTATATAATTATTTTTCATAAATAAAAATAAACATAAATTATAGAATAGAAGGTAAATTGATTTCAAAATGAACAATGAAAAACTATTTGATACTGCTGAATATACACTACTGATTGGATATATAAGTGCCATTAACATTAAAATGAAATATTAAGTACGTACTTGCTCTTTGAAATCATTAATATCCCTATACTATAGCAATCCTAAGTATACTTGCAACAAAATATTCTGTCCTAAACTGTCAAAAACATGCGCTTGTGTTAGTGCCACTTAGTCTTCGGATCTATTGTTGCCATAGTCGACATATTCAACTTTAATTTAGATTCAAACATTTCTTAATTTATCGTTCTTTATTGCAATTTTGTAGTTGTTTCAAACTTAAGTTGCCGAATAGACTAACGAATATTTAGGCTCTTGTCCAAAGGCTCAAATTTCCCAGTTCTAAACTCAGTTTGTAAGATCATCTCAAGTGTCAACATAGTAGCTGCTCTTTTATTTAACAGTTAGGAAATAATTAGATAACAAAACGTATTACTTAAATACTTTCGAAATATTTATTTTAGGCAAACTGAACTCATAAAAAGCTGCTCGTGAAGAATTACGCGAAGAAATTTGTTTTTTGCAAATTGATAAAAGAGTAGGCGGAACAGTCGCGGAACAGTCGCGGAACTACTATATAGCAAAAGGGAACAGTGCGGGGGGGAGAGCACTAGGGGGCCCGGAGCCTCCGCCTCATTGCACTCCATCCATTTCACTTGAAGAAATTTTTATTTAATAATTTAATAGGTATATTACGTTAAAACAAACTGAAAACAAAAACATTTTCAAGAACTTGCTTTTATAAATTGTCAGGTAACATGTTTCCGTCAGGCCTCTGCATATCGATACGGTATGAGCGATAGACGGCATACCCTTTAAAGTGTCGTATTATCAGCTTTATTGGCTGCAGTTCTAGGTAACAACTTCAATAACATTATGCCCTTTCAATTATTATGAACTGATACAGCAGTCGATTCAAATTTTGAAAAAGACTGGACGTTATTTCTGCAGTTCTACATGTACATTGTACATGTATTAAATTCTTGACTTGATTACTGGATAGCAAGGGCGGATTTACCACTTTCGAGGCTCCAAGCCAAAATTATTTTTGAGCCCCCCCCCCTCCCTATATTCTCAATAATAACATTTTAATTACAAGAAAAGGTTTCAGGGAATAATTAAATTTCCGACTAAAGATGTCATATTTTAACAAAAATAACATTTTAATAAAAAATAATTTGAGAAAATTGTAAAATATTTATTATTAAAAATAATAATTGGAATAACACGTTTTGCTCCATAGATCTCATGTTTTGTAAGGTAAATATTTAATAACCACTTGGCTGAGTTTTGCACAGAAATTTTATTATCTTTTTGGCGATTTCGGTTAATTTTTTATTAACTCACAGACTAGTAACAAAATAAATAAATAACAGCATAACATTCTGCAATCACTAATAATTTCATTATCTCAATTCAACTGAAATTTGTTAAAGGGGCTCAATTTCAATTGAATTTTGCGGGGGAGCTAACTTTTGAAGTTCCGCCACTGAGGCGGAAACACAGGTTTACAACAAAATAATAATTATGCCATTGCGCAATTGCCGACGAACACGTCCGTCAACGTAATTAATTACAAAATATCTCAAAACGTAATTTACATCAACAGTTCATTCCAATTTTGTCTTCAACTCTTTAAAAGCTGAAGGTAGTTCATTTGGTTCTAGAAATGCCAGTGCAATTGAAAGCTGTAAAGTGTAAAGTCTCCGCATAGTCGGACAAATCCTGAAACAAGCCTTTTGATTTACTGATAATTAAAGAAAAACTTATGAATTCAACTGCCCATCAACAAACGCGTGAACTAGGTGAAGTGAAGTAGGGTGAGCAATGTTGAGATTGTTAATTCTCCGTCCAGTTTGCAAATCTTCGCTGAACTTGGTTTCCGGTGGCTTGCGGTGGTTGCGCAAAGAAGGTTCTTGTCTACAATGTACGAAATATTTTGTCAAAAGCTGGTCACCAGTCAAAGTCAAAGTGAATTATTCTGGACTGTCAAAGCATGCACGCGATGCTGATTCCACTGCAATGTGTTTCCGTCTTGAGCGTTTGATCATCTTTCTCTTCACCATTCTTGATAGCATACCTTGTTTATTTGTTGATAATGGCTGACAATGCCGTTTGGATTGTCTGCGCAGGTTTGTCATTTCTATTTTTTACTTTGTTTTTTTATTTAGATTCTAGCGTGAGAAAAATCAGAATGTCGAACATCAATGGTGTCATTGTGGTCATCACGAGTACCTCTAAAATGATGTTCGTTTTTTACTAAAATGGTCTTAGCTTTTGCTTTGCCAATGTTCAAATGCATATTGATTACACATCCAATAGAACAAACAGTCAGTTGTCAGTTTACAACTGACATACAGTATATCGACGGTGCTTCCAACGCGGTTGCAGATGCAATATTCCGCATTGAAGCGATACATGGGTGTGATTGCGTACTCGCACAATCACAAACTGGAGATGTTGAACTTCCCACTCTTCTAGATGACGTTGGGTGTTCGGGAGACCATACGACGTTCACCCATAAAACTGGCTGTCTTCTACCCTATCCTTGTTTCCTTGGAAACTAGGCAATGGATAAAGCTGTCAGGTTAAGTGTGTGGTAGAGAAATTCGTGAGAATTCTCGACGGTTACTCATACCGATCAGGGGGAGCCCTGGTATATGATACCGGTGTGGGCGGATTCGCATCTCGCCTTGGATAAGGTCATTTATGGTCACCGACGGAACCCGCTCTTTGACCGTGGTCATTTATGGTCACCAAAGGAACCTGCTGTTTGACTGAATCTTAAGTGAGGAGAAGCGAAGTGAGGTTTATCCCGCTTTTTGGCATATGGAAAACTGCATGCCGCCAGGTAAATGTGCTTAGGAGCTATCCCGACCATCCTTTGATCCTTACTGCAGCCGGGTACAGTAATTGGGAGAAGCACTGAAAGCCATTACACTTAAGGAGAGCTGAAGCGAATACATAGCCTCTCACAATCAAGACAACTTCACCTTAACGAGTACACACTGGGAGTCTATAACGTGTAGACTCACGAACGAAGCTCTGTCGAGGGCCCACCAAGCCTATATATTGGTAGATCGGGGTGGCAAAACCATTAAAAAGCCAAGTTCGGCCACAATTGAGGTTGGATTCGATCGGGCAGTGGCCCCAACCCCTGTCTCGGGGAGGAGCTTGTGAAGGTATGAAATAGGACTGGAGGGCTCTCTCTATTCAACTGAGTTAAGATGGGGGAATAGTCCTATTGCTGGACGAGGTACTTCATCCCGTATGAAAGAGGACGGGAGGGCACCGGCGGGTGAGCACGTGTTAAGTCGATCGCTCCGGTACTAGCCTGGATAGCTAGTAGAGGGTGGATAGGCAGCCTCGCTCCGACCAGTGAGCTGACTGGGAGCAATTGCTATACAATTGCGTGCTGATTGAGCGTATCTCAATTACTTCCTCATTGGAAGGAACGTGGAGGTTTGTTCACACGGGGATTCCACGTAAAACATTCAGATAATCTTCTAGATGACGGCTCATCACTTCAACTTGAAAATATTCAGATTTCTGGCAGCGACATCACGATTATCTGCGACACCTCTACAGGTAAGGTAACCTTTTGTCACATCTCCGTATTGACGACTAGTTTATAAGGTTGCTCCTCCATGGTCTTAGCCACCCCAGTTCCAGAACAACAACTAAACTTATTTCAGAACAGTTTGTCTGGCCTCATATGAAACAAGATTGCCATTCTTAGTGCCGAAAATGCCAACCATGTCAGCGTGCTATATCATATTTGATTTAATAAGCTACTGCAAGAACTGGGCGCTGATTTAACTTTAAATTACTTTTATTAACTTTTCTTTGTTTATTTTAATTTTATGACTGGTAGCCTTTAATAAAACATTTATACACAAATTTTTAACGTTTCGCCCTTCAACGGAGGCTTTTTCAAAAGAATTTTATTTCATAAGATACAAAGTTGAAGATTAGTATTTTCTTATTCTGAAAATATAAGGAACAGTTAGATTTGTGAACGTGTATTGTTTCTTTTTATTGCCTTACCATTTTTGATTATCTATTTGATTTAATATTGAAATTTTTCATTTTTCTATTAATAGAAAACATCTTATTATTTGACACAAAGGTTTTATTTGGAAATTTATCTCTTTAATATGTAATTTACCACATGATTATTGTGATTATTGATGATATTTTTGATTGATACGCAGATGTTGAAATATTTTGACATTAGAGAGCGGATATTTATTTAATTTTGTGATTTTATTAAAATTTTAAATTTATCTTAAGGTATAGTATATTGAATTAAGATTTTCTATATCAGTTCTATAATTTATTGAGTTTTTATGCTTTTTGATTTCTATCATTTCTATCATTTCTAGTATTATTCTATTTTTATATTTTTTTTCTGTATGTAAAATTTTGGGTTTATTAAATTGAAGTTGTGGAGATCTTTTTTTATTATTATTTTTATATGCGATTTTAAAATTTACTGTTTTTTTAATGTTTTTTCTAATTTTTCGGATAACTGTGGTACATGTGGTAAAGTGATAATGTTATTAATTCGTGTATAATTATTAGTGGTTTCAATCGTACTGTTGTTGAACATATTATTTAAAAAGTTTGGTTGTAATGTATAAGGGTTAATTTGTTTATGAATGAAATTTTTCTGTTTTTACCTATGACTACTTAATATCAGGTAGATGAGCAGCATCAAATTTTGTTTGGAAATTTCCTTAGAATATAAAACTGTAGGAAGGAGCGTAGCTACCCGGTGCAACGAGCTTTAAAAGCGACCGATATGACGTCACACACTGGCCGCCATTAGACACCACCTAAATCTGCTTTTCTCCCACTTCGACAAATACGAAGAAGGGAATTACCTTTCATAAGTTAGTATTCGTTTGTTTAAAATATTAAATATAAAATTTATATTCTAAGATTAATTTCAAAATACATACTATGTTTTAAAATTGAGGTGCGTTTTAAAAGATAGTGCGAACCGGCAATGGAAATATCTTATTATAAAACCAGAAGCTCCTACTGCGCCATATTGAGAGCCCATCCCGGTCGAATGTGGTAGATGATTATGTTCCTTCCTACAGTTTTATATTCTAAGGTAATTTCTGATTTTACTTCTAGTAAATTTAGATCGTCGGTTGGTCGCTTGCGAAAAGTGACAACATTGACCAGAAAAGTGCCATAAGATATACATACATTGTCCTATCTTCCCAGTACTGAACAAGATATATGAAACGCTGTATAGAGCAGTTTACTGTGCGACATTGTGTTAAAGTGGGAAAAGGCAATCGAAATTAGTTTTTAGATTCTCACTGTTGGATGAAAAACTTTATTTTTGACGGAATTCAATATTTCAATAAGAGTCATAAATTCTTTTAGCTTAAGAAGACTCCTTTATATTGTCGACGTTTGCTCCATTTTATAATACTGTATATACATAGAATTTAATTCTTTGAAATACTTTTCAGTGCCATGCCTAACTTTTCTTCTTTAATTCAGAAATTACTCAACTGCGACTTGTTAAATAACTCAACCTGGAAAAGCAGTTTTATAATGGAGGTTGTTAGACATGTCGGAAGGGCTTCTTCAAATATTTAAAGAGAAGGGTTGTACCAATATTGAAAATTAAAGATATACGAAACGCCGGTCTATTGCCAAAGGCGATCGTGCGTCGAATTTATTTGAGTTTCTCATTTTTCAACATTATCGGTGTGATAAGTTATTCATCAAAATGCTACCACTACTGAGTATTAAGCAATATTTGGAAAGGTAACTAGCATTTTCAGTAAATAGGAGAGTATTACTTTCCTTAAAGTTGTGTTCCTTATATACGGTGAATGCTGTATTTTCTGTTTAAATGAAACTTTATCAGAAGTATTTAAATCTATTAAATATTTATATTAAAAGTTGTCAAACTAGTTTAGAACTCTCTTCTACGCACGCCATCTGCACAAACTTTTCAGGAAAAGTTCAATAGATGTATTCTCTAGGTACAATTAGTTATGACGCTGCTCTAGGTTATCAGCAGTGCATCGTTGTATCTTGGTCTCCCGTATATGGTTGTGTTGTAATAACAACCCACCACCAACACAATTACGTTACTGTATTTCTGAAATTGGAGTTTGTTTTAATAACATTTATCCATACAATACGAATATATGTTAAGCTTTTACTAACAAAATTATGCAAATGAGCAGTGCGGAATTCTAATCGGGTTCTTCTTAGAGCTCCTGGGCATAAATACGAGTCATAGAAAGGTTACCGATTTAGATTACTTTTTCAGTAAGTAAATGAAACACTTATTAATGGAAAAGATAACTTTTAAAACATAACTGTAGAAGCTCTGTTTAACACAGAGTGAGTTTCGTTGATGCTTTCGATTTAAAGAATGACATTTATATTTATTTAACTTTATTAATTCTTGTTTAAGTTTATCCTTATGTAGGAATATTTGGAAATTACTCCTACTTAGTAAAAAGATTAACTTACTTTGAGAACTCGGATCCACATCCAATTGAATTGTAACGTGTTTATTTTCATGGTTATATTTCGATTATACATTCTTAGATGTAACTTAAACAAGTCCTGCATCTCCTTTGTTGGCAAACATGCTCTTTAGTTCTCAAAGGTCATGTTGTCACTGTCGGTCATGTTGATATTTGAGAATAGAATAGCTATTTTACAGTTTAGTGTCCCCAAGAAACCTCAACCAGACATTAAGCTTCCAACATAATCTTCTACCAATTAATACTCCCTGATAAATGCGGATGGGCTATCTTTACAAATAGTGTTAAATTAGCGCAGAATCATTCTCGATCGATCGACTGACAGGAGGACTGGTATATCATGCACTCAGCCCTAACGAAGAACGCCCTTTCCACTTCGTGCTAAATAACAGTACTTCTACGTTGAAACATATTCAAAAACAACCGACGCAACAATATGAACGAAAGTCCGTGAAAGTTTGGGAGTGGAACGTCATAACCAAGTATAGGCAGACAGAATCCAATTTTGTTTCAAATTTTCGTCCAGCTTTACTTACATTAGTATGCTTTTGGAATAATTAAGTGAACCTTAGGGAACAATTATGTGATGCTTGACTTCTTCAGGGATATTTACCTTTTTATGGCGACTGTAAATGCATTACATACCATCTAGATTTGATTTTATATCAAATGTATGTAAACTTGCAAATACAGGCAACATTAGGATAATTTAAAAAGTTTTTGAAATATTCTCAAAATACTGAAAATGCTCGAATGTTCTACAATTTTCCTCTTCTTTTTTATAATGCTAGTTATAGTTAAATTGACATTGGAAGGTAATGGGCTGAAAAGTAACATAATAATAGAAAATTGAAAAATATTAAACTCATTATATTTAGATTAGAAACTCAGGTATTATATTTAGATTAGAAGCTCAGGTATGCATTTTTACGCCGATCGGACGCAACGCCGACCGCAGATACTTCGCCGACCGTGGATACGGCGGCAAAGTGTCTAATAGCAAAATTTATTTTAAGAGTCGGCGTAGTGTCCGCGGCAGGCAAAGTGTCCAAAACCGCCAGTCGGCGTAGTGTCCGCGGACAACATATTAATATTGTTGTCTTCTATTATTATCAAAAAAGTTTTTTTTCTTAAAAGTGTAGAAAACGAAAAACAACAGCCACCGCGAGTAGACAGGTTCCTATTTGGAGGTATTTAATATAAAGGGCATCTTTATTTCAAAAGTTATATGAAATATTCTCCAATATCAATAGTATTGTAACTAACAGTCAATAATTTATTATAACAATAAAAGTAAACAACACTATTGATTCTACTACCATTAGTATTGTTTACAATACTATTGGTAATCAATAGCTTCCTAGTCTAGTGGCCAAGGGGTGGTTCACTAAGATATTGTGGTGTACTTTACTAAAATTATGCACGTATTATAATACAAGTATTACAGGTATTATAATAATTACTACTATCTATTGCCTGGCGAACCAAGCCCCGAAAGTTAGGAAGCTTGTGCGGGAGGGAGGGGCTATTATTATTACGCAGGCCCAACGTGAGGCTGCAGCCGATTTACGGATGGTATAGCACAAATCCAGCATTTGTGTTACAGCTAAGTAAAAAGTATTATTATTAGTGCTAGCTACAGGTTTTTGGTATTACCCGGTATAACGGGTATTATTCTTAGTACTAGTAACACGTGGTATTGATATTATTCCAAATATTATTAGTATTATTTGGTATAATTACAGCTATTATGAATATTACAGAGGTCTTAATGGTATTATTTCAAGTATTATTCAGGTATTATCGGTATTATGTTGTTGTTATTTTGGTATAATTATTTATTCTAATTAATCATTACAAACAAGCATTGCTCCTTCCAAACGAAACAATACAAAGGCATAGGCTGAGTTAAATACCTGCAATTCTATAAAAATAAAGATGTAGCAAATACAAAATGTTTATTAGAAAAACAATTAGGTCACCGTGAAAGTTAGACAATTTTAGAATATGTATTTTAAAAGCTGTTAAACTGATCGTGGTATGTGCGATATTCGAAACTAGCTAAAAAAAACTTCACAAAGTGCCAACAATAGAGGGAATCTGCTGATTATTCTTATTCTGTGGCATTAGTAAATATATTTTATTTAAAGTCAAACAAAAAATTCTAATACAAAGTTGGAGTATCTTTTAACAGAATTAAGAGAAAATATTATTTACTGCTTTATTAATTATTTATGAAATTATAAATCATCGTTTTGCAGAAATTTTGAATTTTTGTCGTAATATTTATTGACATTGATTGTACTACTGTTTTATTATTGAAGTGCTGTTGAAGATTATTATTTTTTTTTCTTTATCTTATCTGTTTATTTTTAGTAGTCCTTTTTACGTGTAAATGCATTCAATCAAAATAATTTTGACATCCTCGATCGTCCCGGGTCACATCCCTTCATCGAGTTGTCGAGATACATATAGGTATAATTGTTGAAAATAGAAGTTAAATATACAAAAGCACAAAATGTCGCGCCAGACCTTTATTAAACATTATTGATGACCGATAGACAAAAAATAATGATGTATGTCATAGTTTTTGTAGTACAAATGATTTTATAAGTGGATTGAAATCATTCTTGTATTCGTAATATGCATTAGAGCAAATCAAAACCGAGCGTATTCAAAATTAGGCTGCAATCGGGTAGTTTGATATTCTATTGATCTGCATAACCTGATTGTCGAAACTGTATTATTACAAATGAGCAACGTTTTATATTACCATTAATAAAATCAAAATGAACCACACGGCTAGCTCAACAATTTGAACAATTGAAATAAATCGTTACCACAAGCGCATGCACTATACGAGAACCTTATTTTCGAGAATAAATACATTATAAATTTCGCAATATGACCATATTTTTGGGATTTTTGAGATCTTTAGACAAATAAAGAAAGGCTAAACACTTTTTAAATACTTTATACTCGAAAGTTATTCCCTTCAAGGTGACTGTGAGTGAAGTTTTCTTTAAAAATAATATCTGATCAGAGGTGGTTTCTCGATTATTTTACACCAATGTTACTATAAACTGTTTTCTGCTAAATGTAATTAATATAATGGTTAATTAAAGGTACAATTTGCAGGAAATATAGCTTACGGAATCGCAGCATCTTGAATTCGCACCAGACAATTCTATTTAATAAGACATATCCGTACCCATCTACAGACGTACGCTTCCTGCACACGTATGCATGCAGACAACTCGTGTTTAGTGCATTGGAAATTATTTGAACTGTCAAGAATCGTAAGCACCTTCTGTACTTTTAAATCGACGATATCAAATTAGTCGCATTTGAAATACTGTTGAACTTCGCAGAAGTTTGCTTCAAGTAATGCTTTTAGGAATAAGTAAGTGTTTTATGATTCTCACAAACTTTTATGGATTATTAAGTTAAAGTGCATCAATAATTTTGCAAAATATTTCTGCTACACATTTACTATTAACACATCTATGAATTTTACATCTGCACTACATATTACAGTTTTTGCAGTATATTTTGACGTATTTTAGTATTACTTCGGATGTAAACTAGTAATTGGTTGAGCACTCGTCGTAAATAAAGTAACTGGCAATTTAATTTATTATTAGTGGAGTATCAGCTGTTAATTGTTAATTAGTTTTTTGGCAACCATGACATCAATTTTATCAAATAATAAAACATTTTTGTTTGATAATGATTGTTATTCTTTATTCATGTCAAGAATAACGCACAAGCTGGCCCGAATAAAATCTTTAGAAAAAATTTTTTTATCGAGAACAGTCGACTCAGTGTATAGGTATTTAACTAGACGAAATCGATATCGACAGTTGGTAGACATAGTCTAAATCACGACAGGATGATAGTAACAAAGGACTTATATAATAGTTACTTACAAAACAAGCTTTGTAATTAATATTTTTACGGGCGAACAAAAAAGTTTCTAGGGCGAGTGTCGAAGGAGCGAGCTTCCATAATCCAGTGAACCAAGTAAAGATAAGTGCAAAGCGTGCTGCGTACAAAGTTGTACTTTCACCGAATGAGGTACGAACGAGTGTCTTAAAGAATGTGAGTGCAATGAAGAGACTATTTACACGTATATCTCACAACGTTTTATCTACGATCATGACGCTTTACTAAAGTATTCATTGTATTTGATATATTTTGTTAAATTTGTGACTTATGTCATGTGTACATATATTAGCGTGCTTAGATTTTTATTAGCTAAGTTGTTTAGCAACCAGTTTGTAAAATATTCATAAGTTATTAATTTATCATACATCTCTTTTGACATTAGCGTGTAATAAAAATTTTATAACACTAGCTCAATAAACGTTAACTTTTTACACAAAAATCAGTGTAAAAAGTGGCCGCTTTTTGTACGATCTTAGATAAAAAGACATTTTGTAATCAAAGGCGGTAGGACAATTTATAGCTAGACGTTGTCAAGGTGTTGTGGTTAAACAAATAGTTAATTACCACTAGCTTTTTGTTAATGAACATTGTTTAACTCCGTCAAGTTTTAGAGGGCTGTAGCTGTAACTACTTTAATTTACTCTAATTTACTTAGTTACCATAAAAATCTATAAAGTATCATTTACATACAAAGTGGAAATAAAATATTTACTTGAATACACACCATTAAAGCAGTTGTTTAATAAACGGAAAAATAAAAATTTTATTCCTCTAACGGTTTAAAATTTTTATTTAGTAGGTACTTTCTAAACAAATATTTGGAAAAAGTGTATTAAACTTTTTCGAATTTTTCGTATTATTTGCAAACATTCCCTCGTTGCTATGATACAACACAATCATGGCGATGCGATAATTGTAATTGTTTTAAAAACGCGTGAGATCTCGAACTTCTCTTGTAATTTAACTATTAATGGTAGGCACAAAACAGAAGAATCCATAAAAGCAACATTGAATAAACAGTTGTATTGTACACTTGAGCTTAAAATAAACGTTTAATTCGCGTATATTAATCCTTTCACGCTTATCTCGACTATCATGACGAAATAAATTCCGTAAGTTATGAAAAGTAGTTAAAAGTAATTACCGAATTTACCAAGAAATTTTATAGTCGTAATAGAAAACGCTTGCTACCACAGTCTGCGGAAAAATCGTGCTCCACAAATAATACTAAAAAGTTTGGTGTGGTTTGATGTTTATTTGAAAAACTTTTCTTTGTCTCCAATAATGCACAAAATCAATTTATACCAAATTATAAAGTGCACAAAAACAAGACATGACTTATAAATTCGACGCGATATTAAAGATTAAGAGAAAAGTGTTTTACGGATGCCTCCATAACACCCTAATTTGAATCCATTAGAGGCAGTATGGGTCCGCACAAAAAATGCCGTCACTATCCACCATTACCAAAGAACACCCAGGCAATTGTAATAATGTTAAAAAATGTGAAAACGATTACTAAGAAAATGAATGTAATATCAACGTGTAAGCTTGAACACTTTATTCAATTTTTCAGATAAATGTAGGCGATAATCGTAACTCAGAAACTGTATTGCATGCAGACAACTAGGACAGTAATTAAATAAACATTTGCGCAAAAACTCTTACACACTATTTATCGAGCATTTTAATTAGGAGTTACTATTTTAAAATGTATATAAATTGTTGAATTACAGATAGCTTCACTGTAATTTTCTTGTGAACTACTTGATTTGTAAATAATTCATGTCTGGTTTGTTTATTACTTTGTATAGTATTTTAAAGCAATTTTTACGTAATTACTAATTATGTTATCTTATAAATCTTAATTGTAATGAAAATTGCCAAACCACTAAAGTAATTACATACTTGTGCGTGATATAGGGCGGTGTTATTTTTAACAACCACAGAAATATGTTTATGTGGTTATCGAGATCGACTGCTTAACGTGCCCATCTGACAGCACGGCGAAGTGTGCAGAGGCTTTATCGACGAGAAAAATCCTCTCGTCGGTTCCGAAGATCGAACCAGGGCCGCCTGAGTACGGGTTGGATTCTATCGTACGGCCACCCACTTCACAAACTTTTTTGTGAATAATTTTCCATTACATTATTATGCGACAGAGTAAACAAAAACTTCTTTAGTATTTCTGTGTATTTCCTTAAGTAAAACGACGGCGGTAATCTCGATACAAAAATATTTCTTTACCTGCGTAACGTAAGGGATCTGCTTATACCACAGCCATTCTCGACAAAGCAGCGTTTAGGTTATCAGGTAAGGATCAGGTTGTACTTAATAGTAAATTCAAGGAGACCCATAATATTAATTCAATTTTCTTTGGTACCCATTCGACAAACATTGTGTCAGTTGGTTTTTGTACCTTCTGAAACGTCAGCTTGATTACTTACTAGATCAAAGGAACTTACCTGAAGTTCGATCGTAATTATATGAGGCGTCCAGTCCGAAGATATCCTCTGATTTACAAGGTAGTACGTGCTTCTATGCTCATGCGCACAAGTTTAAAGAACAGCGCTCTCCCCGCTACTAACGCTGTCATCATCAACCGTCCAGCGAACTCATTCTGTTTAAAGTTAAGGTTTTAATGGCAACCCCGGGGAACTGAGAGGGAGGGTTTTGATATCTTCGGACTGGACGCCTCATATAATTACGATCGAACTTCAGGTAAGTTCCTTTGATCTAGTAATTATATTTCAGCGTCCAGTTCGAAGATATCCTCTGATTTACAAGGTAGTTGTTTAAAGAGTAATGTTGCCAGAAAACACCTTCTAAAAGGCTATTTTCTTTTAAGTAACAAGCATTTCTTTTTGAACATTTATTTATTTAAGTCTCCGATGAAACAAGTAACCGAACATTTTTACATAAAACTTTTATCTCAACTAATATTATATATCATTATAATAAAGCAAGAAAAATCAAATAATCAGGCTGATTTGTTTGCGGTCACTTCATCTAACTCATGTATCGTTTTAAATAAGGATCCTCACCAATATTGACAGGGATGATCAAAGACAGAGCTGCACGATGAGAATTGAAAGAGCCATAAACATTGCTGTAGACTCGAGGAGACTATGAAAGAAAGTAATGATAGTAGACACATTACCTTCGAATGGAGAACCGTTTCGATTCTTACAGAATAACCACCATAATTTAAAAGTTGTATTGTATTGCTTGATTGTTGAATCAGATAATGATCCAATCATTGTGTCTATGACTTCTTCCGGAATACCCTTCAGCTGAAAGGCAATCCTGATAATCTGGCGGCTACCAGGATAAGCTCCCCTGATAACGGATGTACTGCCTTGCTATAAGGTAAAAGTAAAAGGTTATCATTCGGACCAAAAAATAGAGGAGTACCCTCCACTAGTATTAGGAAGAGTGGATACCAAGGTTGTGACTGCCAATAGGGGACAACTATAATGCCCCTTGCCTTATCATTAAGAATTTTCTGCAATACCCGGAGGATCAAAGAAAATGGGGGAAATGCATAAAACGCCAGATTTTGCCAATTCAGAGTAAATGCATCTATTGCTTCTGCTCCTGAATCTTTGAATCATGATACATATCTGCGGCATTTATGGATATCTTTAGAAGCAAACATGTCAATCTCCGGAATCCCAAATTCCTTTATAATTGCCTTAAAAGCCTCCTCGTTCAAGGACCACTCCGTTTGAGATGGGAGTAAACGCGAAGCTTGGTCCGCTTGCCAGTTTTCACGTGAACTAATATAGGATGCAAAAATCCATACATTTTTTTGTTCACACTATTGCCAAATTTGGCGAGCTAATGCATTCAAATGTGGGTGTTGCACACTACCCATTTTGTTAACATAAGCTAAGGTTGTAGTGTTATCGGTTCTTATCAAAATGTTTGAATGCTTAAGTTCAGAAGCAAAAAATTTTAACCCCAAAAAAATAGCCTGAAGTTCCAAAAGGTTTATATGGGTACCTTTATGAGATTCCAGCCACCACCCATGTGTAGTTTGACCATTACAATAAGCCCCCCAACCGGATAAGCTAGCATCTGTATAAATTTCTAAGATAAAGCTGTCATGTATCAAATCATTTTTAGCCCAACCAATATGATTTTGCCACCAAAGGAAATCTGGAGACAATTCCTCCGAAATTAACATCACACCCTGATAATTCTCTCCATTCGCCTTTAAGGCCAGAAACTTTGCTCGTTCAAACTTTTTGGTGTATAGCCAACGTATTTGACGGCCGGACACACAGCTGTAAGAAGCCCAATAAATTGAGCAAATTCGTGGATCTTACATTTCTCTCGAGATTTAAGAATTTTAATCCATTTTAGAATTTTTGACGTTTTTCGTCGGGCAATTCTAACGTCATTTGTACCGAATCAAAAATAAAGCCTAAAAATCTACATCTGGTATTCGGAGAAAGTACACTTTTCTCTTTATTAATTAGAAACCCTAAAGATTCTAGCAATTTAACTGTTATTTCTACATTATGAGAACATTCAGATTTTGACCACCCTAAGAGCAGGAGGTCATTTAAGTAATTAACGCATATTACACCCCTAGAACGTAATGATTGAATGACCGGTCACATTAATTTAGAAAACGTATAAGGGGCGGATGCTAGGCCAAACGGTAAACATTTAAACTCGTAAAGAATTCTATCGTACAAAAATCTTAGGTATTTATGTTCTTATGTCTTATGTTCTTAGGTCGATGTTCTTTATCAGTGGGTAATAAATAGTAAGCGTCTTTAAGATCAAGGGTCGCCGCATAACACCCCCTTTTTATTAGCTTGGCAACTGTCCGAACATCCTCCATTAGAAAATGAGGAGTCTCGACAAAGACATTTAACTGCTTCAAGTTCAAAATAAAGCGTTTCTTGCCATTAGGTTTATCTGCCAAATAAATAGTAGAGAAGAATTCGTCCGACAAGGATTCACATCATTCTATGGCACCAATTGCCATTAGTCCATTTATCTCTACACGAATTTGATCGTCGTAAAGCAAAGAAACCTTTCTAGATTTCGGTGGGTAAGGCTGGGTATTTTAATTAATGGCAGTTTGTAACCCTGAATCCAACCCAAGACAATTGGATTGGCAGTCACCTTTGGCCACTCTTTTCGAAAAAAATTTAAACGACCTGCAAGACGGCTTACCTGAACTACTCCGACTTCCTCAACGTGTCCCTGCGCCTCTGTCTCGGGTAATTCTTGTAATTTTCCCATTGTTAGCCTGATGGGATCTGCCCTTTTGATGGTCTCACCTCCCTCGAAAGGCGGACCGGGCGATGAAAGTTTAAATTAGTAGAAGTCTGCAAGACTCTACGAGTATTCCCCTCCCCTTTACTTGGTTTTCGAATTGAAGATGGATAATTAGGGTTGTTCGGGATTTTCAGATCCCTACTTACGCTTTCTAAAGTTTTTACAGCCTTGATGGTCCCAAGTCAGCACCAAACAGTAAGTCAGATGGTGGAGCTTTAGCTACAATTTCTTTAATATTCTTGTTTAGAAGAGGAGTTATCAAATTTCTACGTGTTACAGACACGCGTTGAAACAGACTAGTTAAGATTTGCCCTGAATCACAGAAATTTGAAAGTAATTTCTTTTTTGATTCCAGAGGAATGTTATCCGTTTCACTTAAGATTAAGTTGATACCCTTGCCTAGGGCACACAACCCTTTGCCTAACTGTCTTTGGATCTCTACAAAAGATCCGTCTCTAACTACATTTGCCTTTGACAAAATAGCAGACACCTCTGGGTTCAGCCCAGGAGGTGCCAGAAGAGAAAGATTCGACGGTATATCATGTTTGAATAAAAGAGACGCAATATCCTCCTTTTTTAGACCATTTATTAAAATATGTTGCCAGACAGGAACTAGCGCGTCATGCAACATAAAGGATTTACTAACCGTAATATCAGGATTATCCCCTAGAATATCAAGTACCTCTTGTGGTAATTGAGGGTCATTAAGATCTTCGTCGTTATGGATAGTCAAAGTGTCACCGAGATCGCTCCCGTTATCAACGCTACAAGCGTCTTTATTATAAGACGGAGAATAGGCTTGTACAGCCTCCTCCGTTGTACCCGCTTCGGTCACGTTTATTGAAGCCAAGGAACCTTCAGGAACATTATCCAAGCAAGGAGAACGGCCCTGGATAAAATCATGTCCACGACTCGAAGCTACACGCAAACGAGACGGGTCGGCCTGACGCGAGTAATGGCGCCGACGATGTCGGTCTCTGCCACGTGGACGAGGTAAGGAATTCGAACGACTCACCGCTTTTTCGAGTTTACGTAATCTATTCAATAAGATTTCTCAGTCCATTGAATAAGCCTCCGAACTGCTAGAGGATGAACTACGACTCCGTTTATGATTACCTATGTTAAAAATAAAAATTAAAACTGTTAACGCGTGTTAACGCGGCATAACCTCATGCGCCAAGCACAAAAAACACAATGAGTTCGCTGGACGGTTGATGGAGACAGCGTTAGTAGCGGGGAGGGCGCTGTTCTTTAAACTTGTGCGCATGAGCATAGAAGCGCGTACTACCTTGTAAATCAGAGGATATCTTCGGACTCGACGCTGAAATATAATTAAATAAGTATACGCTAGAATGATTTAAAATGCTTTTAAAAAAACAAAAAAGAACGAACTTTATTAGATGAAAAACATAACATGCCGACAATGTTACGTCGACAGTCGTCTCATAATTGTTATTAATCACATAATTGTTTAAACACATTCAATAGATAGATAGAAAAAAATCTCTTTTTAATGATATAAAATACTTGTACTAAGACAAAATAATAAGATGGCTGAACTTGTCAACCAAATCATTTTTAAAATGCATTCAATTAATAATTAAAAATTAAATTAATTATAATAATAATAATAATAATAATAATAATCGCCTTTATTCAAATAAACAAATAAGCATAAAACAAAAATAAATAAGTAATGAACTCTGCATCTTAAAAAAATATATGTATGTATATAATACTGTATAATAAACAGGTTCTTATAAATAACTAAATAAAACAAAAAATGCTTATTATAATAATTATGAAGGAAGTCTCCTGGCGAAATCTAGCCAAAGGCTACTCTATTTAACCAGGAGATCACCAATACAATAAAGAAATAATTTAGTAGGTAAATAAAATAAATGTAATTGTTTTTTTTTATGGGCAGGAAACACGCACAGAAAAACAAAATTTCATTAAAAAAAAATTCTATGTGTTTCAATATTTATTGTAAATCTAAGAAATACTTTTTCAATGAAACCCTGTATGTATCAAAATTCAAGCATTTAATATCAGCAGGAATTGTGTTATATAACGAAACCGCATTGTAAGTAAATCCTCTCCGAAACAAAGCAGTCGTATGACGCGGCATTGTTAACCTATTTGTATTTCGAATATTTACAGAGTGCATTTCAGACCTGGACACCAATTTCGAAGAAAGAACATTGGGAGAATGAATGGATTTACAGAGGGTATAAGTATAGGTGCCTAGCTGATATTTCCAACGGTTATCCATTCTTAACCATCCTAATTCTTTAATATAGTAAGAAACGTGATCATAGCGTCGTAAATTGTATATAAATCTGCAGCACCAATTTTGCACTTTTTGAATGCGATTTTTGTCCTGCAGGTCTAAGCAAGGATAGTAAATAAAATTACAATAATTAAAATGTGATAGCACTAATGATTCCGATAGTAACTTCTTTTGACCAAAACTTAAAATATCTCGATTAGCATAAAGAAGTTTTAGCGATGAGTACGTTTTTTGAAGTAATTTATTAACATGAGACTTGAAACGCAATTTTGTATCGAAAACAATGCCCAGATTTCTTGCAGTATCGGTAACAGGTAAGTACTCATTATCAATCCTTATATTGAGATTAAAATCTGGAGCAGTAATGTAGCTTTTATTACCAAAAAGTAAAAGTTTTGACTTATCCGCATTAAGTTTTAAATTATGTTGTAGTGATAGTTCCTTGATTGAATTTAAATCATTATTGATGTTCTCAAAAGCTTGCACCCTATTGGCAAAGGTAAATGATTTATAAATCTGAGTATCGTCTGCGTAGGCTTGTACTTTGCAATATTTTACTGATTTTAAAATATCAGAGGTGTACATAATGAAAAACAGAGGTCCTAGAACTGAACCTTGCGGGACACCAGAACTGATTTTAAATGTGCCAGAGGTTTGATTATCAACTTTTATTTTCAAGCTTCTGTTTAATAAATAAGAGTTTACTAATTCAACAGCGGTGTTTCCGAAACCATAATATTGAAGCTTAGCACAAAGAAGGGAATGGCTGATGGTATCGAATGCTTTCGAAAAATCGAGTAGTATAAGGGCAGTAATTTCTTTCTTATCTGTAGCATGGATGATCTCATCCGTAACAGTGGCAAGAGAGTCAACGGTACTAAAACCAGATCGGAAACCCGATTGACATTTAGGTAAAATATCATTTCGAATAGAAAAGTCATAAATTTGTTTATATAATACTTTTTCAAATATTTTAGAGATACATGGCAATATACTTATTATTCGTATGTCAGAATATGAATTAGGATTGTTGACTTTTGGTAATGGTAGACCAATTGCTTCTTTCCATTTTAATGGAAAATAACTAATCTCAATACAGCAGTTAATAATATGAGTTATATATTTATCTATGAATGGACTGCAATATCTTAGCATTATAAGGGAAATATTATCAGAACCTACAGCATTAGATTTAAGATTGAATAAAATTTTGTGCACTTCCTCAATAGTAGTTAAAGAGAAATTAAAAGAGTGATTATTAGCGTGTTGGTGGGTACGATAATATTGGATTTGAGTATCACAATTAACTGAGGTAGATTGAACAAAAGAACTAAAATAATTTCCAAGGTCGTTAGGGTTAGCTAGATTAGCGGGTACGTTGTTGTTCTTTGCAAATCGTATGTTTAAATCAGTTAATGCAGACCACATCTTACGAGAATTGCTTTCTAATCCAAGTGAATCTAAATATGCTTTTTTTTCACGACGAATGCTAGATACTGTAAAATTTCTTAATTCTTTATATCTCCTCCAGTCTTCAGGAAGTCTAGTACGTTTATATTTTCTCAGGGCACTGTTACGTTCTCTCATAATAACCCTTAAGTTATCTGTTAACCAAGGTGAACGAGGTTTAGTGACACGTACCTCTTTAATAGGGGCATGAGTGTTGAAAACAGACAAAATAAGAGTTTCAAAGATGGAGACCTTTTTATCTATATCGACTTCTCGAATCATTCGATGCCAGGGAAGTTCTTGCAAATCTGACAAAAAGTTGTTATGGACAAAGTTGCGAAAGCATCTGAATTTAATAATTTTAGGTTCACATTTAGGATATTCAATTTTTAAATTACAAAAAGCTGCTCTATGATCTGAAATCTCGTGGGCCTCTATTGTGCCAAAACTATCAACTATAGAATTACTATTTATAAATATAGGATCTATAAGAGTACTGCTGTTACGAGTTATCCTGGTAGGTTCATTTAGAATTTGTGTAAAATCATATGAATTAAAACAATGATTAATTGGATTATCAACATTAAAGAAATCTACATTCATATCAGCTAAGCATACTAAATGATCCGCAGTGGGAGTTAAAAAAGTCAGTATATCATCTAAATTATTTATGAAGTTATTAATATTATACCATACTGGCCTATAAAACGTTCCTATTATAACAGTTATTGAATGTATTTTAATTTTAGCAAACAAATATTCTAACTCATTATTTAAAGGAAAATCAAATAAAATTTTTTCACAAATAAGATTTGTTTTTATATACAACCCTACACCACCTCCTCTTAAGCCACCGGCTCTATCCTTTCTAAAGAATTGGTATCCCGGTATGGAAACTGCATCATCTACCACGTCAGACGTAATCCATGTTTCGGAAACGAAAATATAAAACTCTTGGCACTTTCAACTATGGGAATTGATACTTTCAATCTTTATGGGTAATAATAATTGATTATTATCGATCAGTTTGCCTAAAAATAAAATATAAGACTTTTAGGTGGGTTTAAGATTAATGCATGCTTAGCAGAGAATTAATTTATAGCTTGTAAGTCTTTATTTGGCATATTAACGGCATGTAGTAGATTTCTGTGTCATCTACGTACATTTGAATATTATACCACCACACAATCACAAAGATATCAAGGTATATTAGGTAATCAGAAAAGGACCTAATACGGATCATTGCAGCACCCTTCTTGTAACATCAACAGGTCTAGACACAGCATTAGATACTTTAACTGGTTGCGTCCTGTTGTAGAGATAATTTTGAATCAGACCGACAGCATTATTACCCAGACCCATGTAGTGCAAACTACTAAGCAGTAATATCATGTTTATTGTATCAAACGCTTTGCTGAAGTATAGCAGAGCCAATAACGTACTTTTTTCTTCATCATATGCTTTGAGAATATATCTGTTATCATTATCAAAGCATTGTGCAACTGTGCGCTGAGCGAAACCCTGACTAACTAGGTGATAGCAAACTATTATGTTTCGTTTTTGTTTTGGTAATTATGCTACGTCACTATCAGCGTATTTGAAGAACGAATTCAGGATTTAACTTTTAATTTCAGTTACATCAAATCAGCAATGAATACAGCACAACTATTAATATTAGACATATGGAAGACAGTAAATCAAAGGTAAAGTAAGAAAAGGAAAGATAGTACCAGAGTTACTCATATAATACAAATCCCTGGTTCCAATCACCCAGCCTCCGAATAGTTAATTGCAATACGTATATCTATAAGTTATTTTTAATGAAATTATTTTTTTACTTTTGTGCCACTTATTACTAACCTAAAATAGTGCTAATTTTTATTCTAGCTAATAAATTAAATTAAGATTTCAAATTTTAACGCACATTTTTCTAATATTCAATACCTAGTTGTAAGTTTTTATTTACTTTGATTATTAAGTTCAAAGTTTAACGGAGCTGACTTCGCATATGTGCCTATATACGAGGGTGGTTCAAGTATAAACCGGAATTTTTGAATAAACGCGCGAAGAAGTTAGTGTCGTTAAAGTGGCTGTACTGGATGTTAGATTGGTCTGTTACAAAGCGTAGAGAACAGCTGGGACCGCGTAATTTGTGACCGCTTGTCAGTGTAGTTGTAGCCATGAGTGAGAAGGACGTACCAGTGTCTGTTGCGCAACGCATTATTATTCGTTTTTTGGTCAAAGATAATGTAAAAACCGCGGAAATTTATCGGAAATTGCTCGAGCAGTTCGGGAATGAGTGCCTCTCCAAGACTCAAGTGTATGATTGGTGTTCCGCTTTTCGAAATGGCCGAGAAGTGGTGGCAAACTTGCCACATGCGCGGCGCCCCAAAACAAGCGTTACCGATGAGAACGTCCGCGCTGTAGAAAAAAACTCATTTTGGGAGACCGACGCATTACTGTACGCGATATGGCTGCACAAGTGGGCATCAGCATAGGCAGTATTGAGTAAATAATTCATGAACGGCTCGGTTACCGCAAAATATCAGCCAGATGGGTGCCAAGACTTTTGAATTTTGACCAGAAATTCACACGCTGGGAAGTTTGCACGCGTCTCCTGCAGCGATATGCAGACGAAGGAGACAATTTATTGCAGCGCATATTCACCACAGACGAGACTTGGGTGCACTACTATACTCCGGAGAGTAAACGCGCGTCTATGGAGTGGAGGAAGCAAGAGGAAGGCGCGCCAGTTAAAGCGAAGGTTACACTGTCAGCGGGAAAGGTGTTGTGTACCGTGTTTTGGGACATGAGAGGAGTAATTGCGGTCGATTTTCTCACTGAACAACGAACTGTGAACGCGCAGTATTATAGTAACCTTCTAAAACACACGGTGAAACCTGCCTACAGATCGAAACGACGCGAGATTCCAATCCGAACTGCGATATTGCTGCAAGACAACGCCAGACCGCATACAGCTCGGCTTACGATGGAAACATTGCACGAATTGGGTTGGGAAACACTGGAACACCCTCCTTATAGTCCCGATTTGTCGCCATTCGACTATTATTTATTCGGTCCATTGAAAGAGGCACTTGGCGGACAGCGATTCAAAAGCACTGCGGAGGTAGAATCTTTCGTGCGCGAATGGTTACGTGACAAGCCGAAAGATTTTTACGAAAAAGGCATCCTAAAGCTTCCGGAGAGATGGCAAAAGTGTGTAGAGTGTGACGGAGACTATCTAGAAAAACTGTAAAACATTTCAGCTCTGTAACTTAATAATAAAATGTTTTACAGCAAAATTCCGGTTTATATTTGAACCACCCTCGTACTAAGGAAATTGGAGAACTGGTTATTGAATTTTGACTTTTTAATTTATCATCTACAGTGGCAGTCATACATATCCAAATATCCTATAGAATGTCTAGTGCTTGCAACTCGGAAAAGATATGAATAACTAACTATACTAAATAAATTCGCAGGTAAACAGAAAATATAGCACTGACAGGAACCGAAAAGTGAAATGTTGTTGAGTACAGAATAATTGTGTTGACTTAGCCACCACATATCTTAAATTTTCATTCAGTATGTCAGCACTGAAAAGTATTTCATCAGTAGATGGATCAAACCTTTCTTTCATCATAATCAACATAATGAATTCTTGGCAGAAAGTAAAAGAAACACGTAAAGACTACATCCCTTGTTAATCTTATTAGCAGAAACGGAAGAGAAGAAAGGGAAGAAAAGAGAAAATACAGTTCACGGGTAAAACTTGTAATAAAAAAAGAAGCTAAGCTTAACATGGATTATCTAAATACGAAATCTCTGGAGGTGATGCGAACATTGAGGCCATTATCACCTAGTTTATTTGTAGAAAAGAGGCATGGAACAATCATTAACAGAAGGAAACCGAAAGAATACTCTACCTTCGGAATCAAATGCGGTAACTTGATTGAATACAGGTTGTTTTGTGTTTCAAGATACCATTTATAGAACTTAATGCAAATTTAAATAGTGGGTGGATTCAGATACGACGAGAACCAATATTTATAAAACAACCACATCCATACGGTGCTGTGTTGCGTCCTCCCCTAACATGCATTGCTGTTACTCACGTACAGTTCCAACATTCAGTTGTAACATTCAGTTACAATTAATTGTGTAGTCTAACCAATACATGTTTCTTGTAATTAAAAGTTGGATTTTCATTTCTAGATTTTAGATAAGATGTCCTATATGCCTTGAAGGTTGTGCTATTTATGCATATGTATTGGGTTTCCCTATTACTTCTATTAGAATTTATTTCTCCAATTTCTATAAAGAATGACAATAATGTCTTTGTTATGTCATTCTCAAGTCGTCATAAATACATCTATATATAAAATAAATTTCCTCGTCTTTTTGACTTCATTCATTTTAAGTGCGTTTGGAGAGTACCTACCTATTTGTAATTTTAATTACAAACTGATTTAGTTTGAACTGAAAGATTCTCATTTTTTACAAAGCATTTATTACAGCTTTCTGAATATTGAGTGCCTTAGATTAGGTTTCAGTTAAGACTTCAGTGACGGCTCGTGTCTTAAGAACGTGGGTCGGCCAAAGTATAGCTGTAGTTCTTCTTCTTCTTCGATTGACTTTTCATATCCTCTCTTGAGGATATAGTCTGCTATTAATTTTCGTGACTGAATTTAATTTAATTAATTAAGTTAATTAGTTAATTAATTGCTTTTACTTTTTTCTGTAATCCATTAAGTTCGCCGGCCATTATCGCTGCTCCATCATATGTTTGACCCACTAATTCCCTTTCAATATTAAAATGACCGAAATTTTGGATCAGTACATTAAAAATATCACTTGCACTTCGATCATCTTCACCTTCCACTCGATTAATTCATTTTGAATTGTCTTTGATAAACCTGTAAAAACAGATGCTTCAGACGGGTCTAAAAATTTATTAAAATTTTGGTCCAACGTCGAAGCAACTTTAGCTAATTCTTTCAAGCTGCCTTGATTATGTGAATTTATTGTTTCGTCATCGCCCCGAAATGCCAGTTCTTGTGACGACAGAAAAATTACCATATTTATTAAATGCTTCAGCATTTTTCGATTTTCACGCACAGTTTCACTGTATTTATTTATAAATTGTTGATGAGCAGTGTCTAACGCATTTAGAATATTCTGTTTACCGAACAGTTTCACAGTTTTACAGTGAACAATTTTAATGCTTAATTAGAGTGTTCTTTTGAAATCTCATGTTTAGCTACAGCGCGATGAATTTCTTTTAAATTGTCATAAACTGTTGAATTAAAAGGAACTTTATTTTTCGAAAAAGTATATACAATACCAGCAAAATAGCTTATTACGAATCTCACTGCCAGTTAACTAGACGAATTTATGGTACCATGTTCTAGAAAAAGCGCGATTATGACCGGCTTTTGCTTGCACTAGGTTAATCATTCATGGTTGCGGAATAAACAATTGTTTGATAAAAACTTTATCATAAGGCAATCCGCTAAATCTATTTAACAATAAATAATCAGTTAAATCGCCGTTTGTACTTATGGTCTCCATCGCAATAAAAATGTTTTATGCGTACCACCCCGACACTTCTACTGCAAAGATATTAAACGAACTAAACAAATTTTATACTAGGCTTACTGCTTATCACCTTATGTTAGCCCAATAATGCACTATACGCGGTGCAATGTTTGCTACTATCTCCCGGGTCGGCTGGCCGAGCTCGGTAAATCGAAAAATAAATAAATATTCAACCTCTTTTTAATATATAAAAAACATCCATACTGTCTATGTATAAATTTATATATTATTGGAAGTAAAACAGTGTAAACAATGTTTTAGTACGGCAGGTATTTACTTTTAATTAAACATGTTTGTACCTATTCGATAATTCAAAATTACGTAAACGCAAATCGCATAATGTTTTTATGCTCTAAACATGTAACATCCGAACTTACAGATTCATATTTATAATTACAATAGAAATATCAATATAGGTGTATAATTATAGAATACCTTTGCTGAAATAACATAAATCCGTTTACTTTTTCTAATAAGCTGCGGGGATAATGAAGAAAATAGATAAACTTTCCCTAATATGAACTAATATGAAACATAAAGCCATAAACTATTAATTGCACTTAATGAATAATGCTCTAACATTGTTATACCAATTCCCAAAAAATTAAAAAGTACATAGGAACAACAAAAATTGGTAGAAATTATTTATTGTAGTTGATTATATGGCTTGTGCGCTCTTTCCTATCTTTCGCACCACAGCTGGTCGGCTGGCCGAGTTGGGCTATTATGAATATGAATATTATGAATATTCATCGCTGTATTTGGTTCAACGTTCAACAGAGAATGTTGACATTCACTAATTTCGGTCTTTCACATTAAAATATACATACATTATTCGTTACTAGCGGTGATTAATCATTAATCAATACTATCGGTGATTAATATATCATTATTCACTACTACTAGGTTTCTTTTTTTAAATTTTATGGAGTAGGCCGTTGTGTGTTAAAACAATGGTTCAAGGCATATATAACTCACTAATTAAATTGAAATGTACAACATCGTTTATACATTTCTAAAAGTATTTTGCAGTATAAATTAATTAATCAAAAATATTTAATAGTCGTGGACAAAGTATAGTATTCTCTTTGCATATAATGGCTATTATACCCTCTGATGATTTACGTAAACTTCATCCTTGTAAATAATAGCCATTATTATATGCTTGTTGAATAATATACTATTATCGCCACAAGCTGAGCTAGTAACGGGCACATGAATTTTCCGGTTATTTATAATAAGAAATAGTTATTTAAAACAATATATCTTGTAGTTTTGTGCTTCCCAATGCGCACTCGACTATCATAACAACTATGTCTAATAAATTCGCTGGGATTGACTGCTACACTGTTGTCGGTTCTACTTTCTTTATCCTAAATGAAATATTAATTCATAGTTTATAAAAGATATTCTATATTAACTAAATTATAAGGTAAAACGCTTATTATATTTCATAGATATAATCCCATCCGATCCCTTAACCCACTCGGGCCTGACGGTCCTCGTGGGCTCAATTTTTCATTCGTGGATAATATGTTACTTAACTCACTAGTACCATAAATAACTATTATTTGAGCTGTACGTTTCACCTTCACAATATTGCTTGGTTTATTATTTATCTGATTAAGATTTTTCATAATCTAAATTATTAATATCATATTTATTATTAATTGCGTTATTTATCCTACATTAAATTATTTACTTGATTTCACTCCATTTTACGCTTAGATGCTTTTTCATGTTGACTTAGTTGTAATATGATGCAGTAGGTTTATTTCCCGAACCCGCAATTGCCTTACTCATTAATTCTGTATATATTATTTTACTCGTCATGTACCCTATTGTAATTAAAATTGCAATGTTATTGTTTTATTGACATGCTATGAAAACAACATGAGGGGTTGCAGAAGCTAAAATGGCAAATAAAAACTGGGTTAAGAACCAAGCAATAAATTATTATAAAACAAGCCTGCTAATAAATTGTCAAAAAACCCAGACTGCCGCAATTTCTGTCTGACGGGTGCGATTAGCCCTATTTAAATATGAATAATACTAACACAGTGAGTTTTTTAATCGGTGCATCATGCGGATTTGCATAGTATAAACTATACCTCATTTATTCAGTGGCTTTTCTACTCAGCATTTTAAAATGGCGTTTGGTACACTTTTAATTTACAACATTTTTTTATCAATTTTGATAGTTTTTAAAATGTAAGAATTAAAAATGTTTTAAATAAAAAAGACAATAGCTACCTAGGAGATTTTAACTGATTTTAAATCCTTTCGAAATTAGAAGGTCGTGACAATGCCAGTATGATAAATTACAAAACATTTTAAAACTATTGCAGAATTGATAAGAATGCTATAAAATACAGGTGCATCAAAAATCATTGTGAAATTAGCAGTAGAAAAGCCATTTACACGGCAAAGTTTAGATAAAATTTACTCCGTGTGAATTCTTACGCTGCAAAGATAAAAAAACTCAATGTAAAGGAGTTGACTAGAAGTATTTTGATATTCATACGTGTTACTAATGTTATGCCATAAAAGTGCAACTTTAGTAAATTTAAATCGGGGTTTAATGCGCATTCCATTCTAGTTTTAAACGCTTTAATAATTTAATGGCTCGATTGATTCTATTCCTGACAATAGCTTGTACGAACATTATGAACTGTTGGTAAATAAAATGGTGTCATTATTTCATTAACCTTTTTACAGTATGTGTTAAATAACGCGTTCAAGACGCACTTCAGTTGACGATAATGCTGCGTTACTTTTGTTCGATCATAATATAAACATTAATTTCTAATTAACATATTTGGTACGCGCGCTGCGCGGGATTAAAAGCTAGTTACTGTATTTATTCTTCCTTTCTTTTTCTATTTCCTTTCCTCTCAGCCCAGATGCTTATTATAGCTTTTTTCTTCTAACATCCTTTTTGGCTGAAGAAGCTAGTGTATGATGTGAGCCTTAATCAAATAAATTATGGCGCAGGAATTTTTGTTGCAGCTGTAGACTAATCGAATTTTCTGATATGGTATAAACTGAATTACAATGACTAAATAAAACTGAAGCCTTACTCAAAATTTACCACTTAATAACCTAAATAGAATCACGAAACAAAAACCTGGTTATTCAGATTACATAAGTGATTATTTCAGTAGTTGAAGTTTTGTAGAATTTTTACAACAAAACCGAGCCAAGCAATAAAACAATGAAACAAATCAATAAGCGGAAGTTAAGGCACTTGTTTAATCTACAACTAATTTCAAATCATTCATACAAAAATAAATTAATTATACTATTTATTTAGACGCTTTAACCTAACTATGAAGAATAAACACATATGGTAAACACGATCAACTGATTAAACAATATTTACTGGATCGCCTTAACAGCGGTTTTTTAACCAATAGACGACAGAATTGCAGAGGCATCAATACGACTAAATTACTATAACTAGCATGAGTCACTAGCGAGTTCTTGTAGTCAACATCCATATTATAGTGATATTTTGTTAAAAACAATAAATTGTGCCGTAAGTGGCGGTGTCAAAATGTTATGATTATTCAAATGTAGCTCTTAAAATAATTGATTTGCTTCCACGTTAGACGCCAAAATGTGATATTTTTATTTTGAAAATAAACATGAATTAACCCTAAGTACTTTCTTATCATCCATTAATTCTCGGGCAGTAGTTTCAATTTTATCTTCTAAAATTAAATTTGATTGCTGTTGTTTTATTTCCAAATCAAAAATTCTATTTTCTATTATATCGGTATTATCATTTACTTGCTGTTATATCTTCTCCATTTGATTCTCTAATTTATTTTCTACTTATTTATGGCTACCAACAACTGCATTATACCTATATTCTCCGACACTCTAGTTTCTATACTATCTACTTGTTCTTCCTCTTCAACAATCTTTTCTTTAGTTTGTACTAAATTGATTCAAGAGCCTCACGTTGGCTTGCGCCAAATTATAGTGAATTCTTTATTTTAAAAAATAAATTATGCCATATGTTGCTTTTGCTGGCAAAATGTTATGATTATTTATAACTTTTAAAATAATTGATTTGGGCGCCAAATGATAGTGATATTTTTTATTATAGAAAAATAAATAAATTTACCCTAAGTTGCAGTGACAAAATTTTATGATTATATTTGTTTTGCATTAAGTTTGAAATATAAAAAAAATGTAAAATAACTGATAAAGTCATCATTAACTTACTTTCTAAGTTAACGACTAATTTTTTCAGTATTTAATTATTGCTGTGGAGATTAATTTCCCTCAGGAACTGTATGAGATTATTTTCAAGGCGGATTTCTTTGCTATTTTTTATTATTAATCGTAATATTTGTTGTTAACAAAACTAATAGAAACGTTGAATAAAGTACACACGAAAAATATAAGAAAATAAAAAAACAGAATGTTTTATTTCACTATTCCATGTTACGGACAGGGACATTTCCAACAGTAAACTTGTAGAAAAAAGAAGCAATTTTTAACATTTCTTTGTATATGCTGACAATTCTTGCCATATGGATTAATTGCCATTGGAATTGTTAACATTTGTTTAGAAAAAAAGTTACAAAAGGAAAATTGCGTTACGAACAAAAAATTAAAAACTTATTAAAATCTCTGTAAAATAAGTTAGTTCTCTAAATAAAAAAGGGTTTGTAACTGAAAGTAATGGTAATTACTAATTACTACGCTTGCGATTTCGGGTCAAGGGAGTGGCTAAAAATTAGAAAATTCTGCAGCTTGAGTGTACCGCTGACACCTTTGAAACAAACTTTGAAACTGGGGGTACTACACATGATTACACGACGCAGTTTTATCGTCAACCTCGACTTCTGCGTTTCTAATTTATAGTATATTTTACAGTTGATTTAAAGTTGATCAAACCTACATATGTCCTATCACCTCTATAATTGTGAATGTTGTTTTAAAAACTTTATCAGTTTAAAGAATGAAATAAATAATGCATTTTCTTTAAACACAATAAAAATAGAAATTGAAATACGTAAATAAACTTGTAATATAATTTATAAAATTCTATTTATAAATACATAGATAAATATGCAGTTGTAGAAAAGAAGGTTTATTTATCAAATCTATTTGACAATTAAAAAAGAATTTACAACGTTTATTATGAATACACTAATATTAACTTGAGCCACAAATTGTAAAATAAATATGTTGCGCAGATTGATGATTTTTATAAAATTACACATTCTTATCTATCCGATGTTTAATAGAAAAGGTGGGAAGACCAGGCTATCTAAAATTACAGTCAGCGTAAATACGTTATTGCATATTATGCACCCAAATCCTAAGCTTGGCTAATGACTAAATTTTAAAGAAAAACATTTTATTAGATTATTTTAACACAAACAAGTTAAAAATAGTATATTGTACAACTAGTGATACAATGACGATGTTTGTAATACAAGTATAAGTTTGCTTAACGAGCCGAGAAGCGGCGACTTAAGCTATATACGAGTATTACAAAAAGGAATTGTAACACGTGTTTTACATACTACTTTGTCTATTTCGCCTTAATTTACAATTTACTTTAAAGAAATGGGAAAATGTACACGCGGGTATTTTTGATGTGGTAATGTTGGTAATAACTGATAACGCATACAATGACATCCACTGTCATTTTGAAAAAATCACGTAGGCAGGGAAAAATTCAAGTTTAAAAAAAGGTGACAGCTTAGTTGTTTCTTCTGATATAAGATAAAAATGTATTTTTATTATAAATAATTATTTTGATAAAACAATCATGTACTCAATCAAGGTTTTACTGTTTCTATTACAATAAACATTTTAATACATCAAAACTGCTTAACATACAACAATAGAAAATAACTAACCTAACCTCTAAATCTAAACAATGCAAATGAAATTTGAGTAGGGACGGACACGGGATTCACGACCATCAACTTGATCCGGAAAACCAACAAGCTTTTCAGCGCATTTTCGTAGGAAATCCGCTATTAACCGCGCTTTGTTTTAATTCAAAGCTTCTTAAAATGAAATATGTTTCATTATTCTCGCTGTTATTTCTGAGCATCATAACATTCAAATTTTCAAAACGGCGCCAGTTAATGAATACTTATTAGTACCTATCACGGGAAAGTGCTTTTCTTTTGGATAATGTGCCCCCAAAATACTTCCGCGGGTTGGTTGTCGAGCATTATTCCTTTCCTTTTTATATTCTTCCTAACACCTTGCTTATGTTCCCATTAGTAGGTAAAAACTGAAAAAAATATTTGATGAAATGGAGGTGTACATCATTCAACTCAATTAAACTTACCTCAATATCGACAAGCGATATACGTTTTGGCTTTTTAATCTAATTTTGATCTTGAAATCAGAATATAGCTGTGTTATTGCTTATTACGCATTTACGTCTGACACTGGACTTCGTTGACAGAATGACATGACAGAGTAGGCTGGCAGCAAAATTTACTTACTACTGCCAGCCTTACAAATAAAAAAACCACTACTTTCAGTTGCACAAAGTAGCACTTTGTGTAACTGTTTTTCGCAAAAACAGTGTCACAAAGTAATCTTTGTATACGCGAAATAGACAATAGTATATTGTACAACTAGTGTTACAATGACGATGTTTATAATACGAGTATAAGTTTGCTTAACGAGCCGCGAGGTGGCGAGTTAAGCAATATACGAGTATTACAAAAAGGAATTGTAACACGTGTTTTACATACTACTTTGTCTATTTCGCCTTAATTTACAATTTACTTTAAAGAAATGGGAAAATGTACACGCGGGTATTTTCGATGTGGTAATGTTGGTAATAACTGATAACGCATACAATGACATCCACTGTCATTTTGAAAAATCACGTAGGCAGGAAAAAATTCAAGTTTAAAAAAAGGTGACAGCTTAGTTGTTTCTTCTGATATAAGATAAAAAATGTTTATTGTAATAGAAACAGTAAAACCTTGATTGAGTACATGATTGTCTTATCAAAATAATTATTAATAATAAAAATAAGTATGTTTCTTTATTCACGCTGTTATTTCTGAGCATTATAACATTCAAATTTTCAAAACGGCGCCAGTTAATGAATACTTATTGGTACCTATCACAGACAGACTGACAGAGTAGGCTGGCAGCAAAATTTACTTACTGCCAATCTTACAAATAAAAAAATCACTACTTCCAGTTGCACAAAGTAGCACTTTGTGTAACTGTTTTTCGCAAAAACAGTGTCACAAAGTAACGTTTGTATACGCGAAATAGACAAATATATTTCCGTTACGTCTTATTGTCCCAGGTGTTCGGTGTAGGGTGTTCGGGAGACCACATGACGTTCACCCCTGGCTGTCTTCTACCCTATCCTTGGAACCTGGATACGGGGCAAGGAAACATGACTGGGTAATGGATGAAGCAGTCAGGACAAGTGTATGGTAGAGAAATTCGTGAGAATTCTCGACGGTTACTCATACCGATCAGGGGGAGCCCTGGTAATATGATACCGGTGTGGGCGGATTTGAATCTCGCCTTGGATAAGGTCATTTATGGTCACCGAGGAACCCGCTGTTTGGCTGAATCTTAAGGAGGAGAAGCGAAGTGAGGTTTATCCCGGTGTGAAGGGGTAAATTCATACCTATGGGAAACTGCATGCCGCCAGGTAAATGTGCTTAGGAGCTATCCTGACCACCCTATGATCCAGACTGCAGCCGGGTACAGTGATTGGGAGAAGTTCTAACAGCCTTTACGCTTAAGGAAAGTTGAAGCGAATACATAGCCTCTCACAATCAAGACAACTTCACCTCAACTACAACAAGGTACACACTGGGAGTCTATAAGCTGTAGACTCACGAACGAAGCTCTGTCGAGGGCCCACCAAGCCTATATATTGGTCGATCGGGGTGGCAAAACCATTTAAAACCAAGTCCTGCCACAATTGAGGTTGGATTCGATCGGGCAGTGGCTCCCAACAGCTGGGACAGCATGGAAAAGTCCGAAGCTGGACTAGGTGATATCTCCTTGGTCGTGTGGTACGTCCCTCATGCCTCCTCGGAGATTGTGCCGACGGGTGAGCACGTTTATCGCTCCGGTACTAGCTTGGAGAGCTAGTAGAGTATGGATAGTATCTCGCTCCCACCAGTGAGTTACTGGTAGCATTGTTTGTGTAGTGGCAATGTGCGATAATTGAGCGTATCTCAATTATTCATGCTTTGGCATGTCTCGAAGGCGGGAAGGAACTCCCTAAAGTTCGTAAAATTAGTCATGAAACAATTACCTAATAGACAATTACTACGGCCTATTGTATATCTAAAAGGTAATAGGCTAATAGATCACTGTAGAAAAGGATTCAGTTCTTTTTCGCGGAGAGTTAGCCTTACATGTCCCAGGTGTTACGGACGGATACATGCTCATTTATTGTTTTTTTGATTATCTTAATTAATTATCTTAATTACTAAATATAACTATAAATATAGTTAAATTATTTTTATTAAGAATTAAAAAACGCATCTGCACGAAAAGAAATTTAAATGTTCTAAATTTCAGTTCCTTGTATGAAGTATTTTGTATAAAAAAATTAATTCATACTGCTTGGCGCACTTTAAATTCTTCTATATATTTCAAATTACGCGTTGCAGAAATATAGAAAAATGTCATTTTTTACTTCAAAATAATGTTTTGAAATGAAATTTGAAAAATTATTGTTATGACCAATTACTATGCAAAGTTTTACTGGCACAAAACGTTTTCAATTTTTGTACTATGGTTGAGTTGTTCGCGGAATGGTTGATTTATTAACTATATTAGAACAACATAAAATGAAATGGAAAAACACAAGAAACAAGATGCAAATATTTTTAAACACAGAATAAATTATATTTTTAAACACAAGAAAATAATTAACTTAGTTATAATTTAAAAAAATAATTAATTTAATAACCTTTTTATTTTTATTAAATTTTGAAATTCCTTATTTCACTATTTTAAATTTATATTTGTTTGACTCAAGGTTATTAAATTTTTATTTTCAACAGTAATAAATGGTATCAAATTTACTTAAATTCAAAATGTTTATAACGACTTACTTTTAAATAAGTCGTGCTACAATTATTAACTATTTTAACATCTACTTGACAAGCTTAGAAAATGACCCATCTTTATTAAGTTATAAACTCCTTCAAAATCGCAGATGGCAGCTGGCTTTTGATTGATAAATAAAAGAAATAATCAGTCAATTTAATTTGCTTTTTAATTTAAATAATTCCAGTTTGTTTTTATTAATACAATCTTCTTTAATGACCTTGGATAATGACAGCTTAGCTGTCGGAACAATTATCAAGTAGATCATAATAAACTTTTACCACTTGCTTTTATTATTTATTTAATGGAATTCATAAAAAAGGTAAGTGGAAGCTTTTATAAATATTATTTAAATTTTTTTAAATAATTCTTAACATACAATGTCAAATTAACCTTACTGTTTGATTAAGTTAATTTTTAAAACTTAAAATATTTATAGTTTGAAGAAAAATTATTATTCCTTTTGATATTTTTATAACACTGTCACAATAATTCGAATTAAAGTTATTTTACCTCACTTTCTATTGTTATATTAGAAGTTATTTATTAACCCGACTTTTTGATTAATTTGAACATCAGGTTTACACTTTGAGTAGCAGGAAGAATTGCATCCTTTGTCTTCAGTGTTAATTTAGCTACTTAATTGTTTTTGGATCCTACTACTATTTATACATTACATAAAATCGAACTATTCTAAAACAATACACCTATGACTTGTCAAATAAAATCTAACGATGAATTACAATTACAAAATTATACTAAAATTCAAAGTTGAAAAGATAGAAAAGAAGCCTTTATTTCCCTGATTATAAAAATTATATCAGCATTAGGCCTAAATACAATATTAATTTCACATTTTCTTGTCGATGAGAAATTTAAAAACCTAAACACTAATATATAATAATTTACTTTAAACATGATTACACGCTGCTTTATATTGATAAACACCTGCATTACTTCTTTAATTAACGTTTTATAGTATTTTTTGAACAACTACAACCGATTATACAACAAAATATACATCAATCCATTTTACAATTATAACGCAGATCTGCAAGCATGTTAGTATCAATTATCAATTTTAACGAAGAAACTCAACCTAAATAAGATAATCTTACAATATTCATTTGACCAAACTGTTATCATATGAATATTCAACAATACACCAAACCACGGAATTTTGCTTTTAACTACTAGCAAATATTTTTAAGTCAGTTTAATTATGCATACACCTTCATAATAATCCGCTTTATTATATTCTAGATGAAATTATACCAGAATACCAGTTACTAGTTATATCTCACATTTAAGAAACTTCTTGTACGGATCATTCCACAGTGATCTTTATGATTCTTTGGCTATTCGATGGCTTCTGTCTATATATGTATCTTATATGCGTAAGTAAGCTAATTGATATCCATGACAAAAATCCTGGTGGGATTAGCAATGCAAAAACTTTCACATACTCCTCTATAAAGCATTTACTAAGCAAATTAATCCCAGATGGGCATGAGTTTGAATCTGGACTCGGAAAAGATTTTCCAGTTCCAGAATCGTACTCCAACCATCCATATTTTATGGGTGAATATTATAAAACCAGAGAAAAACTGTGTTACGTTGTTTATTATTAATATACTTATGCTTTCTTTATTTTCTATGAAAACTAATTTTCTCCTTTCTGTTTCAGGTAACTTTCTATCAGAAAATGCCAAAATGCTGTTTCTTGGTAAGACAAATAGGGTTTCATTGGGCAAATAATACAATTCTGTACATATTTAATTTTAAGACGTATTACGTGCTAATTTCGTAGCACCGCATATAGCTATGCTTTAGTGCTATATCGTATAGCGGTAGGGATTTTCGCATTCTCTCTATGTTTAGTTGCCATTTTGATCGCAACCAACTTGCTGTTGATAATACGACTTACACTTTGTCGGTTCGATCGTGAATCAACTTCTTTAAAAGAATGTTTTAGTGGCATCGTCGTTAAATTGATTTTTCCTTTATGTTGTAATATGGTAATTGCAATTGTGCAGATCTATAATTAATTTTTGACGATAATTTCCAATTTTATTGGTACAGTAAGGGATTTACCGCTAGTTCTTTTGGAAGTTAAAGCACGTTCCCGAGGTTCGTATTGTTTAGCTTTTCTTTACGTTCAACCTCTTATACTGCAATTCTTTTGACAAGATTTAATATTTAATCAACGTTAGCCGCATTTGGAAGCGGTATAACTTTATCACAGACGTAGATTGAAGATTTCTCAAAATATTAATTTCATTTAGTAATTGTTGATTAGTAGTAGTGCTATATAGCAATTCGTTATTACAAAATATATATTTCTTTACAAAATTCTGAGTTGTTACCTTACATTAGCCGCATCAGTCGGACATAAAATCAACCAAGAGTGAACCACAGAGTATCCGCTTTTCGTACTAGAAACTAATTTACTTGTTGATGATAGATAAACTGGTTTTATGTAATTAAGTTTTAAACCTGACATTTTCATGTTTTACTAGTAAACTCTGAAATAAGTATTAACTTTATATCCATAGCCACCGGTAACGAAGTTGTAGTAGAGTTAAAAGTACAGCCTGAAAAATTCACAAAATGAAAAGTAGCTTCAAACTTTGTTTAAACGTTATTTTCTATACAGATAGGTTTAAATTTTATACATCAAAGCTCAGTTTATAAAATTACATTACAACTGTTAAAGTTCTTTATTTAATTCTAAACTATCTTTTAGCTTGTAAGAAGGAAATTGTATCTTCATGCTGTTAGTTTATTAACTTAAGAAAATGTTGAAAGTATAACAATAACAGAAAGTCTTAACAATAACAACATTGTGTGTTAGCTTATAAATAATTATATAGTACATATTTTGTTATATTTGTTTCATGCTATGATATTGGTGTAGTTAAATAAGGTATTTCAAATTCTAGATTGTTGTTTTTATGCTGTTTATTTAATATTTATTAATTAGACTAAATCGTTAACGTTATTAGCAACTAGGGTTCATACCATAGTAATTGCAGCATCTACCGACTAATCTATAGGTAATTGCACAATATAGTACACTATAGCTTGCACAAATGTGTACGGTACACAATCTTTTTTTGATATCAGTGTTCAAAAGCTAGATAGAAAATCTGTTAATAAGTTCATCAAATGAAAACATTCGTGTGATCCTACCATGCGCAATGGCACAACTTCGGGTAAGTCAGATGTAAAAGTGTTTGAAAGTTGTCGCGCAGAAGTTCGAGCGATGCTGCATCTCTTTTACGCCGGATGACGTACTTCTTCCCCGTCTGCGCAACATACACGAAAGTTCTCATTTGATGGACTGTACAGTGTACATATCGTAATTTGTGAAACTTGTGAGTATTTTAATAACTTTAAAAGTACAATTAGATTTTAATTAGACTGTTTACTAACAATAGTTACTTCTCTAATTATTTACCTCCTCATCCTTGTTAATTTAAACTAAGATAAAATAAAGTGATGGAATAGGGTCAGATTCGAATGACAAGCAACATAATGTATTCATTATAAAAAGCTAGAAAAAGATTCTTGTAATATAATGGGCCAGAAAAGTCTTATATATAAAGACTAATTGAAAATTTCAATTTAGAATATCAGATTACAGACATATACATATCTACAGGGTGTCCTGTTTAACAGTCTACACTCAATCATTCGGACAATCCTCTGACTATAGAAATGAAATTAAAATAAATGTCTAAAATTTGACCTGTAGTTTACAAAATCAGTATTAGAATCCATCTTAAAACTTCTGCTGGTACGAGACATTGGATTTCTTTTTAAATAGAACGATTAGGTTTGATGTAGGAAAATCGATAGAAAGTGTGATTGTGAATAAAGAAGTATTTAGGTACACTACAGGTTTAAAATGCATATTAACAGAGCTAATCTTCTGGCTTTTGCATTGGAATTAAAAGAACTTTGTATAATTTGACTGCGAAATCAATATTAGAAACCATCTTAGAGGTTTTGATGGTATCGGATTTCATTAAAAGGAACGATTAGGTATAAATTATGAAAATCAATAGAAGGTGTGATTTTGAATAAAAAAATTATTACATTAAGTACTACAGGTCTAAAATGCATATTAACGGAGCTAGAGCCCCTTAACGGGTTCTGTGCTGTTTAACAGTCTACACTCAATCATTCGGACAAACTTCTGGCTATAGCAATGGAATTAAAAGAACTTTGTATAATTCGATCTCTAGTTTACGATATCAGTATTAGAACCCATCTTAGAACTTTCTTCTTTAGAAATTTTTCGAAACATTAGAAACCCAACGATATTAAGTTATTTAACGGGTAAGTTGTAGGTCCATATAATTACACTTAAAAAGTTAATTCTAGACAAAACCTTTGGACATATTTGACGCCTAATGTTTGATTTTGGATTTCTAGTGGAAGGTTCAACCTACCCGTATTAAATACAGAATTAGTGTTTAAACAGGTAACAGCAGACGAAAACCAAAACACCTTTGCTTATCTTACACCTTATAATTTTATAACAAGGTACAGTGTGCAGCAACAAGATTGATTATTACCGGAGCGAGGCAGACCTTGCGAAATGGAAAGTTATGTACACTCTCCCGTGCGGTCGTGTATATAAAATTATGACAAGTGATGGTCGCTCTTCGAAATTTTATACGTGTGACCGCACAAAACTGATCATCAACTATACATTTAGCAAAGTCAGATCCTGTCTGATTATTACCATCTAGATCGCAACCTTAAATACCAACTGGGTGCTATTTACTCAATGCCCAAACAATAATACTTGGGATAACTCATAAGCACTAAATAGTTTTCTAAAACTGTTTTCCTAAACTACAGATCGAACTACACTATTCCTGTCAACTATATTGCTACAATCAGAAACTTGTCCGAATGATTGAGTGTAGACTGTTAAACAGGACACCCTGTATATATGTATGTACCTAAATATCATTTAAATGACTACATTAGTAAATATCAACGCAATGAGGAAATTCGCGATTGTGGTCACCGAGGATTTCAGCTACAATAGCATATTTGATATAATAGGTTTTATATTATGTTATTGCGATTCTTCTTATTTCGTATTTCCTCTTAGCAGAAGAGTCATAATCGTTGTTCATCGTGTGAGATAGTAGCTCTTTTTATTACGTCTCTCCATCTCTCTCCGTGCATTGCGCTTCTTGATGCCTGAGGTACTGGTGTCCTAGTTGCCTCTTTGATTAAATCTGACCATCTTTTTAGAGATCGTCCTCTCGATCTTGTGCTTTCCATTCTTTTCTGAATAATGAGCTCTTTGAGATTTTCTGAGTCTCTCCTAGATATGTAACAGAAGTATGAGTAGACAATTTGCGATACGAGTTCAGGTACTTTTATTTCTTGTAGATAGACGCATTAGTTCTTGTTGTCCACGAAACTGTTAACACCCTTTTCCAGTACCACATTTCAACGGAGTTGATTTTTTCCTATCCTGTGCTTTTAATGTCCATATATTGGCACCATATAGGTCTATCAAAAATACTAGTCTTAATTATTTTTTATTTTCTGTCAGTCCGTGTTGTACGAAGATCATACAAACCCTTCTCGCATACTTTCCTTGTAGCTGTGGAGCTGGTTCTCTCGTTGTTGATCAAAGCTTCCTGATAACCACCTGACGTCATCTTCTTTCTCGGATGTCTGATCTATTGATGTTTGGTCTATTTACAATCAAGACTGTTTTTTACTAATGCACTGTATCTAGTGACTAGATTATGCACAGGCGTTAGGTATTTCTACACTATGACTGAACTGGTCTTAAGGTATCCGTCCCTTGGTTTGGGGACAGACCCAGAACCAGGCTGGATCCCGTGCTTCTTACAGACAACTAGATCTAGGTTTTTAACTCGACAGATTATATTGGTGGCGCTGCTGGAGATAACTTGCCCTCCCCTTCCGATTTGATCCTTAAATGTCGCGTAGATGGTACTAATGTAAGCTTTAGAGCTTAAGTGCTAGCCAGTGCTAGTTACAAGTATTTGATTCATATATGTACAATGTACAAAAAGCACCGGGGGCGGTGCTGTAAAACTATAGAACAAATTAGCGGGGTTGGCTTTAACGTGGCCTTGCTCGAAACCACCTTTAAATATCTCGCGAATGACATTAGTGCAATCGTTCGATTTAGTGCTAGAAAGTACTTGCAACGAGCATTAGATTAATCTATTTACAGTGTACTAAAGGTCACCGGGGGAGGGGCTAGCTGTCAAACCTTGATACACCTGTAACATTGGTGCTGGCTAGTGCTAGCTATGGAATATTTAGTATTAGATTTTGTAAGCGTCGCTGCTCAGACGCCAAATTGTAAGCGTCGGTCGTTGCTTGGACGTCGAGTTTGTAAGAAGCCTCCCTGCACGTGCGCCAACTTTGTAAGCTTCCTTTCTACTCGGAAGCTGGATTTGCAAAAGGTTTCTGCCCGGACACCAAGTAAGAAGCGCGCCGGGTGGTCTGCTAGTCGGCGTTAAGTCTCGGGCGACAAGTTTTTAATACTAGAAGTAATTAATACGCGATAATTTCTTAAATACTATTTTAACGTGGTATGCTCCTCTGATCCGGATAGGTAGTGAAGAAAAGGTAATCCACAGAATGGCTGAAGTCGTTGAGACCAATATCATCCGGATGACTTCGAGGGCGTTTACCTGTCTCCCTAAAGCACTTACAGTAAGAAAGGGTGCTAATTTTAGCCTTAGTAAATAAAAACATAAATTTCAAACCCAATAGTTTTATTCTCACCAAAACTTCAACAAGGGTTATATCACTAATACCATACGAATTGTTACAGTTAGTCACAGCAAACGGGGTGCAATACAGCGTACAATAAAAAAATAAACGTGTGGTAGCTAAAAGAGTACGGTAAGGCGAGCGAGGTGTCTGTGGATTACGGGAAGACAGGATAGGTCTTCGGTTAGTGGTAAAGAGGGTGGAAATAGGACGGCGAGTGACTGTCAGGCACACGCACAATGAGGACTGGAGAGAAAAAGAAAATAAGGGGATGAGACCACCAGGCACACGCACAATGCATGGATGCAAAAGAATGACCCCAGGTATACGCATAGTGAGGACTCGGAAAAAGGGGATGCAAAAGGGTGGAAACAGAATGAGATCGGGGTGGAAAAGGAATCAGAACTTTATAGTCCAGAGGTCTTACCTTGTAGGCAGGCGGATTGATACGCTTGGCTACTCGCTGGTCCTGCTGATGGATCTGATTGTAGTCTCTATTTTATAGGTACTGTAGTATTACTTTGCTACGATAGTAAAAAGCTGTTTAAGTATTTATCCACATTTATTTCCCCCCGTTTGTTTAGAGCTTATCTGGTGCCGAAGAACGTGCTTGCTTTAGACAATAGTAAGTGCTCCAATTTTGGTCATGCCCAACAGTTCTTGAAACACGACTGCCAAAGTTTTAGAACAGTATCAAGACAATATGTGGAAGCCCGTATTGATTAGCTTTCTGTAGCAGGAAGCTAACTACCGCTGAATTGAAATACAGCATGTTTAGTAATAATTATTAACCATCCATTTTGCTATTAAAAAAAGGACATCTGTCATGCCTTTACAGGAAATTTAACAAATTTTTTTCCAAGAGGATACAGAGAATTATAATTCATCTCTTTGTTTACCTCATACGTAAGCCATATTGAAGGAAAAGAAAATGTTATTGCTGATGTATTATCACGAGTAGCACTCGTATTGAAATCACGATGAAGAATTAAAGCGTCTAAGTCAACAACATAACGTTATTTTTGTGCCTACATGGGTGGATAAAAGTCCAAGATTTTCCACGCTCTTACATTCCACAACAACTTCGGTTTAGTGTGTTCCAAAACTTTCATAACATTTCACACCCCGGAATAGTGCTTCGCAAAGACTTATTACAAGACCGTTCTTATGGACCTCAATAAACAGTGATGTTAAAAAATTGGATATTTCATGTAACGAATGTCAAAAAACAAAATAACCAAGCATGCGAAGACTCCAATACATCCCATTACCGAACGTGACTTTCGATTGAGCCACATCCATCTCGACATAGTCTACTACTAGTCTTGCTGAAACTGCAAATATCGAGTAACCGTCATACACAGCTTTACACACCGTCCAGAATGCATTCCAATTCGAGACACGTCTGTAGAAAGCATTATTAGTGGATTGGTGGACCATTGGATCAGCAGATATGGAGTACCATCTATTGTGGTAATAGACAACGCATTCCAGTTCATTTCGCGGGGCGCGTACGTTAAGTCGGCGACTTATCCGAGCGACTATAGCTTGCAACGGATGATAAGCTTACACGAATAATAATTAAAAATAAAGTAAATTCGTTACAGTTTTGAAAGGGATAGAATAAATTAATGGAGCTGGCATTGGATAATGTTGTTAGTTGTAATTAAGATCCCAAATTAAGCTAGCACTTAATATTAAGTGCTAGCTTAATTTGGTTGCTACACGATGCTAGGCAAGAGAATTCTAGTGCTAAGTTTTGGCGTTAATTTATAAACTTGGAGGGGTTAAGTTAACAGACCTGTGAGTCAATGCTGAATACAGCATTGACTGTTTCACTATTTATTAGGTTGTCGCTTTTTTCTACTAGTTTGTAAGTGTCATCTTTACCTGCTTGTTGTTCTATGGCAATCTGGTTTACTAAGGAAATGGTTTTACTAACAAAAGGAAATAAAAACAACATTAAATATTCAAAAAGTTCCATCTTCTTGTTCTTTATAAAATTGCGTTGTGTTTACTATTTTCTTACTCAAAACAAAACTGTTAGTTTTCAGTTAAGAGACGTTAACGTCTTTGTATTAAAATGTCTTCATATAGTAATGTAAGGTCATAAAACTTGGAGGTTTGTGTACTTAATACTGTTCAGGTACCCTTTATTAATTATTATCAACACGAAAACTGAAACATCATTCATGTTTGCTTATACAAAAAGATCATGTTTGCAGTACCTCTGTTAATATTAGTTAATCTACACAATGTACAAATATATGTACATATTAAGCTTTTATCCAACCTTTTTACCCTAGGTCCATTTTGTTGTTAGACCAGCCTAATCCACTACTAACGAGAGCATCTGTGGAAAACATTTTTCTACCCGAGTAGTTAATTTAGTTTTCCATTAGGTGTAATAATTGCTAATGTATACGTTTCAACAAATTTTTTTTTATGAAAGTTAATTATTAAACAGGTACACAAGAAATACAGGTGTGGATTGAATGGAAAAAATTTTATTTTGAAAATTGTGGCTTAAATTTTTAAAATTCTAAAACCTCATATATTATACAAGCTTCTTAAAATATATTTTTATAAGAGTAACAAAATTTCAACAGTTACAAATCGTCGACGCGAATATTTATTTCAAAGTTCCTGACTGTATGAAATATAACTAGGGATTATTCTGTCTGCAAAAACAGCACTACGTAACTCATTTTGTGTACATATAAAAACTTTCTGTACACAAATACCGTTGCTAAACTTAAAATTATGGAAATTCGTTTCTCAAAAGCATTATTTAGTAAAAGTTGTTAAAAACCTGTTCTGTATTTTCAATGAAAGTGTCAAAATGGACTCTGTTAAATTATGTAACCAATGTTAGCAACAAATTTTACCTCTTTAGTGAATAAAAATCGAGATAATTAAATCTGAACTTTGGTGTTATGCAAATGAAGGATAAATAATGGAAAATCGTTTCAGCATCCCACCATCTTAATTAAGAAGTAGAATTGATCTGTGAGTTCAAGAAAACAAATTCGGTTGAAGTTAGTAGAGATGGTTCAGACGGAAACCAGATTAAAGTGGTGTATTACATCATTTCATTCTGTTACCACAGCTTATTCTCTAAGATAATGTTATTATTAAGAAAATTGCCTATATAGTAGGATGTTACTTAAATCCGGAAATTGCTTCAATAACTTGAAATGACTTCTGTTACTTCATCATCTTTTAAATATTGTTTTATAACATATATACGTTATTGAAGCTTTACCAACCTGAAATTGAGCCATTTAAGCTTTTTTAAGCCTCTCAATAAAATATTCTTATACGGTTTATTTATCGAAATTTCTGTTTTTATCTATAGAAATGGATGCTTCAAAGTTATTACTATATTTTTATTAAACAAATGAATTAGTGGAAGAAGAGAATTTATTTGTGATTCCTTTTTTCTTCATTTCTTGTCAACAGAAGCTGAAACTTTAAATCATCATTAATTAAACTGGGTAGGCGCATCAGAATTAAAGCTTTAAAATTTTACCTGTAGTTACTATTCGCAATCAATTTCTTTTGTAGCCTTTCTGGCAATCAATGGGTTCAATGTCACAATATTCCAATTGATCAAGTTTTAGTTCATCTACTAATAATAATAAACATTATCAAAGAAACGTTCGACCTAGACAGTCAGCTAGAAATTAAGGTATTTGTAATGTATGGTATTAAGGTATTGTAAGCTAAGCAACCTAATTACTTGATAAATTAAATAAGTCATTTAGGACCGTTGTTCCTAATGTTAATAAAAGTTCAGATATGAAATTTGAGCGTTGTATCTCAAAGTAGATGATTTTCACTTCATTGTGATTAAATTGTAGAAAGTTAACCAAAATGCATACTTTATTTGGTAACATGAACAAAATTGTAGCAGAGATAATACGTTTATGGTATAAAAATTATTTTATCTATTATTATTCTGTTATTACACATTTTCTACCTTCAAGATCTACCTACAAAATACTACTCCTCTGCAATTACGGCAAGTGGTTTTTATTTGTGGAGATACCTAAAAGAAAACTGCACGTGGCTGATTAACACGATAAAACAAAAATTTACCAAAGCAACAGTAGATATAAATGAGCATACAATTAATTTTGTTTAATAAGAAACAGGAAAGGGTATATGTAACAACCAGGCAATAGATAGGATAAATAATAATTAAAGCAAAAATATAAACTTTGTGACACGACGATTAAATATATCTGACTTTCCACTGACATTATGGACCAAGAGCCAGCAACGTATTTCGAGTTGTCATTTCAACAGTCGTGAAAATTTCGGTACTTATGGTGCTATTCTCTAAATATTAACATTATGTAAATCTGTTATCTCCTAGACAACTATGTAAAATAACATTCTATATAGAATATGCTATTCACTATGCCATTTGAACCTCTGTAACTAACATTCTGTTAGTAACATTCTCTGTAAAATTATAGTGCCAAATATTGTCACCATAAACAATTAACAGAATGCAAACGTCTGAATTGTCAACGAATTTTGCAAAGAATATTCAAGTTTACTTTTAGAAAATGAATGCTAATAACGGTCTTTTATTTTTTATATATAATCTTCTGGAAGAGGATGAAAGAAGGTATTGAGTTTTTATAAAAACCAATAAATTAATAGAAGTATTAATTTTTGTTCAAAAATTCGTTCTAGAAATTACATGAGAATTGAGAGACGACAATTGCGTGATACTAAAAATCCATTTGAAATGCCAGAGCCTGAATTTAGAACACAATTTCGGTTATCCAAGAACCTAGTAACTACCCTAGTAGATCTTCTAGAACCACATATAAACCAAGCCAGAAGACAAACTGCAATATCTCCTTATTTGAAAGTCTTGTGTACTTTAAATTTTCTTGGTCATGGTTCATTTCAAAGATGCATTGGTACTAGCTCATGGACAAGCATGAGCCAGAGTTCTGTTAGTAGAGCTGTATGCCAAATTACTCAACTAATTACAAGATTATGTATGCCTGAATGGATAAAGTTTCCTACAACTGTAGAGGAAAAGAATATTGTCAAAGAAGGATTTTATGATAAAAATGGCTTAAGAGGTGTAATTGGAGCGATTGATGGTACTCATGTTAACATTATAGCACCACCGATTACTGATGAGGATCATCCGCCTCATGTATACATTGATCGGCTAAGACAATATAGTATTAACGTAATGCTTATTTGTGACGCTAACTGCAGAATTCTGGCTTGTGATGCACGATTTCCGGGATCAGTACACGATGCTGCCATATTTAGAACTTCAGATATCCGAGCTTTTTTGCGTCGTCAATATGAGAATGGTGATAATGTTAGTCACTTAATTGGAGATTCTGGTTATGGATTAGAGCCTTGGCTGTTCACCCCCTATACAATAGCTGCAGAAGGAACACCGCAGAGTCAATTTAACGTTTTGCTTAGAAGTGGAAGAAATGTGATAGAACGAACAAACGGGGTGTTAAAAGGAAGGTTTCGCTGTCTCTCTAGACATCGTCAGTTATTGTATCATCCAGCTGACGCAGCATTTATAATATATGCTGCAGCCATTCTTCATAACATCTCACTATGGGCCAACGAGGAACTGGATGAGGGGGACATTCTTGAAGGAGGGCATGATGAAAATTATCCTGCAGACAATGAAGCACTTGATTTTAACTACTTTAATTTAGGAAGAGACGCAAGAGATAATTACGTTCGAGCAAATATTGATAATATTAATTAATAAACTTTTCTTTGATAAAAATGTTATAAACATTTTATTTTAATTATTGAACTTATAGAAAACAAGAAATCTAACTATTATTTAAGATGGGATCTTCAAAATCAAAATTCGGATTTGCGAATTTATATTTGGCTACCTCAAATTTAAATTTTGCAATATCCAGAGCTAGTCTTTTTGGTTCATTATTTTCTTTAAAGGTGTCCAGCAATTCTTCTCCAACAGATTTCAACGACTTCTTTTCAGTTTGTCTTTTTCGTTTAAGCGAATTTTTACGAAATAAAGTTTTTGTAGCGCTCTCCTTTTTTTTGCTAGTTTGAAGTTCTGATTGTTGCATCTGTTGATCTGTTGATGCATCTTCAGAGGGTTCATTGGCCAAGTCTTCATATTCAATCACATCTTCGGGGGTGTCTTGTTGATCTGGCGCAGATATACATTGAAGACCCCCAGTTACATCCACCTTTACGCTGCCCGTTACAACAACTTTACCCCAGACGGCTATGCCTCTTTCTTCTATCGGTGTTAAAATTGTGGTAGAACATGGACCGCCACCCGTACGTTTCTTATGTTCCACTATTTTTCTATATTTTGCCCTAGTGGTGTTCTTCCAATCGTTAAATCTCTAGTAGAATACAACAAATTAGGTAGTCTGAAGTAAATAGTAACAGCTTTGCCGTACTTACTTTTTTCCACTCATCACGCGTTAAAACTGGTCCATTTCCGTCACTATTTAAAATACTTGCCAGTTTTTTCCACTTTTCATGAATATAATTTGGATTAACCGTAGGATTGATGGTGCCGCTTCTAAAAATTCTATCATCTTCCATAAACTGCAGGTATTGTTCATATTGGCTGTGACTTGTTTTTTGTGATCTTTTTCGTTTTTGTGTAGGTTCTGCTTCCATAATGTTGTTGATTTTAATAACAAAAGGCTTTTCTACACAAATTAAATGCTCGATTGGCACTACACTTGACGGTAAATGAATAAAACGTCAAAATTATGAAGTTTTCAAAAAAGCGAAATAACATTTTGGGTCAAATGAGAAAATGTTACCAGGAAGCTTACAGTTTGATTTACAGAATTCCAATATTGAGTAAAATGTAAACATTCTGTTATGACACAATTTTACATAGCTATGTTCGTAACATACTGTTAAATTACATACTGTAAAATAATTTTTAGAGAATAGCACCATAAATCTTATATACCTGCTGAACACTAAAAGTCGATTCTGGCAGCCCCCTGCGGCCGGGTTATACTACCCCAAAATTACTAAGAGGGTGAGAAATAAGATTCGATTTATTTAAAGTAACATGAAATTTCAGGAGGTTACTTTCGAGGTTACTTAATGTTCTTTATTTATAAAAAATATTGCCAGAACACCTCCTCTTCTAAATGTTGCCAGAACGCTGTAAATGTTGATTTAAAAAAGTGACATTTTTGTTATTTTAAAAGTCTTGAAATTTTGACACAATAAATAAAGTAGGTATATGTAGGTTTACATGTTAGTGCGAGCTAGACAGTTATATAGCGGCCTGCAGGTTAGAGAGAGAATCTTATTTCTCAGTCTCTTAGTAATTTTGGGGTAGTATAACCCGGCCGCAGGGGGCTGCCAGAATTGACTTTTAGTGTTCAGCAGGTATATAAGATTTAGTACACAAATCTTCACGACTGTTGAAATGACAACTCGAAATACGTTGCTGGCTCTTGGTCTATTAGAAACGTCTTTTTTCAATAACATTTTTAATTTACTGTTAAATAACCGGTACCTTATTCGACACAACTTTATATTTTCTAAGTTTTTAACCACCCTTTGTTTTATCGATATTCTAACTGTGACTAAAAACTTTTCGAAATAAGTAAAACTTTTTATAAAGAATGCCCATTTCTTCAAAAAATGAGAATAAATAAATTTACAAGTCCATCCATGACACACTGTATGTAATTTAAAAGTAATTTTAAATACATTTCATATATCAATGTACTTATATGTATCTTATAAAAATCCTTGAAATGTTAATAAAAATAGCAGTTGCATGTATAGGTACCTACGTGATACGAAATATTGTATACATATTTTTTTTAATGGAACGCCCTATATACATGGTGTAACTAATATAACTACAAACCTCGTAATGGTTTGTTGGTTAATGTAATACCTCCTACTAGGTATTACATTAAAAATACTAAACAAGCAAAAATAATTTTTTCATTTAAAAAAAATTTAAAATTTAAAAAACCTTTCATGTTAGTTACACCCCGTATTGTTGTATTTTTAAATAGTCCTTTTTTTCTAATTTTAAATATAATTATAAGTTGTATAAGCCTTTTAAACGACTTTTTCAGCCTCACTATATCCTATTTTGATTAAGGGAATGTCAAACAGAAATAAACTAATTAATTTTATAACCTACTTTGTTGTTTTCAGTCAGTCATATTTTGACAGTTTACAACTTTGACTGGTCAATTTTTTTATTGTTCCATTTTCCTTTTTTGGTTTTCTTACACTGATACATAGTATACTAATATAATATAAAATATTAACAATAATATAAAAAATACACATGACTAATTAGAGGCGTGTTATTAAAATTAATATGAAAATACAGTTATTAATTAATAAGAAAAATAATACGACCTACTGATTTGCATTTGCAAACAACTTTCAGGCTAAACATGCGTGAAACACAATCAACTTAGGTGGCTCTTAATATGTTAATTAAGTAATACCTCTATATCCCACCAATATACCTTAATCTCCTGTTCGCAACTCGGATTTATAAAACTTTTAGCACCTGTAATCGATTGATATGTCCCAGTATGCTATAAAACTACTTGCTTAGTACAATTACTTTCAGGTGTCGTGGGTGTTAATTGCAAAGACTCACTAATTTCAGATTAAACACATGAATAAATAAACAATATTATAGAGGTCTCCTCCCTAAATGTTTGTTGTTATTGTTTATAAAATTACGATGTGTATCTACAATTTGAGAAAAGAAAAGAAGAAAAGAAAAGAGAGAAAAGTCTTGTTTATGGTTCTAAAAGATTGACTACAAACAATTTGTTGCTCCAATCTATAACAGGTAATTCATTATGTTTAATTCTCATTTATTAAATGAAGTTCACTGTATATTTTCACAAAATATAATTAGGTTCGCAGAACATTTAACAAGAGAGATAATTCCATACGTAACAAATTTAAGAAGTCTTTAAAACTTAAAAGGCCAGGTTACGCCATTAACTTGTTGATTACTTCGGCATCACATCGGCATTAAATTAAACAAAGGAATAATCGGAAAACTTACAAACTGACTATAGAAGCTATAGAAATATCTCGATAAGGTTTCCCATTTTATAAATTATACTATAAACGGGTTACTCTGGTCTCGCGAAGAGCTGCGTGGCTTAGTCAGGCTGTAACCGCAAACTCCCGAAACGAAACGTGTGCTTATACACACTTGTATAATATTTTTTAATATTCGTCAAATCTATTTCAGAAGATTCTAATCCAACCACAGGTTGAGCCTGACATCATTTTAACTAATAACCAATTGAACCAAATTCCCTCGCATATTCTTTTCGAAAGATGTAGGCATGTATTAGAACGAAACGCAATCCTTAGTGTAATTATGCTTTATAAAATATAATATATGGTTCCGAAGGCAGTATATCCTTTTGTAAACATTTAATATCGAAATTGGTTTAAAATAACCAAACGTAAACTAAGAATTTATTAGCGTGTTTCAAAAAACTAATTTTTGTTTGAGATAATCCTGTTGACTATGCAATAAACGAAGTGGTCTGAATATGTAACCATATATACTTGTTGTATATAGACTGAAATTATCTGCACTTTAAACTTGACTATACGTACCAAATAATAAACCCGTTATAACTGATAACTGGGGATTGAATTATTTGCAACATAATTATAAAATAACTTATAATACATTTGTCCCCATAGAACAGACCTAGCAACCAACTTCTCTCACTTGATACTCTTACCCTCCACCTTCAACTCTGTGGATTCTTAAAATACAATTTGTTAATAAAAAATTGTTTATAAATAATTAAAGTTTTATGCCGGATTTTTGCTCAAATCTCAGCGTGTTTAATTATTTACAGTCAGTCTACATCATTTCCAAAATCCAAAATTAGTGATTTTAAATAATGAATTTTACATGTCTGATTCCACTGTTGCTATAAGTTCGCCTTTTTTATCTCACTAACTTAACATGTACATTCAGGTTTACTTTACTTCCAGACTAGACTGACTAATTTAAACCACGCGACAGTCTATCTAGGACCAGAATACCAGAAAAGCTTCACAGCTGTTGCACATTTCTAACAGAAACACATATGCAATTTATTTAATACATTTAACGACTTTTACAGCTTTCATAAGCGTAATACCGCACAGATTTTAAAATCCGTTTTTAGTTTGTCAAAGCAATTCTGCATATGATTTAACCTTTGAATCCCTCAATAATCTAGAGCTTTTAATAGTAACACATACATAGAAAGAGAACTGTATCGTTAATTCCCTTTGCTGCCATTCAGGATTTAAAATACCCATACGAGGTAGGAAAAACAAAGCACCAGTTTAATTTTTAACTTGGTTTTAATAATTAAATTGAAATGGGTTAAACGGGTAGGATTGAATTATTTGATATTATAGTACTCTTCCTAGACAGATTAATTTATGGAATTGTTAGATTTCGGATTAAAGAGTAAAATTGGAAAACTATTATACATAGAAAAGTGTCCTGAATTGCTAACATTGTCCAATAAATTGCACCGGAAACCTTGGTTAATTACTTAAGTAATGACATATATATCTTTAAATTAAATGCAAATAAATATTAACTTTTAAACAATTTTTCTAATTGTGTTTTAAATTCTTTACATTTCCATAGCACATTCATCGCTTTAGTTTGCGTATGCGGCTTGATATATTTACGTTTCTATCCATTTTACATGCAGACAGCCACCAGGAAACTTTGAGCAGATTACTGTTGTCTTACTAGCTTCTGCGTGTCCGTCTAAAGAGATAAACCACAAACAAAAGCCATATGGTTCTGTTTCTGAATAGTCTTCCAAGCTTGCATATGTGTAATCTCACAAGCTGTTCTAATGGGTCTTTTGCGAAGTTACATGAAAAAGGGCTTGTAATATTACCAAACGTGTAACTTTTCATAGTCTGAGATAAATAAAGCCGAGCATGATGATAACAAATAATATTGCTAGAGAGTAAGAAAATAAACCAGGGAGGAATTCTGCCTGCTTGTAGTAGTAATATGATAAAGGTGGTTGTAACTTTTATATAACAGGACACCGTTACACGCTTTTTAAGAACAAGTTATGTATGGAGAAAAACAACACAATATTAGACTTTTTTCTTTTAAATCTGACGTAGATATTGCCATGATGTTTAGATTTTCCATAGGAGATATGATGCGATGATAATATCATGCATAACTACAGGTCTCCGATCTAGAAAGTTACATTTACAAAATAAATTTATTTATAGAAAAGGGTCTCTTAAGTTGAATTATATTTAACAATTAAAAATAACGTGCGCACAAATACATTTCATACATACTGTAAACTCCAGCCTGAAGACTTCACTAGGAGTAGTATATTGCCACTCACCTATACTGCTGGAGGTTTTTTCCGTAGGTAATCAATATCGAATGATATCAAATTCTAAGGGAAGTAAATTGATTTGATCAGTAGAGTTTTACTAATGTTTATTTTTCAAATCTATTTGTATATATACAATTATCTTATCTATTAAATCTATGGCGTTGAACGTTTACGTTATTTCACATTAAGTGAACAAGAAATTTTATTATATAACATCTCGTTATTTTCTGATTTGTCAATTAAGCACTATAAATAGGTGATTATTTTAGCATAATAACATTTTATATAAACCTACTCTTTTTAACTACCTAATAAGCAAATTTTGCAACTATTAAGAAAATCCGTGTACATAGTTATGTTGCAAAAAACAGTTTGTTCATATTTTGAAATGTAATCTGGCCTGAAAACTATTAACCTTTTAAATTTATATTATATATAAAAACAAAGGATTCTGTAGCAGTCACATTTTCTTTGAAAAAGTTCATTTTTTCATTAGTGTTACAATTAGTATTTCGTACATGTATTTCTCAATATAGAAATGTATTGGCTTGTATTCTAGTAGAATTTTATCTGGAATTTAAAAGTAACTTAAGTTAATTAGTGTTATCTGATTTGAGATTTCTCTTTCATATTTAAAAGGTGTTAGAATCTAAAAGAAACTTTAAGTGTTATAAATCTTTGGAATCAGGGAAATAAGGCCTACATTTCTGTCTTTTAGTTTTGTATTTATAATTTATAACAATCGAAATTTGGTTATGTTGATTTTAAAAGTCAAAAGTATTGTGTTTTTATGAGAGATTCTTTTGTTTTTGTTAAAACTATATAAGAGACTGTTCTCAGAAAACAATTAGCACAAAAGATTAGCAAACAAAGTAGCATTATTGTATAAGAGGAACAAGGTGTGTCCTGGCGGCTTATAACAATAAAAAGAGTGTCAATTTATATATTTTTTTATTTTTATTCTTATTTAGGATAATTTAAAATTATAATTCTTTGTATGAAGAAAAGTAAAGGAAACAGAAAGATTGATTATATTATTGCATTTATTTCATTTCAATAAGTTTTATAATCATTATTACCAGTATTTCTGAGTCTAATAAAACAAATTAATTGATTACACATACCATACCATTTATTTTATTTTCTTTTGTTAATTTAAGCATAAATAAATTAAATTTTTTCTGTACATTTTATTTGTGTATGGTATTATTTGTTAACTATTATTTTTCTTCAATCCGATTATAACAATTTTAAAAGATCGCAAAGCCACACACCCTGAAAAGGGTCTCATACAAGTTCTGTGGAAAAGATTTATTCAAGGTAATACATCAAAGCTGGAGCAAACCAAACTTTTTTAAATGGTAAGAAGGTTTACTTGCAGTGATTGTAACCAATTTTCTAACCAAAATAAAAAGCTTATTATAATCATAAATTTACAAATATAATTTTTATAACAATATGTATGAAATTAATTAAGGGATTAACTGTTTAAATCGCCACTGAATAGCGTTAAATATTGTTAACAAGTTTAGGTATCAGATAAAAGGGGAGTGTAGGCTTTTTAAATTGAAACAATACAGTTACCAGCCCCACAAGTGGTCGTTAAAACTGTAACATTAAAACTACCAAAAACAAGAAAAGACAGACAATTGGTACTTATATATGCTTACTAATATTACTTTAGCTACGAGGGTGGTCTGAAAAGTTTCCGACCTAACAAAGATACAAGACATTTTTCTTTAAATTTATTTTTATTTTTCTACATAGTCTCGTTGTAAGTCTACACACTTCTCCCAGCGATGCTCCCATCTCTTTAACCCGTCCAAATAGTACTCGGCGTTTTTCTCTGCAAAATAATTGTTCAGGAAGGTGATTGCCTCCTCATTTGAAGAAAATCTCTGTCCTCCGAGCGCAATTTTTAGATGAGGGAACAAAAAGAAGTCGCTTGGGGCTAGATCTGGTGAGTAAGGAGGATGGTCAAGCAGTTCAAACCGTAATTCGTGGATTTTCGCCATGGCAACCGCGGAGGTGTGAGACGGCGCGGCGCATTGTCTTGGTGAAACAGGATTTTCTTTTTCTGCAAATGTGGCCGTTGCTTCTTTTGGAGCCGATTCCCCCTTCGCAGTCCACTGTTTTGACTGTATTTTTGTTTCGGGCGTAAAATGGTGTATCCAAGTTTCATTTACAGTAATTAATCGGCGCCAAATCTCTGATTTATTGCGCCTAAACTGCACCAACAGAGCGTTGGAAATGTTCATTCGAACACGTTTTTGGTCTAACGTGAGCAAACGCGGCACCCAACGCGCGGACTGCTTTCTCATGCCTAAATCTTGATTCAATACGTGACAAACACGTTCTTTGGACATATTCATAACCTCTGCTATCTCTCTCACTTTAATTCGACGGTCGTTTAGCACCATTTGGTGAACTTTAACGATGTTATCGTCAGTGGTTGCAGTTTTTGGACGTCCCGAACGTTCATCGTCTCCCAAGCTGGTGCGGCCACGTTTAAATTCAGCTGCCCAAAATTTCACTGTGGTAAATGATGGCGCAGAGTCTCCATAAACAGAGTCCAACTCATCTTTGATTTGCGTAGGCGTATTGCCTTTCAAAAATAAATATTTAATGACAGCTCGATACTCGATTTTTTGCATTTTCACAAAAACACTCACATCGACTCACTCAAACGATTGACAAATAACAACTGCTCGTCCAAAATGGTTGAAATTTTGGTGAGTACCTGTCAAAAGATGCACAACTACATTTCCTAGCTTTTATTAACGAGTGCTGCCATCTTCACGTTAAGGTCGGAAACTTTTCAGACCATCCTCGTATCTAGTACTAATATCTGCTACTGTGACTCCATCTTACTCAGACATGGTTAAGCTCAAACTTTGGTAATTTTACGCTGCACTTTTCGCATTGCTGCGGAACTACTTTCCTTTTCGGAAAATATTCTCTCTATGGTTAACATTTTCGCTCTGCACACTGAATATCATAGTTCGTAAATTGTTCGGTCGCTCAATTGCATTTCAAGAATTCTGTTACAAAGACTGCAGAATTCTATGTACAAAAATACAACTATTCCCAATGCCTTCTATTGTTCATAGAGTTCTACTGCATAGTGGTTATTTCATGGTTATTTTATGAACATTGTTTCTCCAGTGGAAATGCTTTCAAATTTGCAGTTGTTAATTGTGTCGGACTTTCACAATTGCATCAACATCGACAATCGAATGAGAAAACCGAAACGACTGACAATATCGTCTGTAGATGTTAAGCTGCAACAGTCTAGTGCCACAGAAAAAGAGAAAGGTTGCGTTTTTAACTTTAAGAGCTTTTCAATGCTTTTGAAGAGTGCAGTGAAGTTGTTGACATTTTAAACAAAATTTCAGATAATGACACATTAATGTTACAAGTCTTATACTACTTATTACTTACTGGTTATTCTTTGTTGCTATAATAAAATAACATTTTATTAGAGGGTTTGCTACTTTGCCACCTGGTTGTGACTTAATTATGAAATTAATGGCTTAATTATGATATTAGTGGCTTAATTATAATGATGGACTCGAGCCGAGCTTTCCTAGAAAGCTCGGCTCGACTCGAATAAAAAATTCAAGCTCGACTCGAAACTCGACTCGAAATAATCTGTTTCAACTCGACTCGAAATTCGGCTCGAAATCGAGTCGAGTCGAGCCGGCTCGTTTTGGAATCATAGTTATTTTCCAAATTCATATAGCAGTCGCGAAAACTTTTTTCTCCTCTTAGTCAGAAAACGAGCCGCTTGCGGCGACTAACTGTCGTGACTGCCAAAGTCTGCCATATTGAACATAAAAATCAAAATCTCAGTACACAAGAAAAAGATTAATGTTTGCACTGATTCACCACTAAATCTATACGTTAAAACAAATCGTTGTTAACAACTTGAAAGAAATCTGTAGGCTGGCTACAGATATTTACTACATATCTTTTTAAACTTTTGTCGGTTCTTTTTATTACACTTTAAACCAAAAATGTTAATTCTTAGCAAATTTTAGGTAGTTTTCTTGTGATTATGTATTTACGGTGCCTAAATAAACAATAAATGTGTCAGTAAGTAGCCGGTGATAGTAAACAGGTTTCAAAGATAGGATTAAGGGATGATTCATTGCGGCTCCTTTTCATTACCCATCCGGTTTAAGACCAAATGTTAAACAAACTTTTAGAAAATTCCAAAATAGGTAGGTAAACCTTTTTAGATAAAGTGTTTAATTGATTTGTTGTTGAAGAAGATTCTGGAATCCGGTTTTGTTTCTTTGATCTTGCCCGTGTACTTACACCAAGGTGTCATTCACGATTTTAAACAATTTTACCGTAAACAAATTCTACTGCAAATGGTCAACAACCAACAGATTAAAGCAATAAATGTTCTCGATGATGTGCGTTTGATACGTTTGTCATGGAGTCAGATTAAACCAGAAACAATTAAGAATTGTTTTAAGAAATCGGGTTTTTACACATAATTTAAGGAATATCATTTGGAAGAATATTTTTCTGATGAGGAGCTTGCAAAGTGGAATACAGTAAACTCAGAGATTTTCTCGAGCCGGCTCGAAAAACTCGACTCGACTCGGGCTCGACATACATGAAGCTCGACTCGACTCGAATAAAGAATTGTCGAACTCGACTCGAAACTCGGCTCGAAATCGAGTCGAGTCGAGCTTGCCTCGGGCTCGAGTCCATCACTACTTAATTATAACCTTTATTATTCATAATACGTAATAATATTAACGCCGCTAAAACGTGCAAATCATATTTCCTCGTCAGCGATTTCTAGGATAGGCAAACTTTTATAGAAGTTAGTATTTTTGAAGTTTTAAAATTGTTAATGAAGAAATTGTTGTTATGTATATTTTTCTTATGAAGTGAAAAAAATCTGGAGATATATCTTACACCAGGCTAAGAATTGGAAATGTAATCGGGAACACAGCTCATGCTTTTCATAATGGGTCGGTGGAACTTCCACCGTGGAACTCAACCAGATGGAACAGGTATTATAGAGCCTATTTCACAAATAATAGTTATTTATAGTATACCTATACATACATACATAATCTTTAACCTCATGTACCTTTCGGTGTCGAGGAGTCAGACACACCGATCTGCAGAGTGGATATGTGCGTGTGAGACGAGGCAGAGGAGCCATATAGGCAAGTAAACTGCGCTCGTGGTTTACCATCCCAGTCCTGACCGTATTTTAGTATAAGTGAAGCTTATTTGAGGAACTCAGTTACCCTCATGGATACAATCTCTTTATCGACCTGCATCATACAACGTTTTATTCAACTCCTCAATTTATAAGTTAAAAATATTGAATTTGAAGTGTATGATTTAATCTATATAATTTGACCCTGTAGCCTGATTACTGGATTTGAAAAATATTTTGCAATGTAAATGTAATATATATGATCTATTCACTATTGAGTAAAATTCAACTTGCGTATTAAGAAACATCAAGATAAAAGCCGTTTTACTTCAAGGAAATAAAGGATATATTTAATTAGCACGACAATAGGCAATAGAACACTTTCACAAACAACGTAACACTAAATATAAACCATCAGCTCTGAAAAAGAATATCAGACACAAAGAAATTATACTTAGGTAATTTATCAACGCCGTCAAATTAGATGGTTGCCCTGATCATACAGCTTTTACAAATTTTGGCAGAACAATTTAATGCTGTCTTCAGGCCTAGAGGCGGAAATGAATGGAATAATCCTTAATAACACTTGTGGCTAGGAAAGTTATACCAGTTTAACTAGCTGCTAGTAATTGTTAGCTGTTACTGAAGTATGTGAATATACTCACAATTGCATTGTCACGCGAAACATTGGATATCACATGTTATTTTACATTCAAATATTGGTATCCCTAAATACTTTAACGAAAATGTCACTAAGGTTTTTTTTTGAAAAATATTTAAATGAGGATCCGTTCACTTTATTTCATTTTTTCTATTGTCCCTTTCAAATAACTATTCTAAAAAATGTATTCATCTATTTCTGAGGATTTTTATACATTTTTAAGAATAGGGCAATAGAAAGAAGTTAAATTAGGCAATCTGACTTGTCTTTGAATTTTCCTCAAAAAAAACCTTTTTGTTAAAATATTTAGGAAGCTCATATTTGAATGTGTCCTAAATTGTCTTGAAATTGTTATTCTCGGCTGTAAGGTAATTTTGGTAAATTACTGGAAATTTTATGGTAAATGGTAAATTTTGAATAAAACTTTCGTTTGCTGTACCACCCTCCGGAAAATGAATATATTCTTGAGGATGTATATAATTATGGGGAGATGTGCTACAGCTTATAAAAATTCTTTTAGTTAAATGATTCTTGCAGCCGTTCCGTTGAATCAAGGACTCTCTGCTTTCCGGGCAGTTACTCTTCCACTGAGCTATCCTGAGGTCCTGGGCTCGAGTTCCAGTCGGGGTGATATATTTTTCTACATGAATTTGCATACAAATTGTGATTTAAAGTAAATCTTAAATTATTAAATTTTAAATTTATCTTAAATTATAACTTAAATTATCTAACTGTATCATACCAAAATATTTGTTAAGAACGTATTTTTCTCTTGTTATACAACGATTAGGTTCGTAGTTTCCATTAATAAGGTTCATACTTACTTTTGGTGCTCTACTATACTCCAATAATGTTTAAAAATAAGTTTTCAAAATCTTCAAATGTTTTAATGTCAGATTCATTTATCGCGAATCATTGTTCTGCATCACCCTTGAGGGATAATTCGAAGTGTGACATTTCTTGGCTTAGTGTGTATACTGTATACTCTTTGTAAATTAACTTCATATTTTCTATTTGAGTTTCCAGGTTTTTTAAGAAATACTTTCGGGTGACTATGCTTAGTAAAACTTAATATTATTTTGTTCAAAATGTATAGACGAACTAGCAAGCAAAATAGGATTTTCGTTTAATTACCACAGATTACCACTAGATCTTCTTTCTACATCTTTAAACTTTTCTTGGATTTGTGTAATTTTTCTTTCTAAATATTGATATATGAACAAATAATAATGAAAATACCAATTATACACATAACACTTCTAACATAATATCACAACATAATCTAAATATTACAATTAAACTTTTCAACATAAAAACAAAACAATTAAAAGTTTCCTTTTTCATCCTTCTTGTTCTACCTAACTGAATAATATAACATAAGCGTGCGACAATGAAGCACCCGTTATAAGTGCTGCGTTTAAACGTGCAATTCTACTATTCTGTACTGTTTGAACTATTGCGTATAGTTTGAAGCTTGCTATTATAAGTAGGTACGTAAAAGAAGTTGCACAAATCTAATAAGCCTGTACTGATTTTCTTCTTAATCCATAGTATTCTATACTTTTAAAGTCCGTTCTGGATTTTCACTTCCCCTTACCTATTCTATTTTCTTACTTCTTCTTTTCCTTGTTGTAATATCATCCAAGTGTTTCTGTATTCTAGTTGCATTCTTTGGAATTGTTAATATTAGTAATTTCTCTTAAACCTACATGCAAACATAAATTTCATACATATTACTGTCATGCAGTTACGTTATTAAGACGAAGCTAGTTGCAGTTGTCAATTTCTGAAAAGTGTGTGATAAATTCGATAAGCTGTAAAAATGTAAAAGTGAAGTAAAATTCCATAAGATCTACAATCAATGAAAAATACTAATTGAGCTTTTTCTTTAATAGAATCCATTTAGTATTTATTTACGTTACAAGTTACATTTAGAAAAAAAATTACTGAATGTTGGGCTATTATTTCCAAAATACCTGCACTTATTTTAGTGGTACTTCTACCAAACGGTAAAATACATTTAGATTTACAAACATTGAAAGACATACAATAGTAAATAATGTACGTTTGTACAATTTTAAAAATCCAAACAAAAAGAAACTCAGAAAAACAAATTACGCATACGATTTTTATGGAATTTTTGTTTTTCAAAAAGTGCCAAAAATACACATTTTTTGTTCGTAAGATTGAACGTAATAAATTATATCTCTTTTATCGAGTCCTGACCATTAGTTCTCTTACAGAAAATCTGATTATTACACCTTTCATTCGAATTGGATTTTGACAATTTATCCAAATCTGTATTTCGTAGCTGTATAATTAGCAAGATTTTGTTTTACACATCACTACCTTAAATGGAAGTTAAATTGTACCTTTATTTCAGTAACGTAAAAATCAATAAATGAATAAAAGCAAAATCTACAAAATACATCTAATAGATATAAGAGGATCTACGAGAAACTACGAAGACTGTTATTAACTGTGCCTGTTTTGTAAATTAAATTTATTCTACAAGTGATTTTACATTTAGCTTGATTTTTAGATTGCAATTGCAAATATCTGTAATTCATTTCGTGTGAATGTTAAAGTTTAAGTATTTTACAAATTTTATTTATACTGAAAATACAGACATAAACGTACTGAAAAGATATAAAAGAACGTGACTATACCGTTCTCTGAAAAATTGCCAATTAAAGTTTCCAAACCACACCCAATATTGTTAAGCTTAAAATCAAATCCGCTTACATGGTGCGAAATCAATTTAACGCATTTTCCGTTTTTTAAACTGTAAAATTTCTGTTGGAATTAAATTTCTCTTACATTCCTGAAACATTTTTTTACTGAAAATTACGAGCTTACTTTAGAACAAATTGTTTGGGCATTAGAATAAGTGATCTTGCACTAAATCGCCTGGCGGTATAAATTATATACATAATATATTGAATATACGTTTGAGGTTATAAGCACTTCAGCACTTTCAGTAACAGAGGAACAAAGGATCTAAAGTTAGCACGTTTATTACATTTAGAATTTTAGATAAAGTTCTAAAGGTTAACAATTCCACTTTATAATTAACACACATCCTGAATTAATGGATTATAATAGGAAACGTCAATTGCAGTAACAATACCAACACTGCTAAGGCAATTTTATGAAATTATTATTGGAATAGCACAACTGCGTAAAAGTAAAGTTTGTAGTTTATTAACAACGTCTGGATTAACGGAATACGCGTATATGTGTCAACTATTTACACAACTGTCTGGAAGTTAATTGAATTTAAGCAAGAACAATTTTAGGCTGGTGCGCTCGGTTACACAATAATAAGTATTGACGTTTCTCCTATACTAAGCTATGTACTACCTCGATCTATTAGCTAATATTAAAAAATAAAACTAATACTAATAATTGCAAATCAAAACAATTCTAGGCAGCTTCATCTGCTAGCAGCGATTAATATTTACTCAGTTAATATATAGATAGATTGCAATTGGAGAAAGAACATCTCAGTTAGACTGAGTAACACGACACAAGTGGAAAGTTTCAAAGTTCAAAATCTGTCATTATAGTTTATGTCTATGAGATATTATGTGTCTATTATGTCTCAAAGATAAACGCTAATAAACCCTTCCTGAACCATAAAAAATATTTTGAAATAAATGTTAGCAGTGTAAGACCCTGTAGTAGTACCCTAATAAACAGTATATTTCTCGCAAGTGGGTCTTGTAGTAAAAGAAGATTACAGAATAATCTGAAGTTGCAGGCATCGATATAAAGCCACAACATGAATGCAGGAAGGATTTACAGGAATAGAAATTTCGTATTTCAGTAAATCGACTTATAAGAAAAAATACAATTTATATTAACGTTTCTGACGCTAAACTGTAAATAGATAGACTGCCATTTTGTGATTCTAAATTGTCATTAATCTATAGTTTCATATTTATTGCTACGAAATAGATATACGGTAGTAACTGTATTCGTATTTCCGGCACTTGTCGCCAAATTTTAGAAGAAAACATAAAATTGAATTAAATAAAAAGGTCAATTTTATAGTTATCGTGCAATGTGTATGGACGTGATGCCCGAGTCAGGTGTTTTAAAAAGTGAACAAATAATAAACAGTACAACTTACATTTTAGTTTTTATGTCAAATAACTATAATATAAAAGAAATCCCTCCTAAACCACCGACAAGGGAAAAAATTTTATTAATGCATGGGAAGGAAATATGATGGAATTAGAAAACATTCAAGAACCGATACTTCAAAATTCAAGAAATTTACAAAATCAAGTATTTAAAACCAATCAATATAAGATCAACACAGATACGATAAGTCACCAAACATATAATATTTCGGATGGAAATAATTCACAACTTTTTGAAAAAGTAGATACAAAAAGTAAAAACTTACATACAGTAAAAGATAATGCTCCATACCATTTTTACATCGAAAATAAAAACGGAAATATAGGAAAATTACATAGAATCCATACAGCGAAGTTAATTTTAAATTGTGTGACCGAAATCGAAAACAACATCACACATATTGCTATTATCGATAGAAATAATAATATAAGGTCAAGGTAGAATTTAATTATTTTGAAAGTGCAAACAAACTAATATTATCTGAACATCTTTCATCGAAAAATTACAAGGCCAATGTTTCAAATTTCTTTATTCAAAAGAAAGGAGTAATAAAATTTGTGGATAAGAATAACGATTTGCAAGACTTGATTTCGTTAATTCAACCAAGATTAGGGCATAATTTTGAAGTTTTATATGTAAAACGAATTAATAGGAAAATTAGCAAGTTAGATGAAAATACAGAATATGGTGCCTACTTCTACAATTATCGTAGCATTCAAAGGTCAAGTTATTCCATCTCAGGTAGTTATAGAAAAGCTGGTGTATGATGTACACACTTATATTCCCAGACTAATTCAATCTTTAAAATGTTTAAGATTAGATTAAGAGGAAGCAATAGGTTCTAACATGAATGTTCTAATTGTGCAGACCCAAATAAACTCGTTTGTGCATTGTGCGGTGGAAATTATTCCGCTACGGGTAGAACAGTTCTACGTACGGAATATGAAAAATAAACAAATATTAAGGATGTTATTAATACTGAAAATGATAAATATCAGAATAGTTTTTTAAACGTAGTCAAGAATAATCAACAAAGCTCAAGCCTTACTCAGTTCATAAACGTAGAAGGTCAGATAGGTTAAATTTAAGTCAAAATTATCCCTTACAGCAGGAACACAATCAAATCCTACAAAAACCAACATTCAATCGCAACCGGTATATCTAAATACACACAATGTCCAACAGTATATCACAATACGAATAAAGGTAAACAAACTTTACAAAATAGTATTTTGCGAAAAAAATTTGGATTGTTTTACAATAATGCTTCATCAGTTTGAACCACCCTATTGATTCACAAAAGTTATTTATTTTAAAACACAATATCTCACAAATTCATGATAATAATATATAATATAAATATACTAGGAAAACCCCCGTCATGACATGAAGGTCAAAAGGATAATTTAATATTAATATTTATTAAATAAACGCAATCGAACAAAACAGTTGAGAATACTAAGCTTACCATTCTCAGACTTACTATTGAACGCATTATTTAACAAACACCCCCAACTTATCCCACCTTCCTCCCTTAGTTACCCCCGTCTTACTACTTTTCCCCTCCAACTTATCTCTTTCACAGATTTACCTCCCCTCCCCCGGCATCCCCCGATTTATCACCCTCTATGACTTACCTCCTCCGGCTAACTTCCCCTCGGACTCCTCCATCGACTTACACACCCATTCTTACCATAAAATTCTACATTGAATTCATAATCATATGCTTAATATACCAGCTTTCTAAAGTTTATCGGTCATTTTGTCTACGTTCCTTAAGAGATAAACCATTAGTTCGTAGACATTTATATTCAGAAGAACACACTATTCTGCTTTTTGATCAAATATCCCAATCTGCAAAAATGCATACTCACAGAGTCAGACAGTGATATAGAATTTTGTGAAAATGCTATTCAATTATTGATTAAAATTTATAAATAAAAAATTTAAAATTTTCAATACTCACACAGTGGTTAGTATTTCTTAATAAATAAAGTTTAGTTATTACTAATAATTATTGACACATATATCTGGAATGTCAAATCTGACAGTTATCAATTAAAATATTTCCCAAGAATGAATAAGTAAGTATAGCATATATTTTTATTAGTTCTTTATTTTATAAATCTTTATTTTAGAATGTTAAAATGGAAAGAAACCCTGTCAACTTACATATTAATTTTTCCTTTAGGTAAGTCTTCCTTGTATGTCTCTCCAATAGTTTCTTAAAATTTTGACATATGTATCATTTACTCCTTTTTCAACAATTACCTCCACTTTCACAAAACTTACAATTTCCACAATATGCACTTTCCGCCAGGAACCGTGATCACAGCTGTCGAATCTGCAGACCTCACACCACCTAAGACCTCATCACCGGACTCTACTGGACTGCCTCAAAACTGCTTTCATGGTTTTCTTCTTATCTATGGCGCGAATGATGACTGCCAGCTCCCCAATACCTCAGTAAGTATCTTCAAAATCTTTTTGTTATGATTAAGTTACCTTAATGATTCTTTTCTTTTACAGGAATATAATGAAGACGAACCTTCCACACCTTGATGAGTAACAAACCCAGCTCAAAGACAGTTTTTTAATTTTATTTTCTTCCCTCCATTACACTTACTGCATCATAACACCCTCTAATTTTGCTTTCTGTAATTAATGCACTGAAATTCTTCCTTTATCCAATAAAACGCTGGACTTTCTTTTTATGTTTATTAATTTAACAATTTTACTTCTTGAGCTTTATCATTTTACAAATTCTAGTTACACATTTATTTTATTTTCTATTATTTAAACAAATTTCTTCTTTAGTAAAAAATTTCTTTGTATTTTCTCAACTAACTCTAAATTCTCTTATTATTTTCATCTCCCCGAGATACTCCTCTTTTCAACTATTTTGTATGTTATGTTTTCCTTTTATCAAAATACTCCCTATCTTTGGTAATTCTTTCGGTTTCCTTACTAACAATGTCTATAACCATAGAAGTGATTTATACATTATTATTGAAGTACAGATAGAATTTTAAATATGCTATAGAAAATCAATATACCTTTAAATTATTTTTTTTTTGATTGATGCCATGATATCTTTACCTAATATACATGATTTTTAATTCTCAGGTTGACTATGGCTAGGATATCGTTTCCTTTTATTATCCTTGTTAATTTTAATATTGTATCAAAATACTATAATAAATATATGCTATTCCATTCTGTTTTATTATTTTATAATTATATACTAAATTTTTTGTATTCTTGGGATATCATTATGACTTTGTATGTAAGTTTATATGTTTTATGTTTTTCATTTATTGATCCTTAATAACCACATCTGTGCAATAATGATTCTTTAAATTTTTCTTTATCTTATGTACATGCTCATATTAATGTTTCCACTTATCCCAAATTATATTACACCAACACAGATTTTAATTCCGGAATATATTCACAACTAACCGTACTATCGTCTTCAACAATTTTAGTGTTCCCTTCTTCTTCAGTTATGGCAGGAACAATATTCTTATAAAATGTGAGGTCTTCTATTGCCCTCCAGTATTTCCCAAAATTTTTGGTCGACAGTTTATTTACATCTTTTAATTTTAATTCCTTCGCATCTTGCCCTTTTTCTATTTGCTCTGGATTTATAAAGCCAGATATTTTCGATTTTTTTGTAACACCCTTACACCTACCTAGATCACTTTTATAATGTAATTCTACTTATATGGAAACATTTCCAGATTGGTGGCGTTTTAACAGGTTAAACTTGAAAATAAATAATGTAGTTTAATAGAGCTTGAAAAGACGAACACTTTGAGATATATGTTTTACCTAAAATTGGAGATTGTCGCCTTTGATATTAATACCCTGATTTGTACAATTTGTTTTCTTTCCGTGGTTTATCAGTCAAGACAAACTGTGACATCACCTATTATCAGCTGCATCAATGTATTAGTTATCAAGTTAAAAGTGCAGTGAGGTACATCTGTGATTCTTAAATTAGTAATCACCAAACCTACTTTTGAAAAACATTTTTTTTTGGTTATTATAAAAGATAGGTACTAATGATATTAAGCTTTTTTTATTGCGTTTTATTACCTGTTCAAACGATACGAAACTTCGCAGAAACACCCTGTATATTATTTAGCGGTGCCTCCTAACTTACACCGGAAAGAGGTTACTAATTATTTATTAGGTCGCGGTTCTTAAACCTACTATGTAATTTCCCACAGATGCAATTCTCAAATCCCTAGTCAATTTTCTTGTAATTTTCTATTTCTTATTGGTATATTGAGTTATTGTCTGGTAGTCCGTATCTTAAAATTCCAGATTTTCTCGGATAATCCGTGTTTTTTGGCAATTAGAATTTTCCTTAAGTAATACAAAAACAACCCTATCAGTAAAGAAGGAAACCGCGATGTTATTTGTTTATTATTATGGTGATACATTTAAGTTTATTATAATCAACCTGACAATTGTTTCGACAGCTAAGCTATCATTATCAAAGGTAATATAAATATAAACAAAAACATCGCTAAAGATAAACAACAAATACATAGCTAGATAAAAAGATAAAAATAATAGATATTAAATATCTAACACGCTACACCATTAACGTAGAATTACTGAGCTCAATCTGTTCATTCATTAAAGGTACCCTGAGATTGTGTTTGTATGTATATCTCAAAAGCTTCTGAAATGTCTAATTTGCTTTTATTATTACAAAAATGTGTTTGTTTATATTTATATTACCTTTGATAACGTCAGCTTAGCAATCATTATCGGTAGGTCAGGTAGATTATAATACACTTGTAAAACTTTTGCTAATCTTTTAGTTATTTCATCATTAATAAGTACTTATGATTTGAATTCTTTCAAAAAATGTAAAGTTTTTTTAGAATGTGAACTAGCCGCAGCCGCTAGTCGCTTTTTCAGTACCTAATTCTTTATAATACGCCGCCGATATTTCTTTTTTCTACTTATATTCACTAGTGAAAACTAGTGAATTTTCTTTTTCAACTTCAATTTGTAAAAATTACATTATGGTGATTTATTTTCCTCGCTAGCGAAGAAAGTAATATCACATACATACACCTACTATATAGATTTATGAAATAAAAGATAAACAATTAATGTTTGTGTATATCTGAACTGGACATTTATTTTATATACAATACAAATGCAGCTTCTGTATTGATTGATATGAAATCATTAATAAAAGGTCTCTACGTATTAACTGAATATTTGGTAATCTCTTTAAACTACAGTATGTAGCTAATGTATCGTTAAGCTCGTAAGATTGGATCACTCGCTACCGTTCGAGCTCTAACATTCATACTCGTTTTACAATGAATCCCTTTGCTCATTTGTATTATAATATACTAGTCTGATAGAAGAAAACATTAAATGCTTCCATATAGTACAGCTCATGCAATAAGAGTACGTATACCGTATTAACAATAAATCATGATACTGGGTATATTCTTCTATTCTGTTTCTGAGTATAATATTCTGATACAATACCTTCACCGTTAATGCCTCCACCATATAATTTCCTAGGCGTGGAGATTCCGGTAATTTGTATTAATAATCAATTAAATAGGATGTTCTGACTGGCTTGTAACGCTTCGACAAACATCCTTGCCAGAGAGAATTACTAATATTTTATAAACCACTAATTTACTGTGTTTACAAATACTTGAATTATACTTTGTACTTACTTTTCCTGTGCTCTACATACCTGTAATGAGTTTCGATTTCACATATAAAATAACTGGTTTTGTATGTGATTTTATATACACGAAAAGCAATATTTGTTCAAGTTTTCCACGCAAGATTTTTGACAGCCTGTTAGATGGAGAATTTTCGAATTTCATTCGTTCCGCTCCACTTCATAGTATCAACAGTAAAGATTGAAACTGTTAACCTTTAATCCCATTCTTCGATACACCTAAACGTTCTCTGATCTGATGTTAGATTGTATCCTGCTAACCCTTATTTGAACCCAACCAAGAGCTACAAAGACCCTTACAACGAAACTGATATATGACAGAAAGGATCTTTAAATAGCAAGCACTGACCTAAATACCAAAATATCTTTGATAACTGTCGCTTCCTTTAAAACTGACGTGGAAATCCCTGCCTGTCAATAAAATTTCCATGAATCTTACTGTTTTAATATTTATTTTAGAGTTGTATTCTATTCAACAAAAAATTCCCTTTCACACCAACCGACCGTGAAGAATTTGTTAAAAAATAAAATTATTGATTTTCGCTTTTCGTGCTATAAATTACTTTAAGTAAAATTGGTTACAATTGGAATATGTATGTTTATGCTAGAACAGTCATAAATTATAAAACATTGAGGATAATTTCTAGTAGCATATAAAAACGGTATAAGTACTAAATAGATAGGAATGTTCTGAATAAACTTTCATAAATATTTTAGGATTTTTTAAATATTTTATAATGTTATTTGTACAACTAGGTTAACTTTAGTTTCATTTATATTTATTAAAATAACTTTTACCTGTACAAGATTCAACCTTCACAAATGAAAACTAAGTATCCTCAAACCACAATAGCGTCGTAGTAATGAGCAAATGAGGACATTTTAGGGGCTTACGAAAACTAGTTCGGTGCTTTTTTAGAGTTTGGAGCTAAAAATGAAACTATTACATATTCTCAAATTGCGATGCTATCGTAACAATGAGTGTATGTGGTAAATTTAATGCCCTAAAGATGTCATTTGAGGGCAATTGCGTGCAAATAAAATTTGAACCTGGACCAGAGGCAAGCGAATTCAAATAAAAAGGTGGAATTGCTGGTAGTGACCGCATCTAGGGTTTCCATTTTCCGTAAGATTAAATGCTATCTCGTTAGTAGAATCTACGTAATGCTATAGAATTGAAGTCTTGTATTTAAGCGAAAAGTATATGAAGAATTTAAATAGCAGTCACTTATGAACCAATTTAAACATAATGAACTAACATAATAATAATTTTGAGAAAGCAATATAATTGTTATATCGTAGTTTATTAAAATTTTGTAACGGAATATTATCCATGGCACACAACTTGTCCTTATTAACTGAGTTGAGTGGTAAAACAATTGATATATGCTTATTAACTAGAAACGCAAACTCTTAGGTCGATGATAATGTAAAATAATTTACATGTTATTATGGTAAATAAAGAAGGACTTTATCCACCAGGCGAGCTGTATCACACAAGACGTAGCCGCCTGCGCTAATTTTCTCGAGTGAATAAATAGTAATTTAACCTACAAGGAATGTACAGATTGTGTAACATTTAAATAAGATGATTATATGCTGAGGTGAAACCGAGGTCTATATTTTGCCTCGAGAATGTTTAATCTTTAAATTTTGTGTTGCTTTTTATTTAGTTTTGCATGAATTGTGTGGAAAAACATATATTTATCTAGAAACATAATGACTCACTTACATATTGTAACTACCTTAATTACTCTGAAAACAAAAGCCCCATGATCAGGCGCCAATATAACTAACACGTTTACTTACTCTAACTAAATAACTATAACCAAAACAAACGTCGCACGATGGCCGTTACTGTAACATAAATAAAATTCAAAATACTGAGTAGTTACTGCAATTGCTTACTTCACACTAAAAACGATACTTACAGTACTTGAATGTTCCGGCTAAAGATCTCTTAATGACAAATTATCATTCAGGCGTAGGTACTGATTTCTATAGCTTATAAATTGTAAAGAAAAATAAGGTTTGTAGAAATAATAAGGATATGGGCGCCATTTGCGCCTTGCAAGTCATCAAAGTATTCTCAAAATTCGCAAGCAAAAAAGATTTATGATTATCTTGATTTAATTCAATAACTAATCATAATTAGTCAAGTTAATATTAGGCATGTTACTGTATTTCAATAACTTATGCAAGTAAATTGTCCAATATTATTACAATAATATTTAATTTAAATACTTATTTATTCGTAGTTAAAGTAACCTTTTGTCTAAAATGACAACAATAAAAACAATTGTAATAATGTTCTAATTAAGATCCTTATTGAGGAAAAAAAGCTTGCATAATTTACAACAAAAGAATATTCATAGGAATGGTACAAATAAATTTTAAACACGGAACTTACTTCTATTATACAGTTTATGCGTTAATCCTTAATAAGAAGAGAGAATTTTAAAATCTTTTAAATTTCACAAATATCACTTGCACAATAATGCCCTTAAATTCACTTAGCACTAGGTACAAAGTACCCCACAAGTTACAGATGAAGAACTGTGAACTATTGTTGTCGATGAAGTTATAACAATTGTTTATTGTTCATGATAGCTATGTGTACTTAAGTTTGCAATATCATTTCCTTAATAAAGAATTAAACCATGTAATTTAAAAAAAAACGTGCATCCTTTAAAAAATTACTACGTTGACACAACTGTATTTCTCAAAAGGTTGCATTATCGTTTCATTAATATTTTTAATCCGGCACAGATTTATGCAATTCCCAATATTTGCGATACGATACGGAACAAAAATATAATTTCTTTATTTTTAAGATTCAAATAACTATTGAATTCACTTCATACATCATAAAGTACAGCACACGGAATTAATTTCTGTTGTTACTAAAACGAAACATTAAGCTTTACTCTTAAGATTTTAAATTTCTGTACTGCACTATAAAGTCTTTATATTAAATGTTAAATCGGCTAACTCGAAGACCCAAACTGTATTATAGAGCAATTTGGTTATATTTTTACGGTAGATGAGACGAAAGAAAATTAACCACAAAACAAACTTAAGCGAAAGCAAACTCATTGCACTTGGCGGAGAATTTGGTGCTAGCCGCCCCATAACTTAGGATGAAGCCCGCTACATGACTTCCGTCACTTCTGTCGGTGTAGATTTTACCAGACTTACTGTATTAGACTGACTGAAATTTTTTATGCAAAACTAACTTTTGCATTAGTATTTTTAAGAAAGGGAAAAATAACCATCTTATTGAAAACTACACTGACACATTTGGCCCCAATAGAAAAATTGTTCTAGAACCTTCCACGGGCATTTACAGGGTCAAAAAACTTGCTTTGTAGCATGAAACCAAATAATTACAGAATATTGCAAACTATTTTTTGTACGGCTGATTTCAGAGAATCTATTTATCCAAAATGAAAATAGACATGTAGAAGACACATAAATTTTATTTTTTCTACTCATGACATTGAAATCATTCATCTTGCAATTGATAACAATGGTTGAAATTATCGGACTACCACGATTTTGAATTTCAAACTGTTCGACATTCAATTGCTGACAAGAGAAATGTCACTTTAATATCATGTTTTGTCACTTTATTTATAATTTTTTCTAAAGTGCATTAATTTACTAAAAATTCGGAGAAAAAATAGTATATGAGGGGTATATATGTAAAACGCGACATGTCACAAGAAATTGAAAATTGAGTTATACACATCATTGAACTTGCCTAATTTTCTTCCACCATGTAAATATACATTTAAAAGCAAAACATAATAAATGAATACAAAATTAGTCACTTTAGACTACACTAAGATTCAAAGTGCGACATTTGCCTGAATCATTCTAGTGCAAACAGCGACATGTCCATCAACAACCAATCACAATAGAGAAAATAGGTCACGCGATTTCGTTTACGTTATGGCAGATTGTGAATAGTTCGGTGAAAGTAACAAGTGTTTTTGAGAAAAAAAATGTTTGAGTCATTTGGATTATTTTATTCAACTGTTTGGGCGTGATACTATTGCCGATGTTATTGAAGAACATTCGGAAACAGATGAAGCAGAAGAAGATATAATAATATAAATTTTAAGCTCGAAATGAATATTTTTTTTTATTTTTCACATATTTACTTATTATTTAAACGAATTTTTAGTTTTTTAATATCTTAGTTCTACTCAAGTATGCTTTTGTTCAATAAAATATGCTTTCAAATTCAGTACTTGTTTATTATATAGATGCAAAACAGGGCAAGTCGTACATTCAAATACAGAACGCGACATGTCATTAAATTTTTCTCAAATTCTGGTTTTTTGTGTTCAGATAAATTTAATCAAGATAGGCTAATCAATTTAAATCAGACTATCCCACTAAACTAACAAAGATTATCCAAATATTATGGAAAATAAACTTCTGGTAGTTTTTTGCAGTTTTCTCAAAATTTATTTACAAGGACATGTCGCGTTTTGCATATATACCCCTCATATGCAACGCGTCGCTGATAAAGTTTCAACGTCTCGAGTTACTTTTTTCAACTCGCTGTCGCTCGTTGAAAAAACCACTCTCAACGTTGAAATTGTATATCAACCATTTGTACCATAATATACTATTAACTGCATTTTTAGACATATTATTCCATCAAGAAGTCATTTTTATCTCGTATTTTCTTTACAAAAACAATTCATCTGCGTGGGAACGCATTAGATGACCTTTCACATTAACGAAAACACCATTTGATTTCAAATAAAGCTTGAAATTTTAACCCAACTAAAATATACTAAAATGCACGGGCCGTCCTAAGATTATTTGCGATAAATGCATTAAAAATTGCATTAGGATGAAATCTAGATTTTTTAACACGTTACAATAATATGTCATCGCTATACTTGTTGTATATGAAAAATAAAACAGAACAGAACCTATGTAACTCCCACTCTCAAACCACCTATATGGTTGAACTGGAGCACGGAGCAGAGGGTGGGCTCATGTTAGTGGACGTAGTAGATGCTTGACTAGATACTTGATGCTTTTCAATAAATATAAAAAAACAATTGAATTTAAAATGTTTCAAATTTTTATTGAATCTGTTGACCTTGTATTTAAAACTTTTTACTAACAACGTAAATATTTACACATATTTAATAACAAATAAAAGCAAATTCACTCGAGTTAACATTTAGTCATTATTCAAGCGAAGTGTGACCTAATTATAAATGTATGCAAGATAAACGTCTCGAGCGGAGCGCCCACGATTGCAGGTGCAGTATCAAACCCACGGCCACGTGTGTGCATAGCAAGCAGCTGCAATACTCAGAACTGTATCTAATGCATTTTCTATGAATTCCTAGAGGAAGTAGAATGCTATCATCACGTAGGCACAGCCCACGACCACGTGTGGTCAACTGAAGAATTTCTACGCCCACAGAAAGAGTATATAAAGACCAGAGCTTCGTGGGACAAATCAGTCTGAGTTACGACGAAGCTTGAAAGATAGAAACTGTTTACCAGGATAAATGTTTGTTTACCTTCTTTCAAGCCATACTCACCCAGAAAGCCGTAGAAGCCATGGTTACTGTTTACCTCGGCCTTTCTGAACATCATTATTACCAGTTTTAATTTGAAATTGTATAATAGTATTTAAGTAATTATGCAAGTGCATATTGTGTAAATTCACGACGAATAAATATCTTATTGTACTTAACAGTAAACTACCAAAACCTAACCTAAAGTACCATTTTTAAAAACGCCTTTCTTCTTCAAGAAAAGTTAATTCTCGTGATAGGAAAAATAGAAAGAAAATCACGTATTATAATATCCAATTTTAATATTCATGAGTTCTGTAACTCGTCAAGCGGCTCGTTAGACAAACTGTACTAGTAACGTACGTATAATCACACTATAGATAAGATCATGTTACATGAGAATTGTTTAGGAATGTGAACACACGATATCAAATTACATTTTTCTGATAAGTCTACGTTATCTCTATGAGAACTTCTTTAGCATTTACTCTCTCATGACCATGAGAACTGTGTATGCAGATAAGGTATAAATACCTCGGTTTTAATCTTAAGTCTTTAGTCTTTATAAATCTTCAACAAGTGTTTATCCAGAGTGAGTATTTATCTAGGTGTGGACTTTAAAATTGTCCTGCTAGTAAAACATAAAGACTCATTCAAGTTTTAATTAATTATTTTGCTTAATGTCATTTAAATGTGAATTCTAAAATTGTTTTGTTAAGTGTGTTAATTCAAATCTAATTATTTAAACTCGTCTTAAACTCGTTAAATAATTACTGACAAAGTAATATTAATATATTTGTATCATAAATGATAAAAAGAGATAAAGTTTTCTCTTGATTAAAAATAATAAAATATATTCTGCGACTGCAAACGAAATATATAAATGTGTTTTATTATATTCAATAAATAAAGTTAAAAAAAAAAGCTTCGGCCACAGAAGATAATAAAACTTACTGGTATTATAAAAATCTACGTTGTATGTAACAATAGTTTTTCAATATACTTACTCTTGTAAACCAATTCAATTCTTGTCCGAATTTTAATTATCTAAACTATCAATAATAATTTTAGCTCTCGCCGAATCTTTTTGCAAGTAATATATTACAACTTCAAGTCAATATATCAATTTGGTTCTAGTTAATTTAAAAGTGGAACGTGGATACGCGAAATTCGTATCCGATCCGAGTAGAAAAGAATTATTCAATCAAGATGTACGTTTTCTCAATACAAATTAGTTCCTTCCTATAACATCTAACTTTTTGACACTTGCTACATTTATTTAGTCTGGTGAATGCGCTAAGAATATAGATAATTTAACATGAAAAAGATTAACTCTGGTCATAGCGTACAAACTAACACCTAGTACATCTCTATTATTCATCAAGTAATGCAAAAAATGCTAGAATGTTTGCTTATGAAAAGTGTTACATTAATTAGAACACCAATTTCTTTTAATTGTGTAATCAACGAGTTTTTATTACACAATTAAACGAAATTAGTATTTAAATTGAAGCAAGACTTCTTAAGAAAGCATTCTAGGTATAATTGTTTTGCATCATCTGTTTAATAATAGAGATATGGTACAATGTTTTAATCTTTACCTTTAAGTTGCCTTGTGTTACTCTTTGTTACAACTACATGCACTATAGAATACTGTAGTGTGCTTTTTACAGACTGCTTTTTTATCTGTTTTTAAATAAATCTATGATAGTAAGTATTCCATAGTGTAAATGTTGCTTTATCTTTTTTGCTGTTTTTGTAGTTACCTATGAAAATACAATTTAAAGTCTGGTTCACACGTTGTTAAAAACGCAAAAATTATTCTCAAGACTTGTCCTAGATTTATTTAAAATCTAGATGAGATCAATTGAGATCAGCCACATTAAAGCTACTTTGCTTGTCTAAGATCAGAGCTCTTCCTGGATGTTTTTAATATAACCAATATGAGTTCATTTCCAGCTACACTCTTCTCTGCAACGCTATAATAACTTGTCTCTAATATTAGGCATTTAGAAAATTAATACGTGTACAAATTTAGTGGGAAATCCTCTGTAAACTCTAGTTTTAAAGTGACCAATATCAATAGGTTCTGCATCAACGAAAACCTCTAAAAAGGTCGTTTACAGGTGAATGAGAATTAATTAGATTTTCAAAAGTGACCTTCCCACGGTCAAACGTCGCGTTTAGTTTTTCCTATCCTTCAAGAAGTAGAGTTCCATATGCCATAACTAACAAGGGAAATTAACAGAAATAATTTTAAAAGTTAAGCTGGTGTACCTCCGGTCTATTTAAAACTAGAACAAGGCAAACAATCGTATACAAAATAAGTAATACAAATTAAGGTGTGCGAATTATAAAGCTGCACAAATTACAAAATAACTTAACTTTTTCTTTAGAAAAAAAGTTTTTTCATCCGGTGATCTAAACGGCAACTTTTCGATATTGACGACTAACATCATCGATTACCAAATAATCGTGCGTTGTTTTGGATAACGCCAATATTTATAAAGAGCGAAGGAAGAGACAAAAGGTAGGCTAAGTGTAAAGGAAAGACATATAAGTAATAAAGCGTGCGGGACGTAACCAAATCATACGTATTTTATAAAATATTTAATACAGTAGTTCAAAAAATAAACTCTAATCGGAATGAATAATTATTGAATGAGTAATCTATGCACATATTTAAAGAGAAAATAATACTAAGGCTATTATGCTAATGCGAACCAATAGTTTAGACCTAAGTAATAATTTACCAAATTTAGAATTTTTGTTATACTGCCTTAGTTTTTATATTTCGCACTCCCAAGAGCTTTTTTTGATTTTGTCTCAAAGAATATCTTCATGAATTTAATGCCTGGGCAAAATGCGTAGACTGGCTACAAAACATGACAAACAACATTTTGATTGTAATTACTAATGAATTGCATCCGAGAAGTGGCAATAAGAGCAACCGCCGATCATATAATTCCTGGAATTGAGTGTTTTCAAAAACCTCTCCCGAATTAATTGTCGAATCAACCGGATTTTCCAAGTCATACGCTTTTAGTACTGCAAACAAAATTAAATAAACTATTATATAAAATTCACTATAGTAGTCTGGATATTTTGTATTCAGTATAATGCCTGATAGCTATTCAACGACGTCTGAGCCAGTGGCTGTGAAAAGGCTTTGTAATTTGCATATCAGAATACGAACTAAATGTAATTCTGGTTGTCAAGAAAATATCATTTCATTTTCATGATAATTATCAATAGTATACTACAAAGGCGTTCGAAAAGTCGCGTAAAGTCTGAGCGATCTGTCCTGCTTTAGAGAAGTGTAGCTAGAGTGTTGTGCAACAGCAGGCGCTACTACGCGCTGTAAAGTGAAGTTCGCAAAGCACGCAAAGCATTCAAGAAAGCGCGGCATCTTTAGGCTTTTTTTAAATTTGTTTAATTCGATCTTATTGACGTAGTTAAAAAGTGTTTCAAAAGCTAAGTCCAGGAAAGTTACTTTAAAACGCACTGCATTTTCTTCTAAAAAAATATTGATTGCAATAATGATTTCAGTCAGAAAAATTAACTACAAACAAAAGCAGCTAAGATAAAGCTGTGTTTTGCTATGAAAATAACGTAATTATATTCAAGGTTAGTAACATACGCCTAATTTATAAATTTTCAATTTAATGAATTTATTCAAAACGGCAAGAGCGGCTCGTCCTGGCTTCGCACGGGTGGACATTTATTTTTAAACATTTTGGGATAAACGTAGAGTAAATGTATCTTTATGCAGGACATAAGTAGTTTTTTTTTAAATTACTATTTATATTTTTCTTATGAAGTCGAAATACCTATTTCTTATATGTACACGCCCCTCTCCCGCACTTCGGTGCCCCCTCCCTAGCCGTGTTGGCCGCTGCTCTGCGCGGGGCCACACCGGCCACGGCGCGTCGGCGTTTATTTTACTATTAGTATTTTGTTTAGATTGACATTTTTAAATTCGTAATATCTTTTGAATGGAATGTCCTATTTGAATGATTCAAAAAGTAATCTACAGGTATTGAAACAGTCTTGAATACGAAATTAATTGAATACGATTTATTTGGATAAGGATTAATACAAAGGTATGGATAACATGGTCTGATTTTGGTCTGCATTTCTGTCAACTTTTAAAATGTAAAAAAGGAGTTATAGTGACATAACTACAATAGTTGGACATACGGTATCGGGAAGTTTTTTGTAGATATTTATATGCTCCTTAATATTGTAGAACATTTTCTTGTTCTATCATCAATAGTTTCCGCAGCGCATGCGATGAAAGACATTTTATGGCTAATATTTGTACACCTTGGGTTACATTATTTAAGTTTTAGTAGAGATCCCTAATTTTTTTCTAGTAATAAATATAGCCTATGTTACTCAGGGATAATGTAGCATTCTAATGGTGAAAGAATTTTTGAAATCGGTCCAGTAGTTTTTGTAAACATACAAATCTTTCCTCTTTATAATATTAGTATAGAAAGGTAAACCACACCACAGCGAGTAAAAGCAGATCAAGAAATGTAAGTCATCAAAATAAACCGGTAGCTAAGAGCGTGAACGAGCTGGGCTTGTATCCTAACTTTATTTGCTTTGTTTCAGTCATACACTGCACGGACCCAGGCTTTTCAGAAAGAGAAATTTTTAACCTTTCTAATTGTTCCTTACCTTACTTAGTGTTGTTTTAAAGAAGTGGTTGAGAAATCCCACTTTAGTTTTAAGCGGTGGTTGAAGATGTCTTCAACTGGCGATTTTAATTTACCAGGCATTGAATGGCACCCAGATAACTCACTTAAACCATATACATATGATGCTCAAGCTGTGGATTTTGTTAACCTATTTTCTTATTGTAATTTTTCTCAATTCAACAACATAGTTAACTGTAACAACAGAATACTTGATTTAATATTGTCAAAAAAATTTTGTGTAGAATTAGTAGAAAGATGTATTAGCCCAATTATTAATGTTGATCAGCATCACCCTCCATTAGATATTTATTTAAAACCATTGAAAGTAGGACAACTTGCAAATAACAATGAGGTTAGATATTCTTATAGACGAGCAGATTATGATAATATAAATTTAAGCTTAAGAAATGTTAATTGGGAAAATTTACTTTATAACCTTAACTGTGAAGAAATGTTGGATGTCTTTTATAATACTGTATTTATCATTATTGATCAGTTTGTCCCCAGGAAGATTGTAAATAGTAAATACCCTACTTGGTTTTCCTCATCTACAATAAGAGTGATAAAAGAGAAGCGCAAGTTTCACAAAAAATGGAAACAATTCAAAAACAAACTTGATTATCTTACGTTTAGTTTATTACATGGAAGATCTAAGATTCTAATTTCTTTAGATTACTGTAATTTTATAAGATCTACCGAGGAGGACTTAATCAGTAACCCTAAACGCATTTGGTCTTATGTAAAATCTAGAAAACATAACTTAAATATACCACATAAATTAAAATCCGTAGATGCTGTTGCTGATGATGGTCTTTCTATATGTAATCTGTTTCTAAAACACTTTAACTCGGTATTTATCAATGGTGAACTATTAGACGCTAACACATATAATTCTCAGGTTCGAAACACGTCGGCACCAACTACGTTAACAATTTCTCCTGAAGATGTGCTAAAATATCTTAATAATCTTGATGTAGCCAAGGGCGCAGGACCTGATGGTATCCCTGCGGTGTTCTTCCGTAGGTGTTCAAGTAATCTAGCACTCCCTATCTCTATTATTTTCAACTGCTCTTTACAGGAAGGTGTTTTTCCTTGTGTTTGGAAAAAAGCTTACATAATTCATATCTTTAAAGCTGGCGACAAGATACTGGTTAAGAATTATAGACCCGTTTCTATATTGTCAACTCTTTCTAAGCTTTTTGAAATGATAGTTTATAAAGTAGTTTTAAACACAATTAAAAACCATATTTGTGTAAAATGGATTTCTATCTAATTATGTTAAAGTTACTTCAGGAGTACCACAAGGTTCTCACCTAGGCCCTTTATTATTCATTATTTATATCAACGACATAGTACAATGTGTTCGTAATTGCCATCTTTTCCTGTACGCAGATGATATAAAAATCTTTCGAGAAATAAAATCTTTATCCGATTGTACTTTATTACAAGACGATTTAAATCGCATAGATAGGTATTATAGTGTTAACAAGTTATTTTTAAATCTTCAGAAATGCTATACAATATCTTTTACAAGAAACTATACTGTGTTTACTTTTCCTTATCACTTCAATAGCTATAAATTACAATTAGTTGATTCAATTAAAGACTTGGGAGTTATAATAGACAATAAATTAAACTTTTCAAAACACATTAGCTGTATTACAAGCAAAGCTTTTAAATGTCTGGGTTTTTTAGTTAGGATTTGTCGGCCGTTTAGAAACCTTCGGGGTATTCGGAGTCTTTATTTTACTTATGTCCGCAGTATAATTACTTGGGCTAGTGTGGTTTGGAATCCGCAGTATAGCATTTATATCAATACATTAGAATCAATACAGAAAAGATTTATATCCTATATCAACAAGAAATTCGATATGCCCGCTATTAATTACAACGAATCATGCGTAGAATTTGGTCTGCTGCCTTTGAATATATCCAGAGAAATGTATGATATACTTTTTCCTTTTAAATTAATTACCGGCGTGTTAGACTGTCCAAATATTTTAGAACAGATAAATTTCAATGTTCCTGTAAGTGTAACTAGAAATGATCATCTTTTTGTACCTTATTGTTCAAGAACTAATGCTTTTTATGATTCGCCTCTTATTCGTATAGTACGAACCTACAACCAAAAGTATACCTCATTAGATCTTTTTCAACTTCTTTAATCAGATTAAAAAAGAACTTGAACGTAATGTGTCACACCTGAAACTTACGTTTCGCATATCACGTTATATTTTATTTCCTTTATTTGTATTTACTATTAACATCTTGATGTTAGGTAGATATTATTATTATCATTTTCTTTTTATTACGGGCTTTTTCCCGAGGTTTTTTTTTATTATTATTATTATTATTATTATTATTAATATACACCTATATATATTTTTTAATTTTAATTTATCAATGTAGTTATTAGTTACAAGCAGTATACTAATTATAATTATTACCTAATTTTATATATACAAATATGTAGAGCTACAATTCGATCTGTAAATTGCTAACACTTTTTTTCTTTATTATTGGGTTTTATGTTTGCGTTATTCATTTTGTTTTATTTTCTATGGCAAAAGAAGTATTGTTTTTTGGGATTCTTTCCTGTATATACTTTTATTACTAAATAAATAAATAACGCCCGAAAGCGTTAATTGCGGGGTCACCGAACGCCAGTTCAGGCTGGCGCCAAAGAAAAACGCAAAAACTTTCATGACGGGTGTATATTTAAACCGAATTTCCTCATCCATTAAATAAGTTTAGTAACAAGTTCAGCATAGACTAGACAATAAGGCAGAACTTTCGAATCTTAAAATGATCGGATAACAGGAAAACACAAGGCTCAGCAAATTCAGCAATTTAGGAACAAGACTAGGCAAATTCACAAAGTATAGAAGAAGAACCAGCAACATAAAGAAATTCACCAAGTGAGGAACAAGAACCCTCAACCCAGCCCACTCAATGATCCCACAATTTCAGTTAAGCAGAAGACTGATCGTACAGTGCACGTTGATTAAACGGAAATGATAGATGCGACCGCGATTTTTTTTAATGTGGACTGCAGGGTTGCTGCCGCATTTTTGTTTAATTAACTGTGCAGTTGTGGGGTTAGTCGTCTGTTTAGCTGGTATTGGAGTAGCGAGATCAGTGGGTGAGCTGGGCTGAGAGTTCTTGTTTCTGGCTTTGTGAATTTGCCTGGTCTTGTTCCTGAATTGGTGAATCTTTTTCATTTGTTTTCCATGTCTATGTTTTCCATTTCCCGACCATTTTAAGGTTTGAAGAAATGATCTTATTAGCTATTCAAATATAACCCACATTAATCTGTCAAAGAAGTAGAAATCACAATCAAATAATTAATATAAATATTAACAAAATAGGCTAACCTCGGTGGATTAGTCGTTTGCATGTTTCCATTAGTCAAAGGTCGCAGGTTCGATCCCCGGCCGAGCTGGTAATTTTTCATAGCGGAGAAAAATTTAAAACATGCCTTCTTTCGGATAGGAAGTAAAACTGTAGGTCCCGTGTCAATGCGATGTTTGGCACGTTAAACATCCCTACTGGGGGTGGAATTCCCCCAGATTCGGCTAAATTCTAGTAGGCTCGGCCAAATGATCATGGTAATTGGTGCCATGAGGTACGAAGGATGCTTCGCCATCCTGATTCCTCGCCCAAAAATAAATAAATAAATAATTAACAAAATAAATAAATACGATATATGGAAAATAGATTCTAGTATTCAATGTTTATTGCTTGGTTAATTCCACACATTAACCTGTGGATTGAAGGGTACCTAACATAAAATATAAGCAGCATATTTTTGCTTCTTTTATAGTAAATCCAGTTTCGAAATCATTTTCAGCGATTTATAATATTTTTAAACTGAAGCTGCGATTTAAAGTTCTGAAACTAATTACAAATTGATGCCAGTATCAATTGATCGGTATCTACAATTAAAATTGCGTACATTTCACTTAAATGAATATTTAAAGGTTATATATAAATATTTAAAGCTTTTTTATTAAAATTTCAGCTTAATGTAGAAGCTTAATTAAAAGTAATAATTTATATATTTATTTTTCATACGAATAAGTTATTCCCACCCGCAGCTGTGTCTGTCTTACAAACACTTAAGGAATAGTCACAGAGGATGATTTTACATACTATGTATCTCTGTAGAGGAGTAAAAAAAAGTAGGATTAACCACGATAACCAATAATCGGTACACAGATGCACACAATATTCATATAAAACACAAGAAGCCAAATCTGTAGACCATAGTTGTAGTTTGTTTTTAGAAATAAATAAAGATTATGCGATTTTATTTAACTTCGAATAACACATTTAACGCGTTCAGTATTGGTACTAGAATCTTGTTTGTTAATATTTACGGTAATTTAAACTTTATCTCCTCAACCATACTTCTCGAGGTCTAAATACATAATAATTATGTATCTAAGCCGTTTTATTATGTAAGTACCGACTAGAAACTTTGGTCAGTATAAAGTATTGCGTAATAAGTCCCTTGGGGAAGGAAGACTTACAATTTTCTAAAGGTCGAGCGGAACTTCGAGTCTTAAACAGTTTGCAAGAAGATCAGAAAAACACTAAAACTGGAAATTTCACGTAGAAAAGTAGAAATTTATTGGGGGAAAAATAAACGAATATTAGCGTAATAAAGTACGCTAGGACTTTATAGCGTCGCTGTGCAAGTTGTACGATCATCCACTGCTGTGTAAACTTCGAGATTCAAGTCTTGCCAAGTCAAATATCAGCTTTGGGTCCTTGGGTATTACATACATCTCATGCATTCTCATAAAATATAATAATTATTATTAATTATTATTAATAAATGATGTTTAAAATAACCACAGCGACTTTCCTGGAATGTCATAAGAAGTACATAATATCTTTCTTAATGCAATATCATTGTTCAGATAGTATAACATAGTATTTCACAGATCAAATATACAGATTTATTGGGTTTTTGTTGTATATTATCGCTCTGAGTCAGTTTCATTAGCTAATAGCAATTACATAAAAACTTCTTACCGGATATTATAAAATCGAATACGGTCGTGGATCTGACTGTCTTTACAATTTCTTATCACGACCTTTATTGGATAGTTAATACTTTTAAAAGGTTTGAGTTATGGTTTCAACATTTCAGCGTGAAATTAAAACTTTTTCCTAATACTGATTTCATTGATTTTTCTAAACTTTTTAATAAAAAAAGAGCGTAGCTGAACATTTCAAAATTCGACACACGTCGCCAGAATTAAATATCGTCACTCAAACGTGCTTCTTGGAAGATCTTTGATGTCATAGTATAAAAGCTTTGACTTCATTCATATAGTCATAAAGGAAACGCTTAATTGGCTCGATTTATATTTCTTTGAGTTCAACAAAACTTATATGAGCTTTACCGAAGTCGCTTGACATTTATAAGTGTTATGTGTATGTGAAAAGAAAATTTAGTTCACTAATAAATGACAAAACTTCTTTTACACGTGTGCTCTATAGTAAGATTATATATATGTACATGTATAACTATTTCAACTATTTATTACATATTTTATGTCCAAACTAGCGACATTAAATAGGTATAAATTTAATCGAAAATCCAATATTGCAATTTCAATGCCCGACTTTCGATTAAATAAAAGAATAATTTATCGCCCTCTAGAGGGTATGTCGTCCAATTTATTCGAAAATGGCCTCTCACTTGATATGTATGTACCTCTTTCTGTAAATGTGAGTAATAGCAAATAAATCGTTTAAAGTTTTTGAAGATATTTGTTGTAGTTACACTCTCCTAACTAAATGGCTCTCTCAAGTCCTTCTATTATTTAAAACGAGTATGGATTTATAGAGGAGTCTGCATCTTAAATTGGTTTCGTTTGGTAGACACTATTTTTAAAAATAAGAATTTTCCAATAAACTCTTTTCAGAATATTACAAAAGTTTATTTTAAAAATGATGTATTTGCATTTACATGATTTATAACATCCTATTAAACTTTTTTGTAAAAGTCAATAAGAGCATGCATATAATGTGCATTACCGTATCGAACGTAAAAGTCGCTCGTCTGGCCGGGCTCTAAACTGATTCCTAAGAGCCCGGCTAGACGAGCGACTTTTAGTCGCTTTGTCGCTGCGACTAAAAAGTCGTTCAAAATAGAACAACAGTATTTAAGGCTGTTTTACCCGATTCTGAAGATAGGGAAACGCAATGTAAACTTTACTCGGTTTTCATTCAATAACCGCTCAATATTTTTTGATCGGGTTTTTACCAAAAATTTACCTACAATGTAGTGTATGATGTAATGTTTTTAAAAAATAATTTTTAACGTTTGAAACCATAAAAAACTTAATTTAAAGTTGAAATCTTCGTTTCTAAAAAAAATCTTTACATTACATCATAGCATTTGACGCACAGATTACGGGAAAAATGTTTAAAAAAATATACGTTGATAAATAAATGAATAAAAGCATAGTAAGCGATCCTATTGTAAATTAAGTTTTTTATGGTTTCAAACGTTAAAAATTATTTTTTAAAAACATTACATCATACACTACATTGTAGGTAAATTTTTGGTAAAAACCCGATCAAAAAATATTGAGCGGTTATTGAATAAATAAATAAATAGTTTACATTGCGTTTCCCTATCTTCAGAATCGGGTAAAACAGCCTTAAACGGAGCCGGCCACACGAGCGACTGTTTGGAAGCTGCGACAAAAAAGATGCAACATGTTCCATTCTAGTCGCTGACGCTGGCGATTAAATTGACGCTGGCGACTGTCGCAGCTAATGGAACACACGGTCTCATACGTATGCGGACAGACGGGCGACTATTTTGTCGCAACTACCCTCAGCAGTTCTCGTATTTTTGTCGTTATTTTGTATTTTTTTGGATAGAATTCGGTAGAATGACAGAAATGAACACGGAAGCATTGATAATCGAAGTGGAAAAATGGCCAGGTGTATTAAGGTGTGTTTGTATGATTAGAATAATAATAAATGGTTGAAAAATACAGTAGAATCTCGTTATAATTCGAATTCTAAGGGAGTTAATAAACTTAATTAATAAATATTCGAATTGAGAATTTTGTGAAAATGAATAAATGGATCACTAATGTCTAAGCAAAAAACTTAATTTTCTATAATCGGCGTTATTTATCTTCTTTACATCGTTTATTTTAAATAAATACGAGTATACAATATACATATATACCTATCTGTTGTAGATGTATTAATTTATCACAATTATGATGTAGTTGTAGTCCACGCGTTCCTTAATATAATTTACTAAAGCTGTTTTTTATTTCAAAGGCCTTTAGGAGACGGAAGGTTAAAAAAATAATTCTTAACTCTTCTGTTGACTAATATGTTGATTTATTCTAACATTAACTGCTGATGATTCGGGACGTTTACCGACTCATTATCAAAGTTAAAATACACCACCAATTACGATTATGAAATTGGACAATAGCAAAAAAATTCGCTATCATTTCTTAAGTCACTATATATTTTATGAAACTGTCCGTTTCGTAGCCCTTGACAAGAAGAAGCGAAGTCATATAAGCTCCACAAAATTCATTTTTTAGATCAAAAATTGGACAGAGAAGTCTCGTGTTACAAGCTATTTTTTAGTCGCAGCTACATATTTGTCGGTTGGGTACGCGATTAATCGCAAGAACGACTAGCGATTTTTCTGTCGCGCGTCTAATAGTCGCTCGTCTGGCCGGGCTCTAATCTTACAAATCATGTTTACAATATGGGTCATAACCTGATAACCTTGGAAGATAATTACAATCTGTACTACTAATAATTGTCACCTGAACACTTGATACCATCTATTTTCTTGTATAATAGGAAATAAGTACTGAGAATTTTATACTTTTTGAAAGATTAATTTTATTTATGTACAGTATTTTATAAATGTTGAAACTACAGTAGGTATTATTTAGCCAACTTAAATGTTCAACAGTTTTTCATTCGGTGAATCAGTTTATATCAAATTCGGTTCAATTTAGTAAACGGACGTATTTAATAGATGTGACAAAACATTTACTTTACCAGAATCAGCATTATGATTCATGTGAATAAAATGTAGCAAATGCTTTTACTACTATTAATAAATGATGACAGATATGATAAAAATCAGCAGATTTTTAACATTGTCCTTTGGTAACTGATAATCTTCCTTTTGGTTTCGGAAAATTGTACATCGTTTGCACACTGGAACTCGGAATCCTAAATCCTGCGATAATTAATTATATCCATTTTTGAACAATGAAATAAAAAAAAACTAAAATTTTCGTTTCATAATAAAAGATTGATTTGTAATTCCACCGATGGGTGACGTCAAGGTTATTACGTTTATGAAGACTTTTGTTAATTGCATAAGCTATTTCGAAATACGTCTAAATAAAGAAAGAGATTCAGTACATATTTTATTATGAATGATTATTATCAATAATACTTTTTTTTATTTTGATGTTTTAAAGAAATACGATACTCATAATTTTATTATATTCAGTCCAGCTATAAATTACAGTAAATGTAAACATTACCTCATTATCTCGACCTTGTCCCCGACGTAATCGCCGACGTTTTCGCCGACGTCGTCGGGGAAGACCGTGTATGTCCTACATTAGATCGTTAATTTAAACAGAAAAGTAATGCTTCTGGTTTTACAGTTTGCAAGTAATAAATATACAGGGTGTTTTGGAAAAGATGCCTTTCCCCTTAAAGGGCAATAGAGAAACATGTGTAGAGTAACATCTTACTAACAATTTCCTGAAATGCCCCTTTGAAATGACAACCCCCCTTATAAAAATAATAGACACGCCACTGCAAAATAGTAGATAAAACTGTATGAAAAGAAAATTGTGTCTACTAGTACATACTTTTAAAGGTCATGGACAAAACAACCATAAACTAACCCAAGCAGGTAGCAGGATAAATATAAATTCTTCGAAGATTGTAATCAACACCAAATAGCAGTACGTGCTTTTAAAACGTTTTTAACTAAATAATAACACTCATTTTGAACATTTGTAATAACTGTTACTAACTCAGATCTTTGAGATTTGTAACTGCAGTATGCAGTTTGTCGTCAACTTTCTTTGTGTTAGGTGGTGGTAAACTTGAGTTTCGTTTAATACACGTTTTAGTGATAAGTAGTTTATTTAAGTGTATTTAGTTACTGTTTAAATTATGGCAGAACCAAACACGCCTGCTGAATGAACGGAACTTTTCAAATCAACCATTTTCAAAAAGTACACTTATACCGCGAGTGCAATTTTGCCAATGGCTATTGGAACGCAAACAGGAAAATCCCCAGTTTGCACAAAATGTTTTACTCGGGCGGGTGTTTTTAATTCACACAACTGCCACATAAGTAGACCTTTTATTCTGCTCCAACGATTAACCGGTGACTGGCGCCTACATTTTCTGGTCAATGAAGTGTTCGACGGACTCCCACTATTGAATACCACTACACTTTGCTCGACAGGTACGGGAGTTTTTGAACACATGGATTGTTTGCATCTAAACGGTAAGTTTTACTTATTTTGTTAAAATGACATTCGTAAAATGAAAAACAGGCAATGTTTCCATCACAATTAGGTCAACGAACGTATATTACATTTTATTTACCGACCTTAATAAATGATCAAGTCATCAAGGTAGTGAGTCACTCGGCAACCGCTGCTGAGATTCAATTCTGTTGTTTCTGTAAAATGATACGTACGTAGCTGAGGTCAGTTATTAATTTAGTAGTGCAGATGTGAGATCATTGTTTGCTTTATCAGTAATTCAGAGTCAAAATCTTACATACAATCCATAGTCGACTCGTGACTTGTAAAAAATACGGAAAAATCCGAAATTTTTTTTAATTTTTATTTTAAGAGTTTTAGGGTCTCTATATGGTCACCTTTCACCCCCTTAAAGCATTGCATATTTCTCCGTAACACCCTGTATAGGTAATTATAAGGAAACGTAAAAAAACCCTTCAGTTATAATACAATTTATATTTATTAAAAGCTATGTAGGACATACACGGTCTTCCCCGACGACGTCGAAGACGTCGGGGACAAGGTCGAGATAATGAGGTAATGTTTACATTTACTGCAATTTATAACTGGACTCATAATAAAATTATGAGTATCGTATGTCTTTAAAACATCAAAATGAAAGAAAGCATTATTGAGCATAATACAATGCGTACTGAATCTCTTTTTTTAATGTATTTCGAAATAGCTTATGCAATTAACAAAACTTTTCATAAGCGGAATAATATTGATATCCATCGGTAGAATTACAAATCAACTCTTTATTAGGAAACGAAAACTCTTGTTTTTATTTATTTCATTCTTAATTTAGTTTAAAACTGGATATAATTAACGCAGGATTTAGGAATCTGAGTTCTGGTGCGTAAACGATGTACAATAATTTCCTATAAAGGACTTTCCGTAAAAGAACACTGGTAAAAATCTGCTGATTTTGGTATAGGATAGGTCAATGGACAAATTATTATATAGGTATCAAATATCCTTTTTTTCGTTGTTCATCAAGAATGTGCCGATTCTAGTAAAATAAATATTTTGTTGCATTTGTAGAGACCGTTTAATAAATTCAACCGAATTTGATGTAAACTGATTCTTAATTTTACAAATCATGTTTACAATATGGGTCATAACCTGATAACCTTGGAAGATAATTACAATCTGTACTACTAATAATTGTCACCTGAACACTTGATGCCATCTATTTTCTTGTATAATAGGAAATAAGTACTGAGAATTTTACACTTTTTGAAAGATTAATTGTATTTATGTACAGCCAAAGAAATAAGTAATGCGTCGCCTCCTATGTGCCCCTTTTCAGTATGCAACGCATCTTACACATTTAAATAAAAGAAGCATAACTTTCTATTATTAAAAATCATTAATTTTTAATACATAGATAATAATTACTTGAATGTGTAAGGTGTGTAGCTTACTGAATAGGCGCATATAGGAGGCGACGCATTACTTATTTCTTTGGGTGTACAATATTTTATAAATGTTGAAACTAGAGTATTATTTAGCTAACTTAAATGTTCAACAGTTTTTCATTCGGTGGATCAGTTTATATCAAATTTGGTTCAATTTAGTAAACGGACGTATTTAATAGATGTGACAAAACATTTATTTTACCAGAATCAGCATTATGATTCATGCAAATAAAATGTAGCAAATTCTTTTACTACTATTAGAGCCTGCACACATGAAGGCGTTTGTCGCCGCGTTTGACGCGCGTCACCAAAAACCCTCGAGCGTACACATGTAATGTTGGACATACACGGTCTTCCCCGACGACGTCGGCGAAAACGTCGTCGACGACGTCGGGGACAAGGTCGAAATAATGAGCTAATGTTTACATTTACTGTAATTTAATGCATAAACAACTTCTACTTCCAAGCTGGACTGCTATAATAATATTATGAATATCGTATTTCTTTAATGCATCAAACTGAAAGAAAGTATTTTTGAGCATAATAAAATGCGTACTGAATCTCTTTCTTTAAAGTATTTCGAAATAGCTTATGCAATTAACAAAACTTTTCATAAACGGAATAATATTGATATCCATCGGTAGAATTACAAATCAACTCTTTTGTTTTTTATTTATTTCATTCTTAATTTAGTTTAAAAATTAACGCAGGATTTAGGATTCTGAGTTCTGGTGCGCAAACGATGTACAATAATTTCCTATAAAGGACTTTCCGTAAAAGAACACTGGTAAAAATCTGCTGATTTTGGTATAGGAGAGGTCAATGGACAAATTATTATATAGGTATCAAATATCATTTTTTTTCGTTGTTCATCAAGAATGTGCTGATTCTAGTAAAATAAATATTTTGTTGCATTTGTAGAGACCGTTTAATAAATTCAACCGAATTTGATGTAAACTGATTCTTAATTTTACAAATCATGTTTACAATATGGGTCATAACCTGATAACCTTGGAAGATAATTACAATCTGTACTACTAATAATTGTCACCTGAACACTTGATGCCATCTATTTTCTTGTATAACAGGAAATAAGTACATACTGAGAATTTTGTACTTTTTGAAAGATTAATTTTATTTATGTACAATATTTTATAAATGTTGAAACTACAGTAGGTATTATTTAGCCAACTTATAAAATGTAGGAAATGCTTTTACTACTATTAATAAAAGATGACAGATATGATAACAATCAGCAGATTTTTACCATTGTTCTTTGGTAAGTGATAATCTTCCTTTTGGTTTCGGAAAATTGTACATCGTTTGCACACTGGAACTCGGAATCCTAAATCCTGCGTTAATTAATTATATCCATTTTTGAACTAAATTAACAATGAAATAAAAAAAAACTAAAGTTTTCGTTTCATAATAAAAGATTGATTTGTAATTCCACCGAAAGGTGACGTCAAGGTTATTACGTTTATGAAGAGTTTTGTTAATTGCATAAGCTATTTCGAAATACGTCTAAATAAAGAAAGAGATTCAGTACACATTTTATTATGAATGATTATTATCAATAATGCTTTTTTTTCATTTTGATGTTTTAAAGAAATACGATATTCATAATTTTATTATAACAGTCCAGATGGAAGTTACAAGTTGTTTATGCATTAAATTACAGTAAATGTAAACATTACCTCATTATTTCGACCTTGTCCCCGACGTCGTCGACGACGTTTTCGCCGACGTCGTCGGGGAAGACCGTGTATGTGCTATTTAAGCGCTAAACGCGACGTTTTAAGTGTCAATGTATCATGATTCATTATTACAGATTAATTATGTCAGAAGCGCAATGGAATTCGAAGAAGTAACTTGTCTTATAATCCTGTATCGCCTTTATAGACAGTATAAGAAACGGAAAATATTGGGTGCACCCTATTTTAAGGGATAAATTAATTAATGGCATGTTCATAACCCTCTATCCCAAACTTAAAGAATATGAATTGAAATTTTTCAATTAATTTAGAATGTCTATTAAATCTTTTGACGATTTGTTGAAATTAATTATGGACGATATTACACCGACTACAAACGCTATGAGAATAGCATTTCAGCAGAAGAAAAACTAGTAATAGACATTACATATCATTTTTTATTCAGATAATAATACTATTACGTAATACATTTATAATGATTTATAACACCACAAGTATATAAATGGGAATAATAATTTACAGGTGTGATTCGGGATAAGTGATTTACATGTACTGCTTTTGTTTTATTAAAATTTAAACAAATACAAATTTACATAAAAAATTTGCTTGAATTGACAAAAGCCCAACTACATCAACACTAATATTAACAGTCTACATCATTTAATTTCTCATTGTTTGTCTTGTCGGATACAACTTATTTTTTAGTTACCAATTACTTTTATGTTTTTTTTCGTTCATAAAAATCCCTGTTTTATTAATATTGTGGAAAATGTTCTTTTATCCCTTTTAAACCAAAAATTATTTCCAAAAATGGAATTTCACTACTAGTCACAACACTGTAGAATGCAAAAGCGCGCGTTCATGTGTACGATCTACGATCCAATGCAATTACATGTACCTCGAAACGCGCGTCAAACGCGCGTTAGTATGGGGAATCTCGAGTCGCGCGTCATGACGCGCGACACATAAAAGCGCGCGTTAGTATGTGTACGCTTCTATTGCAACCCTATGTTGTCGCTAACGCGCGTTTCAAAACGCTCCATGTGAACAGGGTCTTAATAAAAGATGACAGATATGATAAAAATCAGCAGATTTTTACCATTGTTCTTTGGTAAGCAATAATCTTCATTTTGGTTTCGGAAAATTGTACATCGTTTACACACTGGAACTCGGAATCCTAAATCCTGCGTTAATTAATTATATCCATTTTTAAACTAAATTAACAATGAAATATAAAAAACTAAAGTTTTCGTTTCATAATAAAAGATTGATTTGTAATTCCACCGATGGGTGACGTCAAGCTTATTACGTTTATGAAAACTTTTGTTAATTGCATAAGCTATTTCGAAATACGTCTGATTAAAGAAAGAGATTCAGTACACATTTTATTATGAATGATTATTATCAATAATGCTTTCTTTCATTTTGATGTTTTAAGAAATACGGTACTCATAATTTTATTATATACAGTCCAGCTATAAATTACAGTAATTGTAAACATTACATCATTATCTCGACCTTGTCCCCGACGTCTTCGCCGACGTCGTCGGGGAAGACCGTGTATGTCCAACATTATTAAAGACAAAAACATAAAAATTCTCCAATTTACTAAACAGTTTATTTGTCAAATTAAATTACATAATTTTGTCACACTTCGAGTTCTAAAATTGGTAATAGTGCAAATGGATCCAACCAATCAGCGTCTGTTCCTGCATTAAGCGAACTCTTATAAGCAATATAGAGTTACTCTAGTATAAATTTAAGTAGCCTTTATAATGTCGTTACAGCAGACGCCACTGCGCGATGTAAAGTTTAAGTTAAATAAGTTAAGTTTATTAAGTTAAGTTAAGGGCAAAATCTGACATAAAAGCAGCTTTTTTCTGAACAGTGTATTAAATTCAAGGTTCGAATTACGGTCACCCACATTATACTAAATACTAAAATTATTTTTTAGTTTAAAGGTGTTTCTTATCTTAAAGAACTCAATAGTATAACTATAATGGAGTTCTATCTGTCTTGCTTTGGAGAATTGTAGTTGATAATTGTAGTGTAGTCAGTGAAGCGCAACAGCAGGCGCTACCAAACACACCGATGTTTTCGTCATGTCACTTAACGGCTGGGAAAGCAAACTTCTACCATTCAACCTATTTAAATCTTTATGCCGTAATTAAAAACTGCAACTAAAAAGGCCAGTTTAATAATTTTTTAAACTCACCACTTTCAAAATGACATTTTGCGAATGTAAAGGTGGGTACACATCTGAGCGTATATGAGTTGAGTACGAACGAATATGCATGTGTACTCAACTTATGTGTTTTCAAATTATGTGCAGTCACTTTATTTCATGCGTATGCGTGTCTTCTCAATCAGCTCCATTCATTTACAGTAGTAATAATAACAATGTGGTCTGTTGAGGAAGTAGTAATAAGTGCTGCTACTTTTTTATCATTTATTCTTTACTAAAAAAGAAAAAACCACAGAAAAGTCGGTGCTGGATTACCCAATTATATAAAAACAGAAGGCAGTATACGGGTTCCGATTTTAAAAACTTTACTACAGTCCATCTTTATAAAACACAAATATACTTTTAGTCGAATTAAAAATCTCAGTCAAATTAAGATTAGTAGATTACAAATTAGAATAATAAGGGGGCTAAATAAAAATAAAGAATACATGCTTTTGTTAATAATAATAAAATCAGCAGCACAATTAAAAGTACATCTATACTTCGCTAATCATAAACTAAGTAAAATACACGTGCGGGTAAACATACACACGAAAGTCAAAAAGCGTCCACATTGAGGGTACATGCCCTGCATATTTTCTTTGAGAAGCTACCAAAAACCGACAAGAAATAGTTCGCATCATACGTCTTTGTAGCCTCGCGTGAATCAGGTACATGGTCTGCGACGGAACGAATGCGCCGTCCACATTAGCATATGCGTGCGTTCTCTTCTCACGTGCTCTCAGATGTGTACCCACCATAACAGCTAAACGCGATCGTAGTGTTTGCGCACTCGTGTTTCCGACAGATGCAAAAAGCACTGGCCCTTTTAGGCTCTTCAAAAATAATTTGACTTAATAATAATAAAATTTGGAACAATTGAAGAATTCCCCCACCAATCTTTTTTTGACCAAATTAGTGTCATTTTAACGGAAATTTTATGCTGATTCCGAATATGTAAATCATTTTTGGGGAAACGCCCTTAAGCCTCCAAAATTGGTTGCTACTAACCTAACATTCACAAAAACGCCACTACTTAACCAAAACGCTATGCAAAAGCAAATTCGAATTTTTTTCAACCTAACCTAATCTAAGCGTAACCTAACTTAATCAAAGCCTAACCTAACCTAAACCTAAACTAATCAAATCTAACCTAACTAAATTGTGTAATTGTAAATTGGACAATTTGGAAATCATAAAATCTTAATATAATTATTATTCATTTCCGTAGAGATTAGGCATTTTTTTTACTTTTGATTCCCTAATTTGGAACCTTTGGGGCGCTCGCTTCAAAAATTATTTTTGAAACAAAATTATTTTTTCAACCTAATTAACTTAACTTAACCTAATCTAATCTAACTTAATCCTAATCTAACTTAATATAATTATTATTCAATTCCATGGAGATGAAGCATTTTGTTGCTTTTGATTCCCAAATTTAGAGGGATTGCCCCAAAAATGATCTACATATTCAGAATCAGCATAAAATCTCCGTTAAAATGACACCAGTTTGGTAAAAAAATGTTTGGTGTGGGGAATTCTTTAATTATACCTAAAACTTAATTTAGAAACCATTTGGGTATTAGAAATGACAAAAGCAAGATTAGTAATCGATATTATTGTTCGAATTATTTAGTCACCTAGGCCGCGCTGGTCGGTCAGAGTACCGCAAAACTCCGCCATATTGGGGCAAAAGTAGCACGAAATTTTCATTATTTATATCTGTATTGAGTTTAATCAAGTTCACGTTTAGTTTAAAAGGTTTTTCTTATTCTGAAAGTTCAAACCTCTAATATGTCAAATACATAAAATGTGGTTTTAATTTGTCTATTATTAAAGATCACCCTTCTCTGCCGCTTCGTCGCTCGTTGTAAACAAAATGCGCTCATGCGCGACTTTGCGTTTTTGTAAATAACTATAATGATACTCGATGATCCTATTGTAATATGTAATAATGTATTTATAATAATAATAATTTATTTAAAAGTTGTTTTAGACCAAGTGCATTTTTGAACCCGGCCTCGCAAAAGCTTACGCCGGCCCTGGGCGCTACTACGTGGTACAAAGAGAAGCTTGCAAAGCAAGGCATACAAAAAAGCGCGGCAACTTTGTTAAATCGTTTAATTCGGTCGTATTGGCTTAGTTAAAAAGTATTTTAAAAGTTAAGTTAAGGGAGGTACTGGATATTTTGTATCCAGTAATGCCTCATCGCTAATTAATGACGTCAGAGTTAATGGTTGTGCAAAGGCTTTGTAGCTTGCATATCTGTATACGAACTAAATGTAATTCTGGTTGTCAAAAATATATAATTTCATTTTCATGGTAATATTTATCAATAGCATTCTATAAAGACATTCGAAAACTAGTGTAAAGTCTGGTCAATCTGCTCTGCTTTGGAGAAGTATAGCTAGAGTGTAGTGCAACAGCAGGCGCTACTACGCGCTGCAAAGTGAATCTCGCAAAGCTCGGCATATAACAAAGCGCGGAAACTTTTGACTTGTTTTTTAATTTGTTTAATTTGATCGTATTGGCTTAGTTAAAAAGTGTTTCAAAAGTTAAGTTGAGCAAAGTTACTTTAAAACGCAGTGAAGTTTTTCCTAAAAAAATCGATTACAAAAATGATTTTTTGATAATGATTAAGTTAAGTTGCATTAATACATTTCTAGCGAGGAAGCAGACAAAAGCAGATAATAATAATAACAATAAATTCAAGGTTCATAAGATACACCAAATTTCCAAATTATTAATTTAATGAATTTATTCAAAAAAGTACTACAGCGAGCAGAAGCAATCAAGAAATGGAAGTCACCAAAATAAACCAGTGGTTAAGAGCGTAAACGAACTGCGTTTGTATCCTAACATTATTTGCTTTGTTTCGATGACACAGTGCACGGACTAAGGCTTTTCAGAAAGAGAAGTTTTTGGCCTTTTTTCTTTAATCGTTTCTCATTTTCCTTTATTTTACTTCATTACTTGGTGTTGTTTTGAAGAAGTGGTTAAGAAATCCTACTCTAGTTTTAATCAGTGGTTGAGGATATCTTCCATAACACCTCAAGGCGTTAATTGGAGGGACAACGAACGCCAGTGCAGGCTCACTTAAAGGAGTAACGCAGAATTGTTCGCGACGGGCATCTGTTTAAACCGAATTTTCTCGCCGATTAAATAAGTTGATGAGGGCCTAAAGTACTAACTCCATTTTAAAGCTTTTAGTAAGTTCAGAATATACTAGCCAATGAGGCCGGTTCTTCAAACCTTTAAATGGCCAGAAAAATGAAAAACAGAAGACCAAGCAAATTCACCAATTCAAGAACAAGACCAGGCAAATTTACAAAGCCAGAATCAAAAACCAGCAATATAAGGAAATTTACGAAGTGAGGAACAAAAACCATTAGCTCTGCTTACTCACTGATCTCACAACTCCAGTACCAGTTAAACAGAAGACTGAACTTACAACTCGCACTGTGAATATGCTAAATGCGGCTGCAACACTATGCTCCACATTTAAGAAAATGCAGGCCTTATTGGCTAATTTTCCATAAAATTAACGTTGTATTATCAATTACTTTCTACTATTCTACAGTTCTACATAGTATATCACTACTATAATCATTTGGTCGACTCTATTAGAATTTGTTTATAATTTAGAATTGTTTATAAGTGTTTGGTAAAATTAGTTTCGCCCTAGTATTTTGATAGCGCCACACATTGTATTGACGGGTCCTACGGTTCTACTTCTTTAGCCGAGAAGGGATGGTTTTTAATTTTATTTGCTAGAGATATTTACCAACTCGGGCGGAGGTTAAATGGCCGACCCATGGATTATGAGATCGGCATGCTAACCACTACGTCAGCATTCGCTTAAGCTGATTACATATACAAACATTTATTTTGCATTAACAAGAAAAATTCAATAAGCAAAATTAGTAACAAACTCAAGGCTTTTTTTCAAAGATCTTTTCCACTCCCAGAAGTTTTCCTCGATTATTTTTTCAAGGTATGATAGAATGAAATATTTACGGCCTGTGCTTAGTGTGTAGCCTGTAGAGTTAGGTAGCCTGAGTGTGTAGAGTAGAGTTTAACAAAAATATTATAATGTAAAATTGTGTTATTAATGTGTGAAGATAATAGGGTGTTAGAACTTTATAAATCGTGCGTGATCGAAACAACAAAGCAGGAGGGTATTTAAAAATATTTAAAAAAGGATTGGGAATGCTTAGTCTTTAAATGTTAAAACCTCAGAAATGTGGTTTTTGAGACAGTCTGCTTAACGTGCCCATCTAACAGCACAGCTATTAATATTGAGACTTTATCGACGAGAAAAACCCTCTCGCCGGTTCCGAGGATCGAACCGGACCGCCTGAGTAAGAGTTGAGACTCTTTACCGCGCGGCCACACACCCCGCTAATCATCACTATCTTTTAAAATTTGATATCTCAAGTACTGTAGTGTGTTGAAGACCAATGTGGTAATACAGGTTGCTTGTCTGTGGTCTTGTACACTATCTTATGGAATGGAAGAAATGGGGTTGTACTTATAAACGGAGGCAGCATTCATTGCATTATCCTGAGGTTGCAGGAAGTACTAGGTGAATTGCCCGTTGGAGAGTATGATTAAATCTTCTTGACTCCTATGATATTTGAGGAGAATGAATACTTGAAGCTTAATCCGGTAGCACATATATTTGGGAGGTCCAAATGCTATTCAGGTTTGATTAGTTGAATGTTATCAGTGTATGATATAATGTAATGTCGAGTTGACAAGGCTCACGTGGTCAAATTATAAGTCACTACTGTTATTCTTGCACTTGTGTTTATGGTCTATAACTTGAAAGTTGGCGCTGCACATAATGTCAAAGCTTATTAGCGAAATGGAATTTGCTATTATGATAAGATAATTTGAGTTCGGTCAATAGCAGTTGCACTGTTGTAATTTTCTCGGTTAGCAAAAAGCCGAATGTTCGCATTGTTCTAATTACAAGGTAATAAGCTGTTTAATCACATGACCTTTGCATAAAATTTCGCGTTTTGACATAACAAAATTTTGTTGGTTAAGGTTAAGGTTGTTGCGAAGTTCGTTGATGGTTATCCGAGAAAACACACTAAACATCAAAATTAAATAAAGAAAAAAAGATATTAATCCTGTTATATCCAAGAACAATCTCTTCTTATGGCATCGTTCCAATGGCGAAACGAGAGATGTCGGCATCGTTGTGTCCGAGAATTGCTGAAGACATTTTTCAGGAGCTGTTACTACGGGTGTCGTAGCTTTTGGTTCTTGAGGAAAGTTATTGATATGATTTCCATCAGGAACTGGAGGTGTTGTAGCTTGTAGATTCCACGAATTATTTTCTGGAGCCAAGGAAGTCTCCGTAGAAGATACGGCGGTCGATATCCCCAAACCGTCGGCCTTCGGAAGCTCTTGCAATTTCTGATTTAAAACACATTGGTTAGGATTCAATTTTAGCTGTACCCTAACTGTCTGTGATGTCTTTTGAATGTTTGTAGGAGATTTTGATTCTGTTTGGATGTTGAATAAAAGCACTTTTGAAATTAATTCATTTGTAATACTTTCAGTAATAGAAGTATTATCCTGTGAAACATGCTTTTCAAAATTTGAATGTTCAGGATTATTAGTACAGAAAGTACCAGTGGATGCATGTGCATCTGAAAGAACATTGCATTGATAAATGACGTTTTGAGTATCGTCACATAATTGGGGGATAGGATCCTGAATTTGTGACGGGTCTTGCAATATTTTATTACAGTTTGTGTTTATGAAATTACAAGGATTTAACTAGACCAAAAAATTCAGGTGAATCATTTTGCTGTAACCAGAAATCTATAATCTCTTTGGGAGAAGAGATAGTATTTGATTTTGGTTTTGGGTTGAATGGAGGAGGTTTCTCCACAAAAGTACCCAAGTAATAGTTTAATAGTTCGTTGATGAACGTGGTGTATGGTTCGAATGAAAGTTTATTGTTATCAATAAACTTGATAAGATTCGAATGGAGTTGCAAAATGTTATATGGCAAGTTATGAATTAGGATATTATATCTTTGAATCTCGTTGTCAATATGTAGGAAGTCAAAGTAGCTATCGATTAAGACTATTGACATGTGAACATGTTAACTGTCAAAAATAGGAAATTTAACTAAATTTGCTTTTAACTGCTCCATATTGAAACGTAACCAATATAATATAGTTTACTTATCTTATTTAAATGATAAAAAAAGGATATTTATAAACTTCTGAAAGTCGACTGCTTGCGTGAGATAATCAAATAACCAATTCAAGGAACTCCAGGTTGCAGGTTGCGTTTGTCGGCAGAGACAGAAAACCAGGGCAATGGAAAATTGAAGATATGGTGTCGATTATTTAAGTATTTCTTTCGTAGCGTCGGATGTCACCAATGTAGTGTGTTGAAGACCAATGTGGTAATACAGGTTGCTTGTGTGTTGTCTTGTACACTATCTTATGAGTTATCTCTTCTAGAAGATAATAAAACACATGTAACTTCTATGAGATATTTATTTATACTCCTTGTTGATTACTGTTGTCATGGCAATCACTTAGCATGCAATGCCTTCTTGAGGTAATATGGATGTAATGACTGATTTTAAGATGAATATCATTACAGTACCTCTTTGAGTCTTCAGTTTAGGACACTCGTAAATTATATGATTAACCGTTTGTTCGCCAAGCTCACAAGTACACATGAGGTCACTGATAATCTTAAACCTATAAACATAACTTTTCAATTTTCCAGGCCCACTTAATATAATTTTTAGTTTTGCTGATGGTGGAATTCTATTTCCAATCTTGTCAATATTATTCGAAAATAAGATTTGTAATATCAGCTTTGCCACTATTTAATTACTTATTTTGCATCTTTACAACGCTATTCTTTTCTATATCTTCTACCATTTCTTTTTCTATTATCCTGTTTTCTGGTTGATTTTCAGTTTCGTTTTCCAACCCGTCCATTATAGGATAACGGACGGGTTGGAACTTTTCTTACTCCCATTTCTCCTATCTTGTATATTTGTACATTTTCTTCCATTTTGATAACTATTGGTGTAAGGATACATGAGACCTCATATGAGATTGTCCTGTACTGCTTCAATATTTTTATATTTATCAGTCTTTGTAGTCTTTTGACTTTACGTATATTCATTTGCTTTTCTAAAGATCTATTCAAGACAGTTACTCCATATGTCATAACGGATTGGACATTATTGGAAATATTATAATATACATATACACATACAGTAAAAATCAATACATATTTTACCAAATGTATAGAACCTCAAGGCAAGTTCAGCCATCGCTGATCTTCCACTTGTACCTTGTTAATTCCATTCAATATAAAAAATTAAAATGACTTAAGTATTTTGTTGATTAATATAATTAATTAATTATTATTGGATAGGCAGTGTTACTATATAAAGGAAAAGGCGTTGAATTATATGCTGTGGCATATGAAAGTGAAACATATAAAACATATTATCATAAAACAAAAGTGATGTGAAGATGTCGAAGAGTCAAAATTAAATCAGAAAAATTAAAAAAGTTTTTCGGCAAGTTTAACAAATACAGATTTGTAGTACCAAACAGAGTAAACTAAGTAAAGAGAATAAATTGGCAAATTTTATTTATTTTTGCTTGCTAAACAAATAATTATGCAATTTCTTTTTAAATTGTGACAGCGACAATTCTTTTAATGGGCTAGGAATATTGTTATAAACTGATGCTATATTGTAACTGTATGAACGTTAAAAAAAAGAAGTTTTGTGTTTAGGTATGGTAATTAAACCTCTGTGTCGCAGGTTTAAGTTGTGAATGTCTGTCCTGAACCTAATCTTATTATATAAGTACGGTGGCTGCTTTGTAATTATTACTTTATGAAATAGCGTTGCCGACAACAAAAATCTCCTATTTTTCATGGACAGCCAATGTCCTTCCTTTAATTTAGGTGAGACGTGTTCATTTTTTTGTAACCAATAAATTAATTAAGCAGGTATTTTGAACACTTTGAATACGTTGTGATGTTTCGTAATCCAGGCAAAAATTATAAACAGGAGCGCAGAAAGTAAACTGTGACAAGACTAGCGAATTACACAAGATGATTTTTATTTCTTTGCTGAGATATAGTTTATGAGGATATAGCAGTTTCAAATTCATAAAAGCTTTTTGTACGCATTTGCATACATGATCCTTAAATCTAAGGGTTTTCTCCAAAACAAGTCCAAGATTTTTCGATTTGGCTTGAATTGGAATTGGGGTATTATTTATTTTAATAGGAGGTACTTGTACATTAGATAAATTATTATTAAAGAGTATAACGCAAGACTTAGATGGATTTGTATGGATTGGATGGTATGTGCATGTGCGACATGTGCGTGTAGTAGTGTATGTGTGTGTGTGTGTGTATGTGTGTGTGTGTGTGTGTGTGTGTGTGTGTGTGTGTGTGTGTGTGTGTGTGTGTGTGTAGTAGTAAGTAGAAATATCTTCAATTCTCTTCAGGGCTTTCAGTATTGCTAGCGCTTCTGTATAGTTTACATTTTCTGCTGATAAGTCACTTTCTTGCATCTTTCAAGTTAACGACCAATAGCAGTTACATAATAATGCCTGGTAACTAATTAATGCTAGAAGCTTCGCATTTTGCATATCTGAATATGAATTAAATGTAATTCTAGTTGTCCAAGAAATATGACTACGTTTGTTTTGATGGGAATAATTAAATATGGGTCATATACATTTTTTAAAGAAATCTTGATTGAAAAGTATCAGAAAACAATAAAAGTGTAAATAAGCTCATCGTGGTAGGTTTATATTTTAAGCAGAAATGGAAATTTTAAGGTATGTGGTAAATATTTATGGAATTAATTGCAAGATTTTATTTTATATACAAATTAATATTGATTCTAACAATAAAACTGTAATTATTTTGATTAAATAAATAAAAAGTAGCTATTAATACATTTGCGTCATAGTTATTTTAAATAAAGTTTCAGCTGTGTAAGAAACCAGATTTACCTAGCCGTATTATTCCAAATTATCTTTGGAATTTACACACGATCATCATGTTATTGTCATGCCACTTCTTACTCCGATACCTATTAGTAACATGTTTGGCACTTTGTGGTTTATTACAGCAATGAAAGAAGTTTTAGCATAATGTGAGAACTTTATTTACAGCATTCCAACATTACCAACTCATTATTCAAACATTTTAACATTGTAAACTTTAAACTTTCATAATTTATACCGATCTTTCTTTTATACCCGTATAACATTTTTTAGTATAAAGTTATCGAGTTGTTCAGCATAGTTTATGCACTAGGTCAGTGGTGGCGAACTTATGACCCGCGGGTCAGACATTGACCCACGAAGGCTTTGTAAATGACCCACGCGTTGATTTTTATAAACTTATTTTTTATATCATAAAAGAGAGAACAGTCAACCGAAAATATTAAAAAAATAAAGTATTGAAATGATACAAAATCATCAGGTTGAAAATTTACTTAACGAATTTTAATTTCAGACCGTTTTAAAGGCTACGGTCTGATCGTAAGCTCAGATTTAATAAATTCATGCAATAAAAGAAAGATAGACATATATGCTAGGATACTAGGTATATTTAATCTAAAAGCTACAGGCTAGGTTACAGATAGATTTATCAATTTTAAATAGAATTTATAGAAGGAAGAGATTAACCAGACCTCGATTTTCACAAAATTTATAAAAAGGATATAATTCAAATATGTTGTTTTATAGTAGAACAGGTTGTATGTAACCTAGGTTACATGCTTTGAATAGTTTATTCGCGTTTCTAGAAGGTTTTATCTTCTTATTAGATTTGAGGTTTGTCGTTGGGTAATAAGGTTTCGTAATAAGGTAAGTCAGTTTCGGGTACATATTTCACTGGAAATAGTTAAATCACATCAGTACTTTGATGTTTATATTGCTAAAATTAACTTACTATTCTTGTATGTGGAAGAATTGAGGTCAAATGTGTCGAGATATCAGCTGTGCTGATATTCTTTGGTTTTCCAAATTTTGAGTTTATTTTGTACTATTGTTTGGATGCAGGCACCTGGAGTACTATATTCTGGACAATGAATTCATTTATGTTCTTATTTATTCTATACTTGCAAAAGCATCGCTTGTTATCTGAAACGTTGTGAACAGATTTTTAAGTTTTTTTTTTTAGTATGTAATTTAATTTGTGTAAACTTCATATGTGTTGGGGTACCTTGTGTAACTTTGTGTAAATAGTTGATATACAGGGATAGCTGGAGAGTGATGGATTTTCAATGTAATTTAGTTTTTATGAAATCGATGACAGCTGATCGTTTTTATTGATTTTCTTTAGTATTGTTCAATTTATGACATGTATGACATAAGTGTCTTATGTCATTTTATCGTCTCTTTGCCAGCTACCTTTCTGTCTTTGTAGAATTAAGATTAGTGTTAATTATAAACATATGTTCGGATTAATGACGTCTTGATAAATGTTGATGTTCAAGTGTATTTGAAAATTTCGTTGTGCCGTCAAATGTTTGGCGAAAAGATATAAATGGACCTCGGAAAAAGAACAGATTCAGTCGAACAGCTTTGATTGAAACCACGCTCGGCTCGTATCAAAATCCTAAAAATAAATTTAGGTTCTGAAGAATCATATGTTTTTGCGTTTGTAAACAAACTTCGATTATATTAGATTTGGATACCTACCTGTTATATAAATCAAAGAAGATTATTTTTATTTTTCAAAACAAATATTTGGAATTGTGTTCGAATATATATTATTTGAAAAACGAGAAAGATTTTAATATTGGAAAAGTTTTTATATCGATGTGTATGGATTTGGTTATCGACTGATAGGGATTTTTAAGAACAGCTGATTGGAATGAACACTGTTTTACTGAGCGTACAACAGTTTAAACATTTTTAAGTAGATTCATTGACATTTGGTGTGTCAGTTTCCATATACAAGGTTGGTCGAAATAAGAATTGTTGCCCATTGGGAATAATTCATTAAAACAGTTTTATTTCGTTTCTAAAAATTTGTTTTGTTTAATAAAATAAAGAGCATTTGTTTTTAATTTGTAAATGTGTTTATTTTATTTTGATGTGGATACAAGTATAAAATTATTTATACAAAGTTTAGGACTACTGCTTGTCCAGGTGCGGAATTCCAAGTGCAGTGGTAGTAAGTTTCTCTTTCCAGATACAGGGTATTAATAGGATCAATAATTTGTTTATCTCATGCTCAATCGAAACAAAACTGAGTCAGTCTATTGGGTAAAAGAAAAGCTTTGGGTTGTTATATTTTAATTTTTATTAATGCTAGCCAAAATTAAATAAAACATTTATTTTATTTATTTAGAAATTTCATCGCATAGTTTAATTGTTTGCCCAGAACGTGGGGCTTTCTTAAATATTATTCATTTCAGAATATAACATCTCAGTATAAATATCTAATGTCGAATTTCGCTCTTCACTTGCAAAAGTAAAAGTTGTAAAACAAAAAGGAAACGTAAATCTTTTTAAAGGATTTTAAAAGTGAGAACCAAAAAAAGGATCAACTGTAAAGTTTTTCTGTTAACAAATTTTGTGTTGGTGTTTTCAAATTATTGGTACCTTTTAGAACCCATAACAATTTTTATGGCGTCATATTCATATTTTGATTATATTACTGTATAGTTTCTTCCCAACGAATAAACCTTTTAAATATTTATTTTCACATTTATTATTCTACATAATTCTTAACGCTTCACAAAAGCGATTAATAAATGACACTTGTAGAATTTTCTACCAAACGTTTGCTTCGGAATGTTCAACTTATCTAACCAACCAAGCGGAAAACGTTTAAGGCTGTGATGCAGCTCCCGTCTTCGATGGGAGATTTATGTTTTTAGGAAGTTTTGAGCTTTAAAAAGTTTCAAAAATCAGGCTTCGTTGACATAAGCAAACTTTTAAATTTATAATGCGGATTTAATCATTTGAAAACAAATCTGTCACTCCCTAAGTGCTGAGTTTTCATCTAATGGCGCTTTCTGAAAAAACTAATCTACTCAATTTGAGAAAGAACCTTCAAGATCCAAACGTCCATCACAGCTGATAAAAAATTAAGATTAAATTGAATAAAAAGAAGATGAATAATTACTAAAGAAAAAAATAGTCAGTTAGATGTTTTATGATTGGGAACAAATAAATTCAAGATGCTTAATACATCACGAGGAAAAAGTTTACCTTTTAATTGAGTTACAGCCGAATCACAAAGTTCCTGTGTTTCGAAAGTGATAAGTAGGTTGCGAACTATTAGGAAGTAACTAATTTTCTTAGTCATTATATGCTACTAAATAATTCACTGTTTTCAAGTTCTTAATCAATTAGTCCCTATTTGAAGACGTACTAATGTAAAATCAATTTAGAATTACTTGATGCTTTTGATCCGTAAAGTTATTCAGAAAAATTTATAAACTTTAAAGAAAAGGTGTGTACTTAAAGTATATGCTTGGGTGAATGTTGATGTATTACGCAATCTTTTTGTTATAAGAATAAAAGATAAGGCATTCTTTCAAGTATTTTCATTCACGTTTCAAAGAATACATTTTCTTTTTTCAGTATTTACATATTACTACTGTTCATCCAGCTACGAACCTTCATTTTATACTCATTGTCAGTACCGGGATAATATGCTTTTTTATGGGTGTGCATAAAACATTTCACGTTTTTGTGTCAGGTTCAGTACGAACGTAGAATTACAATAATAATCAAAAGCCACTCAACTTCTAATTCAAAAAGGAAAATAAATAATATAGTGCAATATTTACTTAAGCAATTTTCAGAAATCACATCCTTTAACTATTTAAAATAATTATTAATCAATGACGGTTAAGTAAGGTTGCCTACATGTCCGGTCACTAAAAAGAGGGATAATCCACTGTCCTTGTCCGAGTCTTGAGCCTATGTAAAGAACCCAGTACATTTATTATTTTATAAATTTATAATAATCGATTAATAACGGAATTTAAAGGCAATTGCGTCACATTTCTCTTAGAATCTCTACAAACGTACGTTTTTTCAAACTATAGCAGGGCAACTTTTGATGTTTGTTTTTGCATAAAGGTAAATGAATCATTCTCCAAACAACACCTACATAGTGCTATTTAGATGAATTCCCATCGATATTCCTGTAAACCAATATAATGCCACCAAATTTCAGTAATAGCTAAATGATAGCTGTGATAAAACCCCCCAACAGTTGCATTGTAATCCGGTGGAGGACACCAACCTTAACATATCATAGTGTTATAAGGCATGATAAGGCTAGTAAAACTTAATATTCTTTACGCCATCGTAGTAGTTCTGCAACTATAGCTTAATCCTAAGGATAAACATGCCACATTATACATTTTCAGAATCCGCTCGTTTAGATGAATAACTTTCTCTTTGTACAATCTTGATCCAAACATTCCCTGAAAAGTTGAACGGGATTTGTAGAGACTTGATTTCGAGACATGCTTGGAGAAGGAAATAAACGTAACAGCAGAAATTATAAATATGTAAAACAATAGAGAAAATATTATACAATTAAACAACAGATTTCTCAGCAATGTTCAATTTATAAAACTCAGAAATATTTGTATTAGGTCGTTAAGAAAAATCTGAAAATAAGGAATATTAGTACATACTATATTAGTAAATAAGTAAGGAACACTATTAGTAAAAATCGCTTCGACGCCTAAAATGCTGTAGGTCGCAACCTCGACAGCAAAGTTAGTGATAATATTATACTAGTTCCTGATAAACGGCACGACGACAAAAATAGAAAACTCAACAAAAATACTAATGTATGAAAAAAAGTCGAAGACGTGAAATAGACTATATCACGTAGACGAGAGGATTCTGAAAATGTATAATATCACCCTTACCCTGAGGATTCAGGTAGTTTCCTGTGATTTATCGAAAAACCACATTTCCAACCATATTATGACAATGTGGCGGGTCCAGCTGCCAACGAAGCGGGTGCGTACCGCTCGGGTAGGTAACCTGACGTCCACGGCACCTGTTTCTATTCTTCTAGCTGCCCATTGCGTCCATGGTGTAGCTCTCGTCGAGACGCTTCGAATGATATATAACAATGCTTAGTTTGGAGTAATATTTGTTGAGATAGACAAGAGAGAAGATTTTGTTGTACTTTTGTACCGTACATTTTAAACTAGATCTCCCAGGCGACCCGGACTCAGTGCATAAATGTAAGTGTATCTGGAGCGAAATTTATCGTAGATTCTAAAGATATGCAGCTTATGGTGGCAAAACCTTTTGAAGGCAAACCTGAGAAAATGGTTAAAACCACCAAGATGTACCATTTTTCAGTAGTTTTCTTGGCATAACTTTGTGCACAGTAGGAATTTCCAAATGCACCAAACAAGAAAAGTTGTTCTACTCGCCGAGCCCGTCAAAATGAGCTATAATATGTGAGTATACGATGCTTCTACGCAAAGTTAGCATTTTGACCTTTACCTCCCTGCTAAGCCCAGCTTATCAATATAAGTGATGCCTTCTTCGGTCAGTACGGCCTTTATGTGTTAAAGAATCATACCTGAAAGTTTGAAGCAAATTGGTAAACATGAAATTATTTCTGTTTCCATTCAATGCAAATTTATTTCAGTTTCTCGGAGACAGCCTCTTAAACCATCTGACCTGCCGGTCAGCAACCTCCTTTAAATTAATCTGAAGTGAAAGTTTGAAGTTAAATTCCCTTGTCATCTGCCAAACCATCAGATTACTTGAGAAAGTAATTAAATTACTCACGAAAACTTAAGAAAGCGTTGAAAGTTTTTAGTGTTGAGATAAGCACTTTTAATTGTTGAATTTTAAAATTATTTTTTTATATTCGTATTACTCCATATGTAACATGCATCTACATGACATGAAATAAACATAATGTAATTAATTTTAAAGTAAGTAAGTAATTTTAAGTAAGTTTTACAATATTTATTAAGATTTTCATACCTTACAAATCATTCGATACCAAGTATCATTATCAAGTATATGAGGTAGCGATAAGGTACAAATCTATAAGTTATCAAATACAATATAAAATCTATATATTATATTTAAAATTATTTATATTTAAGGCTTATTATTGTTTCAGTTCGTTTGTGAGTTTAACTGGGCCAATTAACGCGATTCATTTTTATATTGAAGCTTTCGTTGTGTAAATTAGCCAACACTACTTAATATGTATTTCTTTAAGTTTTATGTTTTTAAATAAATAAATCTTAAACATTTATTTGGATACGCACGAGGATGACCATCCATTTCCAGCGCCATCCACAATTTTCAGCGTCGGAAACTTTTGAAACTATTCACGAATATAAAAGTTTGTTGCAATCACACAAATACAGCCTTGGTAGTGTAATGTCTACAGTGCTGGACTTTCACCCAAGCGGCCCGAGGTCGATTCCCGGTGCCGGCAGATCTGGTTAAGGTTTTCTGCAGTTTTCCTAGCAGTGACACAAATGTGGGATTTGCGCTGTTCCATCTATAAGTCGGCTGCAGCCGCATTTAGGGCCTACGTAATAATAATAATCGCCCCCTCCCTCCCGCACAAGCTTATAGCTTCTGGGGTCTGGTTTCCAGGCTATGGGTTGTAGCAATTATTATTATTATCACCATTATTGTTCTTAACTGTTATTAGTTTGATGCGTATGATTTGTTATTAGGTTGCGTAGACAAACCCGCATTAGTTAAAAAACATGGAAAACAAACAAATTGTTTAAATGTTAAGTAATGGCAATTGGTAATTGCTTATTTATAGCTGTTTCATATTGTTTGAACAAAACAAATCATCGCGACATATGTTTGCCAATTGTTACAAAAGTTTTGAATGACTGGGAAGATTATTATAAAGAAAGACTTCATTATTGGCGATCAAACTTATCGTGTTCCCATTAACACTGCTTTAGATTATGAAAATCTTATGCCCTTCTATAGTGAATACACTGGCTATATTGAACTTTATTATTCTATGGGTCAATTATGATTTATTAATATATATATATTGAAAACACTGTGGCTAGTTTTTGTTCCACTTCGTCTACGAGTTCTATAAGACCGATTTGCTTGATCCTTTTTTATATTAAAGTTTTGACTCTGTAGATTAGTCAACACTACTTTATTTTTATTTAATTCTTATATTTTTAAAACCGTTCTTTTCTTTAGTCTGTGGAGTTTTAGTTTGGTGATTTTTTTATTATTTACTTTTTTAAGCATTATTTGTAATCGCTGTATTTCAGATATACCCAAGGCCAAGACCGATGTTTCTAGTTGACTAAGGTGATCGTAAAAACGGTCCACTTGCTTACTAAACCCAACAGCTCGCGAGATGCTAATTGATTCAAAAATCCTTAGAACAATATTTAGATACTTTCTCTTAAAGCTGTAAAATAAGTCTTTTCATCCCCTTTTCTCGTTATTAAATCTATGGGGTATTTTTAAATTTTCTGCTAAATCAAATGCCAGTTTTAAAAATTCCAATCTAGTCAATGGCATTAACCGGTGGTCTTGTTCTTTAACATGGTTATAAAGTTGCACTGAATAGTATTCAAAAAATAGTATTCAGCATATTCGCAATTTAAGATTCCTTCACCGTTAAAAATTGAATCAATATTCGCCTGAAGAAATTGCATTTAAAACATTATTAACTAAATTAGTGGTGCTTAATTGAAGTCAAACGAGCACCCTTAATTATATTTCTATGTAACGTGAAAATCAATATCGTTCATGATCAACACTTACGAGCGTTGAGCTCTAAAAGTTCAAAGTTGGTGCATTTATTGTGTAAAGCTTCATATCAGTTAATTACGAACTAATTAAGGCCCGAAATCGTACATTCATGCGAGCATACCTCTGAGAGATTGAAAATATTCTTGCAAATGAGGCTTCAAAATTGATTCTGTACAACAGAGGAAACTTTTCGATACTTTACAACCATAAAAACGCCGAAGTATAACGAAAATTTGTCGTTAAAAGCAACTTCTCTCCAATCTTATTGTGTCAGTAAAAAGGAGAAATATTATTCATATATTAAAAGCATAATTTTCAAAGAAGTTTTGTAAGTATTGCTTGCAGAATACTTACGGCAGACAGATACCCCCGCAGTTCTACAATTACATTTAGTTATTGGTTTATTCTTTGGGGTTACAAACTTTAGCTTTTAAATTGATAAAAGCACTGATAAAACGGAGAATACTATATGTAGCACGATTTGGATTTTATTACAAAAGTTGCTATGTTTTGAGAAATAGTTTCATAAATTTTGAAAACAAAATTAAGAATCTATGATCCTGTCACTTCTGACAACCGTAACGACGGATTACGTTCTCATAATTGATTTCCAAATGATTTCCTGTCATTTGGATTGAAATTGGTCGGGTGTTTTTAAAATAAAATCTCTACACAGCCGTTTTGAATTCTTTAGTGTAGAAGAATAGAAACCTCGAGATAATGGACGTTTTATCAGATCAGTTTTTGTTATGGAATGCAACTAATGTCAAAAAGTTAGGAGCTGAACGCAGCCAATAGTAATATTGTATCAGAATGACATGTGCAAAAGTGTAATAAAAATGTATATTGTTATTCATTAAAAATCAAGTTCATCACTGTGTTTTATTAAATTAAGTTGATGAAATAGCTAAATATAAAACATGTCGCAGTCAAATAGAGGAAATTAATGTTGAAAGAAGCAACTAATGGAAAACAATATTTATGATAAAGTTTTGAAGTGAAAAGTAAGGTTAAAAGCACGTGGTGTAAAAATTTTTAAATATCGACTGATTTTCAAACATTTTAAATAAAATGGATGTAAAAACGCCAGGAAAGCTAAAGTTTGAAGGAAATTTGTCCGAGAATTTTAAGAAATTTAGACAAAATTTTGAAATTTATCTAGTCGCTTCGGAGAGGAATACGAAACCTGACGATATGAAAGTAGCGTTATTATTGAATTGTATGGGTGAAGAAGCTGTCGAAATATTTAACAATTTGAAGTTAACGGCTACAGAAAGGAAAGATTATAGGAAAGTAATGTCAGAATTTGAGAAATATATGAATCCCAGAAAAAATGTAGTTTATGAGCGCTTCAAGTTTTTTACAAGAAAGCAGGAAGAAGGTGAGAATTTTGACCATTTTCTAACTGACCTTAAAAGTTTAGCCAAAACATGTGAGTTTGACACACAAAATGACTCATTAGTACGAGACCGAATAGCGCTTGGGATCATTGATCGAGGACTTCAAGAACGTTTACTAGGGAAAGAAGATATAACTTTGGAAATGGCAGAAAAAGATTGTCGAGCTGCTGAAATTACAAAAGCAAGGGTTAGAAATGTGCAAGAAGAAAAAGTATACGTTGTACAAAAAGTTAAACCAAGAAATAAAATGAAGGATTCCAAAGTGAAGAATATGGTAGAAGAAGAAACGACAAACAAGAAATTTTTATGTTACAGGTGTCATGCAACCCACGGTCCAAGGGAATGTAAGGCTTATGACAGTAAATGCAGAAAATGTGGAAAGTTAAATCACTTTGCTGTTGCATGCAGGGTAAGAAAAGTAAAAGAAGTTAAAGAGAACAAAGAAACTGATGGACAACTATCTGATTTAGATGTAGGAAGCATAAATATTGTAAATGAAATTCAAACTGTGAGTAGTATCTCAATATGGTTAGAACAAATTAAAATAGGGCATCAAATTATTGAATGTAAGATTGATTCAGGTTCAGAAGTAAATGTAATGCCAAAAATATATACAATAAATATTTTAGAAATAAGAGTATAAATGTAACAAATGTCAAATTACAAGCTTTTGGTGGATTTCCAGTAAAACCGCTAGGTAGTATAAATTTTAAGTGTCAATTTGAAAATAACAACCAAAATTTAGAGTTTCTTATTTGTAATGTAGATTCAAAACCAATATTAGGTTTAGATGTATGCAGAAAGTTAGAAATTATTTGTAAGAAAATAAGTTTATTAGAAAATAGTAATCAAGTTATTGAAACAAACCAGTTTATACAAAAGAATATAGAAAATTTTAAAGGGCTGGGAAAGTTTGGTATATTCTTGTTTCGTGCGCCGACAAAAATCTACCTGAAACTTCTTGGTTTCGTGCGGAATTAAAATGATGGCGTTAATGACTTCTTATTTAGTGCGTTATTACCTGCACATGTTTACCTGATCTTATCTGAATATCAAGTATAATATCAACTTTAATATTCTACATTTCACAGTCAGCTACAAAGTAAGCAAATTTCTCTCTCTTTGGTAGGTTTTTTTACTTAACTATCATTTGTTTACTATTAGTAGCGCTAAGAAACAAACGGAAACTTTACTCAATTTAGAATATTGATGGATAATACAGATCTACATACCTACTTTGTTATGTACCGCTAATATTATCTGCAATTTCTTTGAAATTCATAACATAACTAAATTTGCAATGTGAAACAGCAATTCATAATATACAGGATTTAAAGAAACACTAATCTGGGAAAACCTTACTTTCCTTAAGTGTCGAAGTGGATGCTTTGTAAATTGACATCTGTTAAAGCTGATACATTATTTTATTTTATTCTTAATATCTAATAAATTTCTTATTTATTTGTACTTATCCATTATTACTTCCCTTTTATTAATTAGGATCTAAAAGTAGTTAAAATAAATAGCTTGAATTTATAAAATCAATATAATTGATGAAGCAATCGAATTGGTTTAAAAAAATCACATGCCTATTTAAAAAATTATGAGAATAATTATTTACTCGTATCTGGTCTAAACTAATAATTTTTATAACTTTAGATTTTTGTATTTGGTGTGAAAACATACATGAATAAAATACTGAAAAGAAAATCAATAATTTGTATGTAGAAATCTTACTTTAAAAAGTATCCAAAGCTAGCAGGTAAATTTTGGGTGAGCGCACGAAACCAGAAGCCATTAGTACCGAAATGATTGTCCATCTGGATGACGCACGAAACCAGAAGATTTTACAGTTCCGCACGAAACGCGACGCACGAAACACTAACAAATCGGAAATTTTGATGAAAAATGTGAAATTAAATTAAAACCTAACGCAACTAGTATGGCAATGTCAGCTAGAAGGGTGCCATTGAGTTTAAAAACTAAATTAAAAGAAAAATTAGACGAAATGGAAAAATTAAATGTAATAAGTAAGGTAGAAAATCCAGGTGAGTGGATAAACAGTTTGGTCATTGTAGAAAGAACTGATGGTAGTTTGAAAATCTGTTTAGATCCTCGCAATCTAAATAAAGCTATACAAATAAATTATTATGCGATACCAACATTAGATGAGATTACCGCAAAGTTGTCGGGAAAGAAATATTTTACAGTATTAGATTTAAAAGATGGGTATTATCAGTGTCAATTAACAGAAAATTCTAGCCATTTATGTACATTTAGTAGTCCTTTTGGATGTTATAAGTTTAATCGTATGCCTTTTGGTATTTCTATAGCACCAGAATTTTTTAAAAAAGTTATCGAAAAGAAGTTTAGTGATATAGATGGGGTGTCTGTCTATTTTGATGATATACTCATAGCAACAGAATCCTTAGAAGAACATGATAAAATTTTAAAGATGGTCATGGATAGAGCTAAAAATTTAAACATTAAATTTAATTCAAATAAAATTCAGTATAAGAAAGCAAATGTAAAATATTTAGGTCATATTTTCTGTGCAGAGGGTATTAAACCTTATGAGGATATAGTTAAAGCCATTCAGCTATTAGAAAGTCCAAAAAGTGTAAAAGAATTGCAAAGAATTTTAGGAATGTTAAATTATTTGCATAGATTTATTCCAAATTTTTCAAATTTAACCGGTCCCATAAGACAATTATTGAAAAAATCTAATGAATTTTTATGGTTACCACAACATGAAGTTGTACTAAATAATATTAAACATATCTTAAGTTCAAAACCAGTTTTAGGAAATTTTAATCCAAACAAAGAAATAAATATTGAAAGTGATGCCTCACAACATGGATTAGGTTGTACATTATTGCAGGAAGGCAGACCAATTTATTATCCATTTCGAAGTTTAACAAAAACAGAAAAATCATATTCACAAATAGAAAAAAAATGTTAGGTATTGTATTTGCAGTATCCAAGTTTCATCATTACATATACGGAAAATCTGTAACAATTTTGACAGACCATAAACCTTTACTAGGTATAGTAAAGAAAGAATTAGGTAAAATTGCATCTCATAGATTACAACGTATGAATTTAAAATTGCTTAAATATGACATAAATTTGTGTTATAAACCAGGTAAATTATTGTATATTGCTGATTTATTATCACGTTCATACATTAAAGATAAAGTTGAAGATGATCCAGATTTAACAGAAATTATTCATTCAATTGAAAAACATTCGACAATATCAACAGAAAAAAGAAAAGAATTTGAAAATTCGACAATACAAGATGAGCAGTTAGCCAAAATTATAAAATATTCAAGGTATGGGTGGCCTAAAAGTTTTAATTCGCTTCCCAATACAATAAAACCTTATTGGGCACATAGAGCTAATCTAAATTTTGTAAATGGATTGTTATTTTTTGAGGATAGGTTGGTGGTTCCCAGGAATCAAGTAAATAATATGTTAGCTATTTTGCACCAGAATCATATGGGCATAACAAAAACATGGCTTAGGGCTAAGTTAAATTTATATTGGCCTAATATGTATTCTGACATTAAGGAAATGATCAAAAAGTGCAGAGTATGTGAAAAATTTAAAAATAGTAATTCTAAAGAACCTTTGATTCCACATGCTATACCAGGGAGACCATTTCAAAATATTGCAAGTGATATCTTAGAATATGGTGGTAAATCCTATTTAGTTGTTATCGATTATTTCTCAAGGTGGTTAGACGTTATACTTTTAAGTAGTAAGAATGCAGAGACCATTATAAATGAAACAACAAAATTGTTGTACAGCATTATAATGCAAAAGCCCACTAAAACTAATGAATGTGTGAAAACCACGAACGGCACTTCGAGACTCGAGTTTCGAGCTTGTTAGCTCTCATCAGTCGAAGATAGCCGCTCGTAGTTTTCACACATCCAACGGAGTATAAATACTAACTCCGGAATAACATTAATGTCGAGTGACACTAATGGTGACATCTATAGCCAGCCAAGCCTAGCCAGCAACAAAAGATGTCGAAATGGTTATTAACCATACTAAACGTAAAAGTTCAAAAAGCAAGATAAAAGTATCTTGTTTAAAAGTTTCACAAATAGTGGGCAATACGAGTTAGGAAACAACAAAATTGTTGTACAGCATTATAATGCAAAAGCCCACTAAAACTAATGAATGTGTGAAAACCACGAACGGCACTTCGAGACTCGAGTTTCGAGCTTGTTAGCTCTCATCAGTCGAAGATACTTTTACGAAACTTTTAAACAAGATACTTTTATCTTGCTTTTTGAACTTTTACGTTTAGTATGGTTAATAACCATTTCGACATCTTTTGTTGCTGGCTAGGCTTGGCTGGCTATAGATGTCACCATTAGTGTCACTCGACATTAATGTTATTCCGGAGTTAGTATTTATACTCCGTTGGATGTGTGAAAACTACGAGCGGCTATCTTCGACTGATGAGAGCTAACAAGCTCGAAACTCGAGTCTCGAAGTGCCGTTCGTGGTTTTCACACATTCATTAGTTTTAGTGGGCTTTTGCATTATAATGCTGTACAACAATTTTGTTGTTTCCTACCTCGTATTGCCCACTATTTGTGAAACTTTTAAACAAGATACTTTTATCTTGCTTTTTGAACTTTTACATTATAAATGAGTTGAAATGTATATTTGCAACTCATGGCATAACTGACCAATTTATAGCTGACAATATGCCCTATAATTTATATCAATTTAGACAATTTGCACGAGATTGGCTTTTACTTTAATTACAAGCAGTCCTCATTACCCTAAATCAAATGGGTTAGCAGAAAAAGCAGTAGGTATTGCTAAAGGATTTTTAAGGGGATAAATTTATCACCAGCGCAGCTATTAATGAATAAAATGTTAAAATCTAAATTACCAATGTGTTCCAGCACTCTTATTCCAAAGAATAATAATATTGACTATGATAAGGTAAAATCAAAAATAGAGACAAAACGAATGTTAGACAAATACTATTATGATAGACATGCAAAAGAACGAAATGATTTTCAGGAGGGAGAAAATATTGTTGTAAAGAGAGATAGAGGATGGATTCCAGCAAAAGTTATTCAACTTTTGCTGGAATCCATCCTCTATCTCTCTTTACAACAATATTTTCTCCCTCCTGAAAATCATTTCGTTCTTTTGCATGTCTATCATAATAGTATTTGTCTAACATTCGTTTTGTCTCTGAGTCTCTCGTTTTGTCGTTAAGTGAACCAAAATCATACCTTATTAAGGATGAACGAAATAAATTGTTACGTAGAAATAGTAGTCATTTAAGATCATCTCTGAATGAGCCTTGTTTTAAAAATATAGAAACCGATAATGATGTAAATACAAACTCTGTAAAAGATAATTTTAAGGAACTTCCAATTAGTAATAAACGTTTAGCTAGAAAGACTAATACGCCTACAAGGTATAAAGATTATGTTGTGTATTAAATAATTTATTAAAGAAGGGAGATGTTATGGAATGCAGCTAATGTCAAAAAGTTAGGAGCTGAACGCAGCCAATAGTAATATTGTATCAGAATGACATGTGCAAAAGTGTAATAAAAATGTATATTGTTATTCATTAAAAATCAAGTTCATCACTGTGTTGTATTCACGACCTCCTCGATTCGACGTCGACGTTTGACGTCTTTATGCGGCCTGTTCATTTGCCAGTTTTCGGCGTTCTCCGCTTGGCGCCACGTCCTGGGGGAATGGACGCGTTTAACCGTTCGATTTTATCCGACGCGTTCACACATCCAAATGTACACTTAGCAAAATGCTTGGAATGTTTATAATCTGTGATAATATTTTAAAATAAAATCCGGACCCTTTTGAAGGTTATTGTTAAATATTTGACTTTTCTAAACTTTATTCAGTAATTATTCGATATAGCGCTACGGGTTTTCGTTCGAAAAATGTCATAAAAACAGTTAAAGATTATAAAATATTCTTATCATATGACAGAAACACCATTTTTAAGCCATTTTCACGTAAATACAGCCAACTGTTTTACTAACTGTAACCTAACATCATAACATTCTAAGTTCAAAATAGCCAGTTTAACATTGTTTTTCTTATTAATTACCGGCGACCAGCGCGATGTTTTTTCGGATTATTGTTCTCTAAGTTATCCTCTACAACTCAATATAATTGGTTTACCTGGGTTTAGAAGGGTCCCTATATCGAATAATTAATCTTTATTCTACTTTATAACGAATTTAGTGCGTTTGCTTTTGTTTGATAAGTTTTTGCATTAAAAATAGTAATTTTACTGAAAAAAAACGCCAATTCACAACAAGAAGTGCTATGTGTTACTTACAGAAATTACAAAAATGCAACGAGTTTCTTCGCATTTTCTTCCAGTATTAGCTTACGAAATAGGTGAATTGAAAATTTACATCTTCCTTCTGGTAGAATTAAAACATATACTTTAGTAATATGTTCATTTATTTTACTTTATACATTTTCTAAATTACATCGTATTTAGTGCATTGTACAGTAGAAAGGGACAGTCCGGACAGTATAGTTAACGTAGAATTTTAATTTATTTCAGATACGAAAATACCCGAAAGTACTGTTATCTGTAAATTACACTTTAAAAGCAGTTGCTATAAAGACGGATCTTCTGGTTGAAAGTTATTAAAATGTAATGTGGTGCCCTACAGTACATACAGTAATTTCTGAAATATATTTAAAAAAAATCTTTTATCATAACACATTTTAGACATGTTTTTCGAACACTCCTCATGATGTACAGTATGTATTGACCAATTCCTTGAGCAATTGCTCCTCAAATCGCTCTTAGGATTAATCAATCAACAAGATCGTGGAGATTTGAAATGCCCTAGTAAAAATTTCATATTAATAAACCAAATAAGAGAACTGGTTTTAAATAGATTTCAATATTTACCTCAAGAATGCAATCATTGCAGTATTTTAGCTGATCTTGACTTCAGAATTCTTTATCTTAGAATTCTTCTTTATCTATTCTCAAGATTCACAACAAGGACCTTTGAAGAATAATTTTAAATATACTTCTAAATTCAGTATTAAATAACCTTGCCAAAAAAGCACCAACAACATATCTGGAACGCGATTGTACATTAAACTTCTTTCTAAAAAAGTACTCAAACATTGACAAATAAATACTTTTCATAAAAAATGCTTTTTCTTAGAATCACCACTGCCGATGGCATAAATTGTAATTTATTTGAAGTATGTAAACTGTCAAAAGTGTAAAAATTTAAGCTAATTTGCGAACCATTTCAAATTACCGGCGCGGTTCTGATCTCCAATCCCCCGGTAGCTAGCGCCATGCGGAGAACATGTGCATAATGATATTTTTAAAATTTGAACTGGCCGTATTAAGACGTTAAACTTCGAATCGAGGAGGTCGTGGTTGTATTAAATTAAGTTGATGAAATAGCTAAATATAAAACAGTTGTCTCATGCGGAAGTTAAACTCTGTCTGAATTCACCGACCTGTTTCATAAATGTGTATAAGATCGCAACCACAGGAATCCTATATACCCCTTTAGCGAAAAATAGCAAGGGGTCTGTCTTTGGGACTGCGATATTTTAACGGAAGTTGAAGATAGTACTGATGTGCTGTCTATGTCATAACCGTAGTTTATTCTATTCATGTTTATATTCTGACTTCTGAAGAGCTTTAAAGTACTCTGCTCTCCAAGGTAAGCTAGTGTAACGCGGAGTCAGTGTATCTGGTAATACAATGCTAAACTATGATCTGTGCAATTCGAACCAAACTACTTCCAGTAAGACAATATAGGAATTGAATAGACGTAGAATATATAAATCTACCCAGGAAAGATGTCAGCCCTTATGACTAGGAAGAACACAAAAACAAATGGCAACGAAGGACTACTGACTAAGCAAATCAGTTAATACAAACCAACGAATACAATGGCCCTAAAAGTGTTGAAGGTTAAATCTGAAAAACAGACGCTAAAAGTAAGCAAACCTCCTCCAATTTTCGCCGAAGGGGTTCAAAATGAGAACATGAAACTTGGTTATATGCTAAAAAGCATGAAAAACGAATAAGTTAAAATTCAAATTGATACTCTGGAAAACTACACAGCTGTCACAAAGTCACTAGCTGCCAAAAACACCAAATTCCACACTGACCAACTTAAGCATAATCGAAATTTTTGTGTCCCATCAATCGAACCAAAATTACTACAGAAACCAAAGAAGAACTGGGACATGCCGTTAGAAACATCTCTAATATTCGCCAAAGGGGCACAAATAATGCCTCCTCCTTTTTAATATTGAGCTAGTCTTTAAACCAAATAATTGCATGAACTCTGTCGTAAAATTATAACCTCCACACTCTAACTAAATACAACAATGTCTTAAGTGTCAACTTTATGGACACACCCAAAAATACTGTTGCTACAACCCACGTTGTGTGTAATGCACAGGTAACTACGCCACGCAATAATGTCTTCGAAACGAACGCAAAGAAGATGTAAAATGAACTGCGAGGAAAATCGCCCGAATAATTATAAAGATTGAACTGTTTACAAACAGCTGCAAAATGAAAGAATTTCCCTCATTACGGAACAGACAAGCTGGTACACAGCCATCTAAAGCCACAAGTAACGAATTTCGTCAAACTGGTATCTTGTTTGTACAAAAACCGAGAAAAAGTAACAAGTGCAATTTTGCGCTGTGCCACAACAGAACCAGCCAATACAAGAAAAGATTATGGAGAAAATGGATAAGATGCTAGACCTCCTGACGACCTTAGTCATAAAATGTTATAATGTCAGACATAATCAAAATGTTCATTTTGAACGCCAATGGTTTGGCCAATCATGCCCAAGAAATATCAGAAGTGCACATGACTGACAAAAGGTATGTTAAAAAGCCTCACTATACAGTTTATCCTACTTAACACTCAGAGGGCAGAGCTAGAGGACATCGCCAAGAAACATACAAGGTACCGCTAGCCGTAGAAGATAGGTAACGCAAAATAACTTCAAGCAATATACTGAGATGATATGGAATCATCTAATTGAAAATTTACTAGACGATTTAAAATTTTGAAGTATTTCAAGACTACGATTTGATTGTAAAAACAAATATAATTATTTCATGCATTAAATAAAATAAAATGATAGACATGCTAGGATATTAAATATAAATTTAGATTTAATCTAAAAGCTACATGTTACAGATAGATTTATAAATTTTAAATAGAAATTATAGAAGGATGAATTTCATTCAGACGTAACCTTAATTTTTACATAAAAAGTTTGAACTTATAAATATAAAAAGGCATATCAATCAGTTACATTGTTTTCGTAGTAATACATGTTTTATGCAACTCATGTTGCCTGTTCAGGAAAGTTTATCCAATTATTTTGAGGATTTTATCTTTCTTTCCTTATATGGGGTTGTCGATAAGTAACGTAAAACAAGTCTTTCTGTTTCCCATGCGACTGAATCAGTTTCGGGAAAATATTTTACTGGAAAAATGTAAAACGGGTCATTATTGTAATGTCTATAACAGTACATTTAACTTACAATCTCCTGTATTTCAAAAAAGTGTGTTAATTTTTGTGAAGGTATTGGCCTTGCTAATATGCTTCGATTTTTCCAAATATTGATTTTAATATAATATTTTACGCTGTTGTTTGAATGCAGGCACTTGGAGGACTGTATGCTGGACAAACTTGAGTATAGTTTGATTTCATTTATGTTGTTATTTGTATGAAGTCTTGCAATTCATCGTTGGGTCTATAAAATGTATAAACAAATCTTTATTTTTGTTTTTCTATTATTGTAAATATTTTTCTATGTAAACTGCTTATGTATGAGTTACCTTGGGTAGCCATGTATTCATTTCTTGTACAGGTATAGCTGGAGTTAATGTATTTTCTTTGTAATTAAGTTTTAATGAGATTTTTTGACCGTTGGTCGTTTTTGTTAATTTTTTCATTTGATGTTGATTTTAGACTATAAGTGTCTGTTGTTGTTTTAATCGTTATTTTACCAGCTACATTTCTGTCTTTTTAGATTTAAGTTTAGTGCTAATTATGAACACGTTTTTCGATAGTGACGTCATGATAAAATCTTGACGTGCGATTGTTTTGTAAAAATTTGTTGGTTTATCAATTGTTTTGGCAAAACATATAAAAAGGCCAGGAAAAATTAACAAAGTGTGTCGATAAAACGCATCGGGAATGTCCATGCTCGACTCGACCAAAAATCTGTAAAATAAAGAGAGGTTAACTAATAACCATATGTTTGTTTGTAAACAATCAAAAATTTTAACAAAGTGTTTTGTGGAACTGAATAGTTACCTTAATAAGTAAATCAAAGAAGATTTATTTTCGTTCTTCAACAATTATTTGGAATTATGAACGATTTTATTAAAACAAATTAAAGAAGATTATTATTGATTTCCATTTTAACAATTTGGTTTTCAACCTTGAATGGAAATCAGCTGTTTGGAAGATTTCTATATTACTGATGGTACTATAAATATTAAAGAAAGTGTATATTAACGTATAATATAAAGGTTGGTCAAAATAAAATGATTTGTTTCAATTTTTGAAATAATAAAATTATAAAGATAATTATTTAATAAATTCAGTATTTATTTTCCTAATTGAGTGTTTTCAACAACAAAGCTGTAATATTTAAACAAGTTCATTTGGATTATTCACAAAAATAATTGATTTTTTGTTGGATGAATTTATTTAGAAATTGTAAATATTTTTCTTATCTGATAAATTTAATTGATGTCAGTTTGTTCAAATGGAGAACAGTTACAACCCCCATGTCAGGTTGATAACAATTATTTAACACATTTGAGCAAGCTCAAGGAAGATTTTCCATTTCTTTTTACTTTTCTGTTTAAATATTTTTTGATTTTCTTTTTTGAATTAGATTTTCTAATTATCAAAAATAAAAATAAAGATTGTGTGTCAATTTATCTTGTGTTTATTTGATGTTTATGCAAGCATCCATTTTCTTTTCTTCTTCACATATAGAGTTTAGTTTGCTGTTGTCCAGTTGCGGAAATCCAAGTGCATTGGTAGTAAGTTCCTTTCTTCCAGGTATAAGAATCAATAAGATTTTTTTTTATATTTCATTTATCTCATGCTCTATCGAATTAAACCTGATTGAGAGAATGAAAAAATTGTGGGGTGTTATAATATTTATTTATTAAATCCAACGTAGGGTTTTTCTGAATTATCATTTAAATTAAATTTTTCAAAACGTGGGCAAATTAAATATCACCTCAATATTGTCCCCCTAATCTCACTATCAAACAATAAGAATCGGAAAGGTTATTTGTTCTCTTGGGCATAGATTAACTGTTGGCGGCGATTTCAATGCAAACCACCACCATTGGGTTTAAGGTTGATAACGCCACGTGGTAGACAATTACATCAAGTTACGTAGTGTAACAAGCTACAGCAATTGTTACAACAGGGCAACTTACATACTGACCACCAGACCAACACAAAATCCCAGATGTCCTTGATTTCTGTATCACAAAAAGTATTGCAAATTTCTCATAGTTGCCTAATAATTGAATCATGTCTAGAGAGGTCTAGGAGGAGAGTCGAAGGAGAGGTCCTTCGCCCATACTCCACTCCTGGTCACTCTATTTCACAAGTCTGTTATACAACAAAGCCATCCGTTTTGACCAACAATAATACTGACGGGGATACATTCAGACACAACCTCATTAGCTAAATTAACTTAAACGTATCACTGAGAATAGTGAAGATAGAACAAGAGATTGATGAAGCAGTAGCATACTTGACGAAAGCTATACAACAGGTCGCATGGAGTGCTACTCTAGAGAATCGAAAGACTGATGATCCCGGATTGTTCTCAATTGATAAAAACGAAGATAGTTGAAAACAGAAGACTGTCTAAATGTTCCTAGTCCAAGTTCCTAGTGACAAAAACAAATTTAATCGAGCGGTTAAACAACTAAAATATATACTCAATGAATATAAAAACAACGGTTGCTGGAAAACTTAACAACTGCAGATAAAACTCATTGGTCACTGTGAAAAGATTAATAAAAATAAACACCCACAAAACATGACCCATCTATAAGCAACAGTTATGAAACTAAGCATTAATAACTAAAAACCAGTGCAGAACAGTTGCAGTCTTTGACCTGATAATAGGCAAAATATTATTAAAGGAATTGCCGCACGAAAATCTAAAAATATTTAACACAATCTTCAATGCGATTCTAAGAGTGGGGCCTTTTCGTAGACCGTGGAAGTCGCCCAGATAATAGTTATTCACAAGCTAACCAAAGACCTAACGCAAACAACACCTTATCGGCCAAACATGATTATAACTTCCAAAGTGTTTGAAGAGCTTATCTTAGAATGAAACTAATCATTAAACAGTTTTAGTTTCTGAGATAAATACGCAACCACAGAACAAGTCCACCTTATAGCAACAAAAATAAAAGATGACCTGAAAAAGGAAAGGTATTGTTCGGTCGCCTTCCTTGATATCATACAGATGTTTGGTAAGGTTTGATATGATGGTAGTATAGTGAGTACCGTGATGGTATAGTGATAGCAGATATTATTTCTTTGTAAAATATGGAGGTGCTCAGAATCTTCTGATTCCAATCTACTTAGACGCCCCACAAGGCATCGTACTTGGACTATTCATATACCTATTGTATACAGCAGACCTTCCAAAATCAATTAATACAAAAATTGCAGCTTTTGCCAAAGACACCGCTGTCATTGCCACTCCTCAAGACCGGAGTTGTCTTTTGCAGTGTAACAATAAAGCGAATAATGACGGTAAGTTTACCGTGTCCTCGTTTAAATATAATTATTTTATAAATTACTGGCTCTTAACTGTTAACCTCTTAGAACTAGAAAGATTGAGTTGTATTATGCTAAAACTACGATTATAATTATCGTAACGTAGACAGAACGAATATCACAAACTGGAGAAATTGGTAGCATTCGAACTAGACAAGACGCGTAGGTAATCATTTTGGGTAGTGTCAGAACTAGAAGTAGTCTTTCTGGAACATCCGCATGGAGAATACGAATAAGAAGGAAAATATTTTTTTTGTTTTGCATTCTACATCCACACTGGTAAAGTTTGCTCATTAAGTAAAATGGATGATCAAGTTTTCTGCATGCCGTTGTAGTGCAGTGTACTATAATAGTGCAGTGTATTGTAACTGTTGCAGCTTAGATGTTTTTTATTGAGGCTGATTGCCATGCACAAAATGTACATTTTATACAAATACTAAAATTTATAGGCCCAAGCGGCCCGAGGTCGATTCCCGGTGCCGGCAGATCTGGTTAAGGTTTTCTGCAGTTTTCCTTAGCTGTGACACAAATGTGGGATTTGCGCTGTTCCAACTGTAAGTCGGCTGCAGCCGCACTTAGGGCCTAATAATAATCGCCCCCTCCCCCAGCACAAGCTTATAGCTTCTGGGGCCTGGTTTCCAGGCTATGGGTTGTAGCAATTATTAATTATTATTATAGACAAATTCTTGTAACTCGGTCACTTCTAGTTATTATTATACCAACTTGAAAACAAAACAGGGATATTCGTCAATTTATAACGTGATTTTTTTTGTAGATAAAAAAGTCAATGTATAGGATGCTATAGCATGAAATTAAATAAAGAACCAGATGACTTTTCAGAACAGAAACTTTCAAATTAATACCCATTACTAAATTACCCAGATTATTGATTTCTCCTGATTTCAATACGCTAAAATTTTTAGAATTGATCTTGTAGTATAAAACCTTTACTGATTACAGTATTTTAATTCTCAAGTACGAAAACTCACTTAATTCCATTTTTCATTCTTTTCCATAAAATCAAAGGTATAACCCAATAAATTTCAATGAAAAGAACTGAAAGTGGAAAATAATAAGGAAAATAAAAGTTTTTAATTTATAAGGTTTGCTGAACAATACCGCCGCTAATTACTTTTTCGGATGTGGTATTCTTATCTACAAAGAATTTCCTAAAAACTTCTCAAGTCATGAATATTCTAAAAGTAAATCATGAAATTAAGATAAGGAAGTATGTATTCTAAATTTCTAAATGTTGCCAAAGTAATTCGTAAGAAACTAAATAATTAATTATTCTTATGCAAACACTGGGTTGATGTAAAGAACGCGGAAGAAAATGCTGTATTTACTTATTAAAGTTTTATAAGAACATTTCCATTTCAAATAAGTGAAAATGGTTAACTGTTTAAAAAGCCAGTAAATCGGTTTAACTTTTATCAGCGTCGCTTGTTTAAGATTATTCAAACTGACAATATGTATAACGTATCATCTAGTTTAATGCGAGAGTGGAAAACATTATCTGAAAATCTGGGCATGTTAATTGGCTACTGCAGTTACGATAAATGTCTGTTGTACTGCAATCGTAAAATGCATTTGAAATTCCAATTGCAAGCCAATTAATGAAAATTTTACTACAGTGAAGTGAGTTTATTAAAAACGATTTTCCCTAATATACAGTACAGTATAGTATTATACTTATTCTAGATTATAAATTTTGATTATGCAATTAAAGTAGGAAATTAGGAAATCACTTTACATTTATATTTTTGGTACTAATCTCTTTAAAAATCATTGTTAATTGAGGATCTACTACTTACAAACCATACCGATAATCTTATTTTAGAGTTAAAAGCTTTACAGGCTTGCATTAAGAGCATAGCGGAAGTTTCTTTAGTGAAATACTGGATTATCCTATTAAAGGCTCCCAAGCTGTGCACGTCGTCCTTTTAATAAAACTTTTCGCCGGATATATGTGGAATAATTGGTGAAAATTGTTTCACATGGTAAAATTGGTTAAAATTCGTTCTAGGAAATATAAAAAATATGCTGTGATATAAAATAAGAAACAGAAAATGTCGAATTGTTGAATACTCGACTTTCATTGAAACATCGGATATATAAAATGTGTTGCACTGGAAAATCTAATTTATTTAAATATATTATTTGCATATTTTAGTGTTTATACATGTTATATGTTCGATGTTCAAATGAAAGCATGATAGACAGAGACAAAACGTTTTGCTATATACAGTGTAGAGTAATTTTTTAATACGTATATCGATTGAAATTCGAATAACATCCACCGATGTCACATTATGTTATTAATCCTGCAACAATAATGCTGTGGCATTATATTTGATCAATACCGTGTGTATATCATTGTGTATTTCAAGTACAGCGTTGTACTTATATTAGCGGATAATCTTATTTCACAATATACTACTTGAATTCTTGCAGAATTTCTGCTGATCATGCTGATCTTGGCGATGTTTAGCACGTTTGCTTGCAAGGTTGTTTCTTTTTTCTTTTAAACTCCGAAAGTGGGATATTACAAATTTGCCAGTATTTATTATCATTTATTTTGCGTTGTGTATTAACTTGAAATTAGGAAATATGATCATACTTGACTCCTTCTGAAACGCAGATTGTACGGAAATAAATGCTTTACGAACGAGGACACACCTACGAAAATTGTTTAATGTAAAGCAAGTACAAATCTTTGTAGTATCTAGTCATAAAATCAATCATATAAAATTTTTTTACTCTTGTTAATTGTATCTGAGAACACGGTGTATACGTTTGAAATTATTCGTTTAAAATTAAAATGTCCAAACATTACTTGGATGAAATGCTGCTTTTCTAGCTTTACTTTCTAAATCAGACTTTGGTCACAGCAGCAATCCTTTTAAGAATCCCTAAGATATAAATAACTTAATATTAAACATCATTATTTAATATAGTATCGTTTGGCAACGTATATCAGAGACGAAAATACAATTCAAAATAATTTATGATATTTTTCTATTGATCAGTCTTACTAGATTGCTAGTTATCAAAAAAATCGTTTTTTGGTTATTAGTTATATTAATTAAATGAAGGATGCACTTCGAATATACTTCATCACGTAACAAGAGTGCACTTCAAGTTACCAATTCTCTGTTAATATATACTATCGTGACGTCAATAAAGCTAGCACCCCCACTTCAAAAAAATTTTAAAAAAATTAGCCTATAATTTAGTACTAATTAAGTACAAATTTGTACCAAAAAAATTAAATTTGTACCAACACCCGTTCTGCCGAATTCGCATTTGAAAAGTGGGGGTGCTGGCTTGAGCTCAAGCTAGCACCCCCACTTTAACAAAAATGAAAATTTTCTACCCTATAATTTAGTACTAATTAAGAACAAATTTGGACTAAAATTTGTTTTTTCATAATTACAACCATATAGCCGCTATTTGCATATCAAAACTTGCGGCGCGAACTGGCAATCAAGCTAGCACTTTAATAAAAATGAAAATTTCCTACCCTATAATTTAGTACTAATTAAGAACAAATTTGGACAAAAATTTGTTTTTTCATAATTACAACCATATAGCCGCTATTCGCATATCAAAACTGGCGGCGCGAACTGGCAATCAAGCTAGCACTTTAAAAAAATGAAAATTTCCTACACCATCATTTAGTACTAATTAAGGACAAATTTGGACCACAATTATTTTTTTCGTAACTACACCCATATAGCCGCTATTCACATATCAAGATTGACAGCGCGCGCAACTAATAATCAAGTGAGCACCCTGGCTTTTATAAAAATGAAAATTTCCTACCCTGCCATTTACTACTAATTAAGGACAAATTTGGAGCATTAAGCCAAGTGCCGATAATTGGTTAAAATTAAAAAGAATTGTTACAAATAAATTTTAATAGTTTAAAGAATATTATTTTCCTATTTGAAAGGTTTCCTAGTATTCAAGGTTGCAAGCATAATGCATTTTCGCACCCTTTTTTCCTCTAAAATTATTATTTATGACTAGCAATAAAATGCGATGTGTTGGGTAAGTTGGTTTTGCAAGCTCCAAAATACGTTCAGAATTGCATTGCTTTTTGTTAAAAATTCATAGAAGGATTGATCATTTAAAAAAGTATTACTTCAAAAAGCTTTTGTTTTAAATTAAAATGTCACATTATTTAAAGTCAATTATTCATTTAGTTTTTTACCAATTACAAATATTATGAACAACTATTTTATTACAGTTTTTGTAAGTAAAATTAGATTCACGCTTCACAAGATAGTAAGTAATAATCTGCTAAAGTGTAAATACCCCTTTCGGATGAATGAGGTTTTTAAAATTACAAGCATAATATTGCAGGTGCAGATAAATGAAACTGAAATATTATTATTATGTATTAAATAGAGGGATTTTTGTTTGTTACAGAAAGTCCTAAATGTGATTTTATAATATGGACCCCTAAAGGAATTGAAGTACAAACGATCGAATGACGATCGGTGACTGTTGGTAGCCTGCCGTATAGTGAGAATCAGCCTTGAAACGGCAAAGAAAACATGCAAAATGCTACTTTTTTAAATGATACACATACAGTAAATAAAGAAAAGACCTTAAATAATTTTTTATATTTGCGTGTCCTAATGAAGTCATTAGCCATGAAAATTTGAATACTAGAAACAGTAACATTTTTTTATAAAGTTGATATCACTGTTAAACAGCTGTTCTTAGAATGTCAAACTTATCTTATTTGCGCAGTGAATTCTTATAACTGGATTGCAACGCTCGCAAAACTAGCATTGCAGGCCGCATAAATGCACTGTGTAAATAGTCCTGTTACGGGCGTAAGAGTTTTTACTTTATTATTAACGAAACTAAATTTTGATACGATCATCATGGGATGCATTGTGTTGTGTATTTAAGTGCAATATGAACGTAACGTAATAAAATTTAGTTTCGTAAAATTTTATATTTTTACTTTATAAATTATACAAAAGGTCCAATGAATAATTATTTTTGTTAACAAAAATCATTGTTTGTTGAAAATACTATTGCATTTATATCTCGTTAATTTCTTTAAAAAATAAGGTATTTATTCTATGAAATGAAATATAATTATTCTTATTTCATCCAATATTACACAAATAATACACCTGGCAAATTTGAACGAAGTGTTACCGCTTAACGGGCTTTGTGTGTATCAGACAATGATGGGAATTTCGACGTCGCGTGGATTGCCTAAAGTTAGCGATGCTACGTGAAAAACAATTGAATAATTTCTATGTTGCCAACTGTCATGCTACTTATCAAAATATCCCTAACAAATTTTATTTAAAACTAAGTCATTTTTTTAATTAATAATTAATGAAATAACGCAAATAGAAAAACTAGTATAAAGTATTCGTTTCATAAGACGTTTTAGCGCACTTGTCCTTTAGAAAACTCCCCGCGATGCGGGTCGTTTTCTAAACTCGCACGCGTGCCCTAAAAACGTGTCTTATGAAGCTAATACTTTGATATACTATATTTACATTAAATTACATTTTTATAAATTATAACATTTCATTATTTTGTCAATTGAGAAAACGAAGTTCCGTGTTTCGTTCATGACAACTATCAATTAATTCTAATGCATAATGATTTGTATGAAAAGATTTTAATTTCTCGATAATTCGATTTATAAAAGCATCGTCTCTTTCGATCGTTTGTACTTCAATACCTTTAGGGGTCCAAATCATAAAATCACATTTAGGTCTTTCTGTAATAAACAAAAATTCCTGTATTTAATACCTAATAATAATATTGTAGCTTCATTTATCTGCAGCTGTATGCTTGTCATTTTAAAAACCTTTAAAATTATTTCAAATTAGTATGCTATAATAGTTGTTCATAATATTTGTAATTAATATTTGGAATAATTGACTTTAAATAATCGGATATGGAATTAACTTATGTGAGATTTTAATTTAAAACAAAAGCTTTTTGAAGTAATATTTTTTTAAATGATCAATCCTTCTATGAATTTTTAACAAAAATCAATGCAATTCAGAACGTATTTTGGAGCTTGCAAAACCAAAACTTACTCAACCCATCGCATTTTATTGCTAGTCATAAATAATAACTTTAGAGGGAAAAAGGGTGCAAAAATGCATTATGTTTGCAACCTTGAATACTAGGAAACCTTCCAAATACGAAAATAATATTCTTTAAACTATTAGGATTTATTTGTAACAATTCTTTTTAATTTTAACCAATTATCGACACTTTGCTTAATGCTCCAAATTTGTCCTTAATTAGTAGTAAATGGCAGAGTAGGAAATTTTCATTTTTATAAAAGCGAGGGTGCTCAGTTGATTATTAGTTTCGCTATCAATCTTGATATGTGAATAGCGGCTATATGGTTGTAGCTACGAAAAAAATAATTGTGGTCCAAATTTTTCCTTAATTAGTACTAAATGATGGTGTAGAAAATTTTCATTTTTATTAAAGTGCTAGCTTGATTGCCAGTTCGCGCCGCCAGTTTTGATATGCGAATAGCGGCTATATGGTTGTAATTATGAAAAAACAAATTTTGGTCCAAATTTGTTCTTAATTGGTACTAAATTATAGGGTAGGAAATTTTCATTTTTATTAAAGTGCTAGCTTGATTGCCAGTTCGCGCCGCCAGTTTTGATATGCGAATAGCGGCTATATGGTTGTAATTATGAAAAAACAAATTTTAGTCCAAATTTGTTCTTAATTAGTACTAAATTATAGGGTAGAAAATTTTCATTTTTATTTAGTGGGGGTGGATTGTTCTGCCAGTTGTGTATGTGCTGCTTCCTTAAGCTTGCTACGGGTTGGACTCTTTACTTTGATTCTTACCCTTCCTTGCTTTGAAACCTGTGGCGTCATCCCAGAAGTGTCCTGCGATTTAAAATTTACTGGTTTCATCTTTCTTGATGTTGTTGTGCTATTCTAGTCTAAGCTTTAGAAAAATTAAAAGTATCACTATGAAATATTATAATAACTACTAATTTGTATTAAGATAAAGTGGGCTAGATTTAATTAGAAGTTAATAAATAAACTCTAAGACAGGACTCACAAATGAATACATGTGTACAAGTCACAGACGACACTCCGACACAAATTGTTTCGAGTTTTTTGATTCTCTTCAGTCGGAGCTAACTGTCTGTGATTTGCACACATTATCCCGGGCTTTATGTAGGAGCCCTGAATAACATTAATATTGTGAGAAATTATATGTATGTCGCCCGGGATGGCGTGTGCAAATCAGAGGCGGTTAGTTCCGACTGAAGAGAGTCAAACAATTCCAAACAGTCTGTCTCGGAGTATCGTATGTGATTTGTACACATTTATTACTTTGAGGGGTGTCTTAGAGTTTATTTATTTGGGGCTTGTTGTGGTTGTAGGCACAGTTCTTTGTTCTGTGATCATTGTTGTGGAGTAATAGAAACTATACAAACCTAAGTTGTGGCTAAAATATGTCGACGACAACTTTGTCATATGTCGTCATATGGGAGACTGAAGAAGTCAATAGCTTATTCCAACATACATGCTCGTAGTTAGTTAGTTAATTTTGCAGCAAGGTCTTGACTGGTCTAGACACTTAAAATCGACAATGGAGTACATGTCTTTCAAATAAGAATGTTATAAGGAAACGTTCTATATAGACAAATAAAGCTATTGAGAAACGATAAATTTAAATCTTCACCACAAAAATTTGATTCTTATTTAAAAATGCCCATAACATAAAAAATTCCTAAGAGAGATTTGTGGAAAGAAAATGATTGAAACCAAAATAGGAAAATCGAAACTCTGAAGTCTGTTAAAACTTTAAACTGAATAGGATACGGGTTGTCATCGTTTATTAATTGAGTTAAAATTTGATGGAAATTACTTTTAGACAAAAAAAGAAACAAGACTACAAACAGAGCTCTCTAAAATTCCAAAGCTTAAAAAAATGCCGCCCTAATGCTCGATTAAGATTTCATCGTTGTTTAACCCTCTACCCAACAATTTCTCCGTGTATTCGTAACCGAATTTTTTCTTTGTATTTTGTTTTTTGATCGTAGTCCCGTTTAACATTCACTAATGCATACTTTCTTATACCTTACCTTAGTGTTGCTACCTATACTCCAAACTCACCCTGCCTTGACAAATCATATTTTACCGCTGTGAATTTAGCTAGCATCACGTCCAAAAATACCCTGGTACCATTAACTGTCTAATCTATAATCATATAATGTTGATCACATATTAAACTAAATTAGAAAGTAAAAAGTGTTCACTGTGAAAGTATTTTATCTATGCGAGTATGAGAAATAATCACCTTTAAGAATACCGCCAAGAATACCATTACCAAAGACTAATTAGTCTTTACTATGGCTTACATCAACTTTTTACCTGACTTAGTTAAATAGGGAGAAATTGGAAATGTAAAAACGAAACATTGACTAGTATCCGGAGATTTACCAGCGATTCTTCATAGGCTGGCTGGCGGTTTTCTGAAGTTTTTTGGCGCTTTAGAAAATGTGCATTCAAGTGTTAATGAGCAATACAAAAAAAGAAAATTTAAAATTATCTTTAAAAATAATAATGTAGATTTTATTAGTTTAATGTTAGTTGTTTTGTTTCAGGTGTGTACTAATCAAAGCATTTTCCAGTTATCAAGCATGAACTGTTCACGAAGTGGCTGGAGATCTTAAATTTTTTAAAAGGTATTTAAATATTTTTTTAAGTTTAACACTATACTCCTATTTTTCTTCAGATCTTCATTTAATTCATCAAAAAGTTATTTTAGTTAATTCAAGTAAGAGAATACTCCTGAAAATACAAGGTCTCTATTCTGATTGATCTTAATCAAAAATAAAATAAAACAATAAAACAGTTAGTCAAAGATCTGGGTATTAGACGAAACCTTTTTTATTGGAAAGAAGACGTCAAACATAGAAAACTAATTTCTCGGTTTTTCTCGTTCTCATCTGGTTTGCGAGTAATGAATTTGTTACTGTTCTTTTGAGGAAATGGCTTGCCTGAACATGAGACAGGGAATTTTTCGGTGCTAACTAGATAAAGGAAGTGCATTTATAGGTTTTTGGACACGAGAAATTCATTTTTGATATTTGCTTTAACTACGACGAATGCTAGGGGGCGCTAGTGCACAATCTTCCTTAATTTTATCTCATTATTTCTATTATATTTTACATCCCAAATAACCCTACAAATTTTTAATTTAATACGAGTATAAATGAAAACGAAATTGTGATTTCTATTTTTAATTTTAAAACAATATTTACATGAAAATTAAAAATGTTAAATAGACTACTGTTATACTCACTTTTATATAATGATATGTGTATAATTCACAGACGGCACCATAAAACAGCTGTTTCGAGCTTTCGGCTCTCCTCAGTTAGGGGTAGCATGTCTGCAAATTTTACCCGAGCTTATATACTAGCTCGGAAATAACATTAACACCATCAAATAACTGTGGTGCCTCCTGTAGGTGTCAAACTGTACTACCTTACAACCCTACAAATTCACTTTTCTAAATTTATATTTCTGCATCAAACAAATTCATTACTATCCGTGCTCTAACTATCACTGCATGCATGTACGCTACACTGCTTTAACTCCATTTTTCCATTGCTTCTTCCGGTTCACTATCTTCCAAGACAAGTTGTTATTTTTTATGGAAATTCATTAACCACCAACAACAGTCTCCAAGCATAGTATCTATATTTTTTCCTTTGTACCGCCTTTCCTACGGCAAGAGATCCTGGTGAAATGGCTCAACTTGCTCGCTGGACTCTGTACACGGTTGCTGTGCAAAATAGTCTAACTGGTAATGCAGTAAATGCACTTTTAAAGAGATGGACACATCAGTGGTATTAAACGATTGCATCATATCACGCTAGTGCGTGATATGATGCAATCGTTAGTATGCTATAGTTAGTATTACAAAGCTTTCTGATCTTCTCTTAAAAAATACACCAAATTTCTTTGCGTATTTAAATTTTTTACCTCCTGCTATTTTAGCTCCGTTTAACTTTGGGAAATAGTTCTCAAACATTTTAAACACTGCATCGTTATTACGAAAAATGACTTTACAAATTGTGCAACTAGTCCTAATTTAATACGTAAAGTTGGAAATAATGTATTTTCGTTCGGTATAAGGGGCTGATAATTTACATTTACTCGGCAGCTTACTACAGCACTACGGGGGGGGGGGGCAATAATTTTTATCGAATTGGTTCCCTTCGTAACGGCTATCCCATTTGCAGATATATGCTTATATACCCAATCGCAATAGCCACTATTTTCATATATCTGTACCCCAGAGCCAGAGTGTATCAAGTCCACTTTTAATCAAAAATGACATTTTATATCTGTACCCCAGAGCCAGAGTGTATTAAGTCCACTTTTTTCCAAAAATCACATTTATATGTTTCCCGCCTAGAATTTCTCGCTCTTTCCAATGGTAAAGAGTATTAACTTCTAGGTGGTTTAGTTTTCGATACAGCAGTGTATAAATGATATTAAGTCCGCACCTTGTTTTGAGCCAAACAGCGTAATGGACTATTGGTATCTTATGGATCTAGCAAATTTTATATCTCTAGTGCTTTTTGTAGTATTAAGTCCCATAATACTGTTTGGCTCTGTGATGGTGAACTGTATATGATATTAAGTCCATCCACATGTAGGACTTACTACAATGTTCACCATTTCTGCGTGTCAAGACTTGTCTTAAGTCCATTCAGTAGCTCGAAAGATAGTGCGTGACATTGTTGTTCGTTGAATTGTTGACGGATTCGGTACTAAATTGTTGATGTGATTTATATTTTTCATTAAAATGAGCCGGTAAAAATCGTGGTGCAATATGCTGATACTGTAAATCAAGACGGGAATCTATTACTTTTGCCTCAAATTGATGATTTTTTTAATTTATGCCTTCCGATTTGCCAAATTGTTGGTATGCAATTCAGGAAAGACTCTCCTGGAATATTGTACTTCAAAGAGGATTTTGATAAAAACTTCGAGGAGGTGGACTTTACTAGAAAATTATTAAAAAAGAATAATAATACTTTCTCTAATTTGGAACCCCTCAGATCCACGTTATGCCCAATAACTAAGTAAAAGTACAACGACTTACAGAAGCTTATGAAATGGGTGCCAAAAAGCTTCTATGGGTTTTACAAAGAACTTCCATATGAAGATTCTGTTGCTGAGGATGACAATTAAACAATCAGAATGTTCTCAAAATTTTATTTTATGTTTTCTTATTACAATAATATTACTATGGATCTTTAGAATTAATAATTATTATTATACTTAGTTTATTTTGGTAGTAGTTTTATAAATAAAATTACATTATCTATGAACTATTGTTATCATATTATCAAGAAATACTCTAGAGATTTCGATACAATTTTGGACTTGATACCCAGTTCAAAAACATTTTAGGGCCAAACAATTGTAAGTCCAGCTTTAATTTTCGACTAGATACCTATTTTAAAAATACTTCAGAGCCATATCATTCTAAGTCCAGTTTTATAATATTAAGTCAACAAAAAAATACATCATTGGAGCTAAACAGTATTTAGTCAAGACATGTTAGCAAATTTTGATATTAAGTCACTTAAATATTAAGTCCAGCGTCAGAGCTAGACAGTATCAAGTCCAATTTATTTTTTATTTCTAAAAGCAACAATATTCACTAAACAATTTCACTTTCATAAAATGAAATGATACATTTTTTGTGTGCATTGAAAAAATTACGCAAATATCTCTAGTTGTTTCAAAGTTAACACGTTTTTAAACTTTGATTTGCTCTCCTGTAAAATTTGAAAAGTGTGACTTAAGACAGTTTGACTCTGAGGTACAGATATTATATCACAATATTCCCAGTTATAAGTATTGTAATGTATGACGTGCAAACTCATTTTCATTTTGTTGTAATCTTTACAAGTGTCTTTGCCTGCAGGCTATTGGAATGCTTGGTCTTGTATTATCGTAGTAGAGTAAAATCACCTTCAAAATTTCTTTAGAAGAGCCTATAAATAGTCTCTGTTGATCTGGGCCATATTTGTACAGTATGTTTTACCTTCACTTATAACGTGATGCTGACTACATTTTACGTGCATATGACGATAGGCTGGTGTAATATAGTTGTTGCCAATAGGTTTCCTTCTTTAAGCCAATGTGCAAATTCTACCGATCCTTCTTTAGGCAATGCCAGTAGACGAATAATACTATAGACTTAATATTGCATTTACCTACAGAATATTATTTGTTGCTTAAGTATTTGACATTTATTATTTAGGAAATTTATAGCTAAAATAAATATCTAAATAACTCATAGATCAATTTTAAGGAAATCCTGATCTGACAATGTACACATTACATCAATCGTAGACTTTTGAATGTAATAGATAAAGCTAAAAAAATTTTACAAAAATTACAAAATACATACACATTAAGTGGTAAAGGAAGCACAATGTTTGTTCACCAATATGCTTTAGCGTTTGGTTTTATTTTGGTTTATTATAGGTTTTATTATTATAAAGAATACAGTTTTTTTACTACAATAATTATAGGAAAATTTGTATGAATAGGGCCTAGATACACTATTGTACAAATATCATTTGAACAAAAAAAACACAACTTCGATGAAAAAATTTCAGTGTATTACCAGAACGGTTCATATTGCGACAATTTCCTAATAGTTCTATAATGATTATAATGAAATATTATGATTTAGGATAAATTCTAGAAATGCATTTTCTGCTCCAAACAGTTCAGAATTTTTCAAAAAAATTTCACAATATTTAAGTATATTAGGAAAAAAGAAAATAGAGTAATGCCATTTCTTAACATGTGTTAACATTGTTATTTAATCGACACTGTATAGATAGTGTTTCGAACATGTTTGGCGACACTCTCAAAAATTGAGCACTTGCCACCTTGAGCTTGAGCTTGAGCTGGGTTCGTGGTTCGCTTGATGGAATAAAATTATTTTTTGCCTACTTGGTAATTCCTTAAAAAATCCTGGGCGTCAACTGAAGTTTGCTTTAACATCCCAAATAAATGATGTATACTCCAGCTTCAGTTCCAGAGAATAGGGCCTATGCTCAGTATATTGCTTATTTGCTTCCGTCGTACGAGTTCCAATTAATCAAAAACCAATTTTCTAATTAAATGATCTTTAATGACTAATAATACTAACAATTTCCTAAGAGACTATTTTCTAACTAGACTATGCTAAATATAGTAATATATTTACAATTATGTTAAAAACTATGTAAAAATGAACTAAAAAATTTATTAGTTACCTAAAAATTGGAATAAAACATGTACTATGTAACTATTATTACACCCGGAAGATTCGAATCTTTGGTTCACATTGAAAAAGTAAATATTTAATAATATTTAATTTCGGTCCTTCTAAATACCGAGTGTTGAAAATAGGTTTAAAAGTTTTAAAATTTCTAGTTTTACGTGCTCTACCAGAACAAATGGTTTTTTTATTACATAAAAAATCAACTTAAAGCCTTACTGAATAATGCATAAAAAGGTAAAATAAAACATAAATATTTAATTATATTTACGAAGGCAACAAACATAATTTTACATTAATATCAGCGCACCAATATACTAAAAAATCTGACCTTAATCGTGATTGGTTGGGGTTATGAAGACGTGCAAGTTTTCCTCGTGGAGGTAACTTAAGGTAACGTAAAGTAACTTCACGATCAAATCCATGGAACCCTTAGCAGAACAACGAGATATATCAATTACGGTGGTCGAAAGGGTTAGATACTTGCATCTAAAGATTCCTATTTTGTTTTGCAGTTTTACCAAATTGTTATTAGTTTCGATATGGTACGTCAAAATCAGATATGAGGAAAAAGCCTGCGTAAAACACAGTGAATTAATTAATATGTAAGTAAAAAAAAAGGATTGAGGTGGCTTACCAGATATCTGGCAACTCCGATAATTATTTCAAACGACACTTCACTACTCTCTAATTTTAGAAGATAAACGGTAGGTAGTATAGATAGTTTTATCACTACACAAGATAAAGGCTGAAGATATCGTGAACCTGTGGTGTTTAACAGATCACGTCTTGATATCGAGTCCTCGTTCCTAATATACTCCTACACGCCCTACCATCCAAAATGAATTGGTGCGAAGAGGTTATTAGAGGAGGCTTTTTCAAACAATGAAATTTAAACTTTTATTTTGCGCGCGTAATATTTACACGCTGCACAAGCCACCATAATTTCTAAATAAAATGTAGAACTTTGGAAATTTGAAAAACTATTTGTTTGGACTTTATTGTTATTATTATTATTACAGTGGATTTCTGCTATAACTTCTCAAAGCTTTCAAATAGACAAGAATTACTTTTAGTTGTAAAATTAACTATAAATATTTTTCTGTTTAAATTGCTTTTGGGAATATACTATATACTGATGCTACAGTAAGAACAAAGAGCTTTGCTTTAAATAAAACATAAAGGATAATAAATAATTATTTGTTAGGTAGTTACAGCTACAACCATGTAACACTTTACGGACTTCTAAAAAAAACCTGTAAAGTTTTACAATCCTCATCAACAAATAGCTTATGGAAATTAATTTGTAGCTTAACCACAACTCCATGATAACGTCTAGTTCATAAATTGTCCTTTTGGCTTTTGATTACAAATGCTGGGTTCGGTATTTCAACTCTGTTTAATCTGAAGCTCTATTGCTACAGTTACAATTATTTATAACAATGGATACCATTGAAACTGAGCTCTTGGAGTAAACAGATGTGAAATATTATAAATAAATTATAAAAACGCTGGTGAAGGTGGAAATAAAGCTTTGTATGCGGCATGCTTTCCAACTAATCTTTACTGATCTGACCAACCAACTTTCCGGCTCGCCCGTAAGGACTTATTTACAAAGCTTGCCACGTAAATAATTATTTCCTACGACCCCATACGAAAGTGAACAATAGCAAACGCTACCGACATTAAGAAAGTGAGTCATATAAAACGCGTATGTTTTAGGAACATAACACACGTATGTGTTAGGAAAATATGACACGCTATAGTTCAACCAAGAATACAAGAAATGAGTCATCACAAACACGTGGGCGAAAATGTAAAATGCATCTAGAATTACGCAAAGGCCACGCTGTAATCTAAATGATAAAATAAACAATAAATGAGTTAGAAAGATTCATAAGCGGAACAAACCCCTTTTTAATTAAAAATAAATGTGAATAAAGCAATGAAAATCTGTTGGTTCTAGCATACGTCACTGAATTCTTAGCAACGTGAAATTTGCACTCTTATCTTATCTCACTTCGGGTCGTATTTCTTTATTCTGGCGTGATTACGAAAATGACTCATTTCATGTATTTATGGTTGAAATTTAAGCATTATCTAGAAATCCATGAATTTTGTTTACATTGAAATGATGACATTAATGTTTAATACAATAATTTTGAGAAGCATTTTAGCCATTATGAATCTATTCTTTTCTTATAAATATAACTTTAATTAATGTTTAATTAGTTATTTTAGCTATCAAAAAGAAATATCTAATAGATTATACCTAACGTAACCTCAGTGCCGGTCTTAGCCCTCTTGGGTCCCTCGGGCAGAGTGCTTCAGAGCGCCCTTATTATCTTTAAAAAGTTACTGTTATCGAATGATTTTAATGATTTTACCAATTTCGGCCCTCCCAAACATCTTAGCGCCCTCGGGCGGCGCTTGACCTCGCACCCCTCAATGGCCGGCACTGCGTAACCTCACTATAATAAATGAAAATTATTGAAGCATGTTTGGCGACATTAGAATCAGCGATGCCAACTGGGAGAAAAATAAAAGTATCAAATAATTTAGTTAGGCAACCTCTTTCACACCTGGCATTATCATTGAATACCTGTTATTAGTTGAAGTTATATTTTTTGTTAAATATTATGAAGATATTATTAAATATAAATAAAAAATAAATTCTGTGTCTCTCAAATTATTATATTATAAATTGTAATAGTAATTCATTTAATTAATTTTGCTGCTTAACCCAAGGTTTAATTTTATACTGTGTTGAAATAAGTTATGAGGATATAATTTTTTAAAAATGTAAAATTTACATTTAGTAAAAGAATCTATTAAATAAAATGTTAACAAACACCCATTCACTTTAACAATTGTCATAACAATACTTTTACATTAAAAAATAAAATTAAGTTATCAAGATAACTTAATTTTATTTTTCTGGAAATGTTTTGATAGAAATTTCGTTATAATTAGTGTGATTTTCTTTGTCAAACCTAACCATAAAAATTTTGCTTTAAAAGCTTCAAAAATTATATTATTAAAAATTTAAAAAATCTAAACTTTTTAAACATTTGAAATTTGGGGGGTCGTAGGAAAAATATTGTACATTACACGTTGAAAAGTGACTTTTCTGCACTCGTGTGATTTCCGCACTCGGCTTACACCTTGTGCGTTAATTCACACTCGTGCGTGCGAAAAGTTTCACTTTCCACACTAGTAATGTAATATACTATTAAATGGTCAATGGCGGTGTTTGTTGAGTATAACGCACCTCAGTGCATGCGAAGCAAATAAAACCTTCATTTCGCAAAGGTACATCTATGGTAGGCGAAGCTTTTAGAAGCTTTGGAACGCTGTAGTTCCTTATCATCTACGTTAATACTTAACATTTTACTCGTTTATTCTAAAACACACGTTTAAGAATGAGATCACTATATTGTAGTCTTACAGAAAAGCATTCATAACTTTTATTGCATGTAACATCTCTAATCGATCTATTTTAACTTTATAACTAGAATAAGTATCAATTTAGTAATGGATCTGGTAAAATTAACTACGTCAATCAAGACAAAATAAATTTTATTAGCTTTAAAACTGAACTTTTGCTCGAAGCGTTAGTTGCAATTGGAACTATTAACGTTTTATGCGATGCATTTTAAGATATTACAGTTCTTGTAATTTATAATAACATATACGTCGAAGGAACATTGTATATTATCTTTAGAAATTGCGGAAATAAACCCAATGAATCGTGCTGTTTCATGAAGTTTTATTAAATCGTACAAGTTGCTAGTTTATATTTTAATTTTAAAGCTAATAATTACAGTTAGGAGGAAGTAATGTAGTAATACCAACTGTAGAGGAGATTAGTTTTTAACAATTAATTAAATCATTTGCTTCAGCTAACAGTTAAAGGACGTAGTTGTATAATCAAAAGCTGATACTCAAAGCGCTTTCGACTTTCACCTATATTAAAATCGATACATGAGAAAAGCGAATGCTGACACTGAAATTGAATGTATACATTCCATATACTAAAATTGAAAGACACGTTTCGCTATTTCAGGTACTGATGTGGTTTCAGGGTGATAAGTATCGCACGCGTACAAACGTTTCAAACCATATTAGTTGCTACACATCCTTTGTCTCATACATACATGTATATCACCTATATAGAATAAACAATCATTGTAGCATGTTATCGCTTCTGATCTACGAGAAAGCGAAGATAAATTCTCATTTTAACAAACCAGATTCTTAGTAGCGTAAAAATATTGTAACAAGAGAGAAAAAGAAAGAACCCCTTCTCGAGCAGCGGATGGAGTATTCTGCGGCATTCGAGAGAATGACGCATAGCACCAACAATGTAAACGAGGCACTGTTTATCTAGCACCTTCCAGAAATACATGGTAGTTTCTACCGGCTTCTAGTACGATTGTAGGAGGGTATAAAAGCGACTCGCGGATAAAAGGGGATCAGTCAACAGCAAGTCATTAACTGTGTATTACAAAATAAATAGTGAATATAAATGTTGTATTAGAAACTCATAGTCTGTAAATAATAGTTTTAATGGTTTATAATCATAGCGTTAATTTATAGTGTATTCATTAGTGTATAGAAATAAATATTTGTTTGTGAATAGACGATTTAAACAGCACTTGTATTATTATTTTTAGAAAGAACGTTACAGTGGTGTTACAGGTGTGAGGTTTTAAAATAAATAAAATCGCGTAATAATTAAATAAAGTGCTGTGAGATTAAATTTTTAGTGTTAAAAATAATTTCAACAAACAATTAAGATGGCGATGAAATTGTTGAAAGATCTGAAAGTAATAGACTTGAAACATGAACTGGAAGAACGAGATTTGGAAACAACTGGCCTTAAAAACGTGTTAATAAATCGGCTAAAAGAATGGCTTATAGAACAGCAAGAAGATCCTGAAAGTTTCCTCTTCGAAATACCTGGACCCGCAATTGATACTAGTTTGTTGTTAAGTAAAATGGAAGAAAGTTCTAGAAAAGCCGAAGAAAATTCTAGAAAGTCCGAAGAAAATGTTAGAATGCTAAAAGAAGAACTACTGGAAAAGTCCGAAGAGAATTCTAGAATTTTAAAACAAGAATTACTTGAAAATACTAAAGCACTGGAAGAAAATGTTAAAATGATGAAAGGAGAATTGTTGGAAAATGTCAAAGCGTTGGAAGATAAAGTTTTCGAAGAATTTTTGGAGAATGCCAGTGCGTTAGGACTATTGGAAGGTAGATTGGCGGAACAAGATAGGGTAATAAAGATGGTAGAAGAGAAAATAGCCCAAATGCAATTACCACCAACAACTAAGAAAGACGATATGATCGAAATGCTGGAAGATAGAATGAGGCAACTACGGTTTCCCTCAACTTCTGAGTGGCCGTTTAATGAAGTAAAGAAACAATTTAAAGAAGAAAAGGTTCCTGCCGTAGGGATAAAAGTAAAACCACCCACGTTAGATGGAAAGATACCTTGGTCCACCTACTACAAACAATTTGAGGCGGCCGCTGGGGCCAACGGATGGACAGGCAAGGAAAAGGCCGTTTCTTTAACTGTGGCTTTGCGTGGAGACGCGTTGAACGTCCTGCAAACAATCCCAGTAGGACAGGAAACTGATTATCAATTGTTAGTGTCTAGATTGGAGATGAGATATGGAGACGCGCATCTTCAACAAGTGTATCACGCGCAAGTGAAGAATCGTATCCAGAAGAATGGAGAAAGCCTGCAGGAGTTTGAAGCCGATGTTGCGCGGCTTGTCCGATTGGCGTACCCTACGGCACCCGATTCATTTCTGGGACAGCTCGCTGTGCAGATCTTCATTGATGGGTTAAGAGACGGGGAAACACAACAATCATTGAGGCTAGCACGACCAAGAACAACTGATGATGCGCTTGCTCACGCCTTAGAATTTGAAGCTGCAAAGCAAGCGTCCCGAGGTCACGGGCGTGTTCGGGCCGTTGTGGAGGAAGAAGAAGGTTCTAAAGATCACCTAGAGGAGTTAGTACTGAGAGTTCTTCGGAAGGAAGAAAGCCGTAAGAAGAATCATCAAGAAGTTCGAGGGCCTCGTTGTTGGAACTGCGGCGAACAAGGACATGTAGAACGCCGTTGTCCCAAAATAAGAAAAGTACAACCGTCGGAAAAGTTAAAAAGGGTTGGCAAGAGGGGGCGAACGTTGACTGCGAGTGAAGATGCCCCGGAGATCACGATCCATGCCGTAACATCAAAGAATAGTAATGGCAGTTTGTTTGTAGATGGAAAGATTGCTAACCGAACCGTTCCACTACTTATTGATACGGGGGCGACAAAATCCATCGTACGCCCTGATGTTCTACAATCAAGTATTAAATTGTTACCGACAACTACTCAACTCCGTACAGCAACAGGTGAAGTGATACCAACACGCGGAGTGGTGAAGATGAAGATTGGCATTGGAAGTGAAGAATGTGATCATGAGGTGCTGGTAGCCGATATCACTGATGACTTCATCTTGGGAATGGACCTCCTGAGAAAATTTGGTTTTACGTTGGATTTGAAAGAGGGTGTTTTGAAGGTCGGTAACGAAGAACTTCCTTTGCACCCACGAGAAGATCCGGTTGTAAGGGTTTTGTTGACTGAAGATGTGATATTGCCGGGTCAAAGCGAGATGGTTGTCGAGGCGGGTTTGGATGGAGATCTTCGGGTAGGGTGTGTGCGAATGATGGAGCCTGTTTGTGATAAGAAGATCCATAGTGGCATACTGGTGGGAAAAGCGCTGATCAAGGTTGGAAAGAGAGTACCGGTGAGAATTATGAACGTTAATGTGGATCCGGTGACATTGAAGAAGAGTACCCTTGTGGGACAGTGTGTGCCAGTATTCCGAGTAGCCAGGTGTATGGCTGATGTTCCAAAACCAGCGCCCAAAGACCATGGTGGAAAATTAGTGGGCATGGTTACTAGTTCGTGCGAAGACCTTAACAGAACAGAAGTGAAAGAGGTACAGGGTTTGGTTCACCGATACCAAGATATCTTCGCTCTTGACGATAGCCAGAAGGGACGAACAAATATAGTAAAACATAAAATCAATACAGGCAACTCTATGCCTGTCCGTCAGCAGCCGAGGCGTCTACCTCTAGCAAGGCGAGCAGAAGCCGAAAAGATTATTACTGATATGGAAGAACAAGGGGTCATCGAGCCATCCAGCAGTCCATGGGCATCACCGGTGGTCCTGGTCAGTAAGAAGGACGGGTCAACGAGATTTTGTGTGGACTATCGGCAGCTTAATGACGTGACCAAGAAAGACAGCTATCCCTTACCACGCATCGACGACACGTTAGATACCCTGTCTGGTTCACGATGGTTTTCGACTTTGGACTTGAAGAGCGGTTACTGGCAAGTTGAAATGGAACCTGAAGACCGGGAGAAGACCGCGTTCACTATTGGTTCCGGACTATGGCAGTTTACAGTTATGCCTTTCGGTCTATGTAACGCTCCGGCCACCTTTGAGCGTCTAATGGAGACCATCCTGAGAGGGTTGTCGTGGAAGACCTGCCTGGTATACCTAGATGATGTGATTGTAGTCGGAAAATCATTCAACGAACATTTGAAAAATCTAGAGGAAGTGTTCCGAAGACTACGTGGAGCCAATCTGAAACTGAGTCCGAAAAAGTGCCACATATTCAGAAAGGAAGTGAAATATCTCGGGCACGTCGTATCACAAAATGGAGTGGCAGCCGACCCCGATAAGATTCGTGCAGTTCAAGAGTGGCCAACACCGAAAGATAAACACCAAGTTCGTAGTTTTCTTGGGTTATGTACCTACTACAGGCGTTTCGTTCCTGGGTTTGCCAATATAGCGAAACCTCTGACAAGGTTAACTGAACATGGGCGCGAGTATGTTTGGAGCGGAGAGTGTGAAACAGCTTTCCAACAGCTGAAGCGTGCCCTGACAACCGCACCAATATTGAGCTATCCGCGGACAGAAGGGAAATTCATACTTGATACAGATGCAAGTAATCTGGCCATTGGGGGTGTACTTTCTCAGATACAGGATGGACAAGAAAAGGTCATCGGCTATTTTAGTAAGGTTTTGTCTAAAGCCGAAAAGAATTATTGTGTGACCAGAAAAGAACTATTGGCCGTCGTGAAGTCCGTTAAGCACTTTTACAAATACTTGTACGGACGGAAGTTTTTATTGAGGACGGACCATGCAGCGTTGAAATGGCTTCTACAATTCCGTAATCCTGAAGGCCAGGTCGCAAGGTGGATCGAACGATTACAAGGATACGACTTTGACACCGAACATCGAGCGGGCACTAGTCATCGAAATGCCGATGCTCTTTCAAGAAGACCCTGTCCAACGGATTGCCGTCATTGCTCTCGTTTGGAAGAGAGGGTTTGCCAAGTATTAAGGACTACCATCGTCAACGACAATTGGTTGCCGGAAGAATTGCAACGACAGCAGGAGGCTGATCCCGAACTAAAAATGGTACTGGAATGGAAGCGCGTGGGAGAAAGGCCTGCCTGGGAGGCCGTCAGCCCTTTTAACAGAACGCTCAAAGCATATTGGGCCCAATGGGAGTCCTTGAAGGTGGAAGACGATCTCCTGAAGCGAGTACTGGAGAGTGAAGATGGCACCACCATTAGGTCTCAGTTCGTGGTTCCAAGAAGCCGAGTGGCTACAGTATTGCGACATCTCCATGACGGTGCCTCCGGAGGACACTTCGGTGTGAAAAAGACCTTGGAGAAAGTTAAGGAGCGTTTTTATTGGGTCAACTGTAAAGAAGACGTGAAGGAGTGGTGCCGGAAATGTGAACTATGTGCCACTGGCAACGGGGACCCTTGGGGAAACGAAGAGCACCTATGAGGCAGTACAATGTGGGTAGTCCTCTGGAGAGAATAGCTATAGACATTGCCGGACCATTTCCCGAAACTGACGATGGGAATAAATACATCTTAGTGGCAATGGACTATTTTACCAAATGGCCAGAAGCATATGCCCTACCAAACCAGGAAGCTGCGACTGTTGCTGACGTACTAGTCAAAGAGTTTTTCAGTCGCTTCGGAGTGCCCATGGAGCTGCATTCGGATCAAGGCCGCAATTTCGAGTCTGTACTCTTTGGAGAAGTCTGTCGATTGTTGGGCATTCGCAAGACTCGGACCACACCGTTACATCCGCAGTCCGATGGAATGGTAGAACGCATGAATCGAACAATGGGCAAATATTTGGCCAAGGTCGTCTCCGATCATCAACGAGACTGGGACCAATACCTGCATCTGTTTCTGATGGCTTATCGTGCATCGGTCCACGAAACAACCGGTCAGTCACCAGCGTCTGTGATGTTTGGACGCGAGTTACGGTTACCGTGTGATCTGGAATTTGGGTCTCCACCTATAGAGCAGGAGGTAGCCGGGAATGATTATGTCATCAACTTAAAGAAGAAGTTGGAGGATATTCACGACCGAACCCGAAATAATAGTCGAATCGCGAGTGACCGGATGAAGGCTACGTACGATGTGAGAGCCCAAGAAGGAGGGTTTCAACCTGGAGAGCTTGTCTGGTTATACAACCCGCAAAGGCGTCGTGGCTATTCTCCAAAGTTACAGCGAAATTGGGAGGGTCCATACCAGGTGAAGAAACGAATAAATGACTTGATTTATCGCATCCAGAAATTGCCAAGAGGGAAACCAAAGGTGGTACACTCCAATCGTCTGGCGCACTATGAGGGAAATAATGACGCAGTTCCGGAAGATGAGGCTGAGGTGGCTATCAATACCGTAAGGCCTGGAGATGATCAGCCAACCTTTAGAGAATTTATGGCTGCGTTTTCTGGAACTAGAAAAGCGCGATTCGGAGTCACGACTGAGATGCAACAAGATCTCTTCCGGGTCCCTGGTGATTATTCCATTGCCCACTGTGTCTCCGAGGATCTTCGTATGTCCAGGGGGATCGCAGTGGTGTTTAGAAATAAATTTGGACGGCTGAATGAACTTCGAGAACAAAATCCCTCTGTTGGTAAATCCTTACGCTTGACTGATCATGACCGATCCATTTACTACTTAGTAACCAAGCAGTTTTACTACCAGAAACCGAGTTACGCCGACTTGTGGAGGGCACTATGGAATTTGAGAATCGAGTTGCTTACCAGGGGAATTAACAAATTGGCAGTTCCCAAACTCGGCTGTGGGCGGGACCAGCTGGATTGGAGAATCGTTAGAAACATGCTGGAAGTTATCTTTAGAGGTACGGACGTCAAGATCTTCGTCTGCAGTTTTGACCCACAGCCCGCATCAAGGCCAACGAAGAGTGTAGACTGCTACTTCTACCGTAATGGAACGTGTAGTCGAGGTGAAGACTGTCGATATCGTCATGACCCGTTCTACAGGAACCAGATCATAAAACCTGTTCTGGGACAGAACAGACTTGAAGAGGGGGGCAGTGTAACAAGAGAGAAAAAGAAAGAACCCCTTCTCGAGCAGCGGATGGAGTATTCTGCGGCATTCGAGAGAATGACGCATAGCACCAACAATGTAAACGAGGCACTGTTTATCTAGCACCTTCCAGAAATACATGGTAGTTTCTACCGGCTTCTAGTACGATTGTAGGAGGGTATAAAAGCGACTCGCGGATAAAAGGGGATCAGTCAACAGCAAGTCATTAACTGTGTATTACAAAATAAATAGTGAATATAAATGTTGTATTAGAAACTCATAGTCTGTAAATAATAGTTTTAATGGTTTATAATCATAGCGTTAATTTATAGTGTATTCATTAGTGTATAGAAATAAATATTTGTTTGTGAATAGACGATTTAAACAGCACTTGTATTATTATTTTTAGAAAGAACGTTACAATATTCTAAAGCAGTGAGTTAATTTCACGTTACTTTGAATTTTCATTTCAATAAATATTCCTTTGAACAACAAACTTTTTATATTCCACATTTGATTAGTATGCTGCGATCTAATAAAACGGAAAAGCAATATAACGAAATATCTACATAAAATATTTGCAGTATCTTTGTAGCATTCATCGTTTTAGACATAACTGCGAAATAATATTTTCTGATGTGGGTGAATTCGTTTGCTAAAATTACATGCCCATGTTGAGTAATGGAAATCATGCACCTCTTTCCTATAAAAATAATTATAAAAAGAAATAATTACATACAATTATCCCTTTATTTTATAGTCATTGTTTAAACTATGTATATTTATGTTAATTGAAAATAAAATTTGAAAATATTGTAACGTTCTTTTTAAATAATGCTAAAAATGCCTTTTTATCGTCTATTAACAAGAGAAAAGATTTATACTAACAGTAATTACAAACACAACTATAAACTGCTAACAAAGTTAAACTAGATTATTTACAGACTATTTATTATTTAATAATTATTATTAACAATATTTATTTTCAACATTTATCTTGCACCATTTCACGATGCGCGTATTCAATTCACTGGTTGTCGACTAACTCGACATAACTCCACACTAACTTCGTGGCTTTGCCCTTTATCCCTTCATCGATTGCTTCGGAACATTCTACACAGTCTGGAATAATTCTCATGTATTGCTTCGTTTAGGCGTCGATGCTTCATACATTCCGCCGCCAATCTCGAATGTACACCGGCAATGTATAAGGGTTTTTCCCGTTCATTACAATATATAATTATAAATATTATATTTATAAAATATTGTTTATTTGTAAAACATTAAATATTTATAAAAAAATTACCCAAACATTCAGCTATGGTGGTGAGACATTACGACTTTTTTATTTTAAAATTTATTTTAAATTTTATTGTAGATTATATCTTGAGAAGTCGTTTGCATACAAATTACCCTCGCAGAAAAAAAAATTTATCATGTTATATCTACGTGCAAAGTAATATCGCGCATGCCTCTAGAGTAGGCGGAACCAGATTTGGTGTTTAGCAAATGTAGTGTCCTCTTTTAACACCAATAATAACTGAAAGTCTGATTTCCAATTATTCTTATCTTATTAATTCAGCTATTAAAATGAAAGAAAACCGAAAGTGAGGTACAATTAATAAGCCATTCCCGCGTTTTTTATTTTTTTCTGAGTTAAGCTCAGTTAATATTTTAGAACTTTTTTTTTAAATCAATCGATTTTTCTGTTTTTCTTGTATACTTTTTTCCATGAAAAATAACTATTTCTCAAATCCGACATAGCACGGAGATGAAATATTCATTCCTCTTTATTTTGATTCCAGTAGGATGTGAAAATTTTAATAAATAACTAAATGAGAGGTATAGAGCGAAAAGCATTTTAGGCATCAAAAATTCCTACATACTGTAGACCCTTAAACAACGCAAAAGATTTAATATTTTTTGCACAACCAATTACTAATCATTGTAGTATTAGTAACGTGCAGAAAGGTTTATATTTCAAATTCTAGATTTATTGTTGTTTTACGATTAATTAGTACACAATAGAAAGTAACAATTTGACACATAAGAGTACAGGGCTATAGTCGCGGTTAAATTCAATTGACATCGAAAACAAGCCTAGACTGACTGAAGCTTTTACAACTTTTTTGACTGAAAAGAAAATCGTGGTTGCTGTATTTTCTCTTTGAATAGCCATGTTTACTCTTTGTACATGTCTGAAAAACTTTCGGCCTAACAATTGTAACGTTTAACCTACTCTCATCAAAACAAAGCCCCGCGATTGGGCGTCAACAATTGTAACATCTGAAGCATGAACCCCTACAGTGGACTGTCAATTGTAGCCTCAAATGAAAATTTCTCTAAACAAAATATTTAAGTCCCACACTTGGGTCCCAATTGTAATATAGCTTTTCTGTTATTTTAACTGAATTACTATAGTCAACGCGCGCGCGATGGACGTCACTAAAACCTCTATAAAATTCAAATACTTACTGTTCAACTCAAAGATGCCCCGGTGATGCTCATAAGGCATCTTATTGACAAATATAAGTCAGGCGTAGGTCTGATTTCCATAGCTTACGAATTATTAAGAAAAATAAGGTTTTATAGACATAATAAAAGGATATGGGCGCCAGTTATTCGTCATCACAATTCTCGTCTAAACCCTCGAATAACAACGGATTCAGATTATATTGATTAAGATTAATAAAAAAAACTAATCATCATCAGTTTAATTGACGTTAAAGCAACATAGAAAACTGAATAACTTTAATTAGTGCTAGGTCCATTATCATTATAGTAGGATTTAATTTAAATGTTCATTTATTTGCAAATAGAATATTCACTTGTCTCTCATGACAATAGTAATAGTTTTGGTAGTAATACCCTAATAAGAATTCTTATTAAAGGAAAATATGGACATAAGTTTACAAGAAACAATCATTAGAAAAAATAGTATAGATAATTTTTACATAAGACTTACTCTAATCAAACAAATTATCCTTTAGTCCTTGATACATTGCTAGAATTTTACAATTCTTTAAAATTTTACAAGCATCACTTGCACAATAATGCCGTTGTTTCACTTAATACTAGGTACAAAATACCTCACAGATTATAGATGAAAAAACGGGAAGAACTTGGAAAGTATGATCGCTGATACCGTTTTTCTTTACCCAAGATCAACGATCTGAAGTCCACAACAATTGTTTCTTAATTGCAATTTTATTAGCAATCCTTTAATGAATAACTAAAACCATATAAATTCAACAACAACTTCCGTCGGTTATGAAAAATTATGGAAATGACACTTGTGGGTGTCTCAGGATATAATCATATTAATTCCTTATTGATTTTAATACGACACTCCTTTTTATGTAGTGTCCCAAGTTATTATGACAAACCGGATTGAAAAAATTAGTGCTTTGTTTTCAAATATAACTAACTCTTGAATTCCTTATAAGGGTTTAAACAAATAACTCATCGGAAATATTTTATCTGTTACTAAGACATTTCATTACGCATTTTAACTTTAAACTTCTTCTGAAATTTCGATATTTTACTAGAGAGTCTTTAGTTTACTAGTTAAATTAATTTTAATAGCTCGAAAAATTTAAACTGCGGTAAAAGCCTTTTGCTACACTTTAACGATACATTCACGGGCATTACCGGATTATTGATTCGATAGAACTTATTTTAAACATCACACACGATTTGTTTATTGAATTATTTCAAAGTTCTCTTCATAATTTTTCTAATAGATTTGTTAGACTACTGTACTGAATTAACGTTAACAAGACTCCGTACTATATTTAATTTAATGCGTCTAACACTCGTACTGTAATCAATTGCCTTCGGCTAACTGACCGCACGAGGCTGTGTACACGACTCTCTAGGTGAGACTTCTATGCGAGACTGTCTAAAATTAATAATGCAACCCTATACTGAAGTTGAAGAAGGGAAAATTAAATACCCAATCGAACACGAGGCTAATACTTCTCTAGCCAATAAGAAAATAAACCACTTAGGAGCTTTCTGGAACATTCTAGATCTTTGAGGGAATTCACTGGACTTAAAATCTGCTTCTCAGGGTGTAACTAGATACTTTGCATGTGGCCTCAAGCCGTTTTTTTATTTGACTGCGTGCAGAAAATTCTAGTCATATAAATTGAAGATAGGCATGTCCAGGATCTATAAATTTTAACTAAATGTCTTTTTTGACATTAAATTCCTTTGTTAAAAAGACGATATTATTTCGGGATGTTTTTATAAACTTAGTTTTGTCTATATTTTCGCTACGAAAAACAAATTGTAACCGCGGGAATACTTTTGCAGGTAAACTTTGATATTTACGAAGACGTCATATGCTTTAAGATAAAGCCTGCATAATTATTCTAGAAACAATTTCATCTATATGAACACTTCGGGGTGACCTTTGGTATTAAAGAAAACACCCTTTGTAATTCGAAATATCATCTGCATTTCTAACCCAACTGAAATACACAGGACCGTACTAAGATTCCTTTACTATTAATGCATATAAAGTTGCATTATTATAAAATTGGGAATTTGAACACGTTACACAATGAAACAACGTATTGATTTTTGTCATTATCCCTTCCCTGAATGTAGTTTTTCGGAAGTTCTACAAAAAATCGACTCTTGATCCGATGAAAAATTATGACCCGTGACTTTGACTTTGAGCTTTGGAAAGAGATGGAAGTTGGAGAAAGCCAAATCTGAGAAATATGGTGCATGATCAAGAAATTCTTGCTTTAAATCCCTCAATTTTCTCACAACTAAAAACTCGTGATCCATGATAAATGATTTTCTCTTCTATCGGCTCTTTTGCCACGAATTCTTTCATCCAGCTGTGTAAAGGGTTCGCATAGTATTTCGCCATAATTGTTTTACTTCTCTGTAGATAAGCAATAAATAAAATTCATTTAGCGTCCCAAAACAACGACGTCATGACCTTGCCTGCAGTCTTCAAAAAGTTGTCAAATTCCATTAGAATATCACTTTGTTGCCAACAAGGAGTGCAACGTATAAAAGATATAGTCTGTTTTTTGTAAACGATAATGTAGGAAATCCAATGCAAATTTATCATTTTCCTCCTAAATTTGTAATGTAAGTAGAAATTTTGGCTTCAATCGAAAGAAGGATTCATTTTACGTCAAAAACATCTTAAGGTCTATAAAGAAAACTAAAAACTATTTAGAAGCCAAATTCGTAATCAGAAATCGCGGATTCAAGCCCATCCTCGTATACTTTTTTAATTGTAATGTTTACTAATAATACGATTAACCTTTTGGTTAGATTCTACTTTATAGTCACATTTTGTTTGATTTTTACCCGCAGCCAAGAAATGTTGCCGACGTCTGCCTCAGACCAATCGGCGTACAGCTTATAAATCAATAAGTTTTTTAAGTATTTTCTAAATAGTTTTTGGCTATCTCTAGAAATGTCCAGATTTGAAACGGTCAGAATCACCTGCAGAACCATATTGAAAAAAGGTAATTGCTCATTTAACTTCTTCTTTAACTAAGTAAGGCAGGGCTGAGTTGATCACATGGATATACTTCAAAGTACAAATTGTTCATTCCTTCTTATTTATATGCTGATGAGATTTTGATCAGAATACAGTTTTCGAAATAAAACTCGATGCAACAATTTTGCTAATAAACATCGTTAACATAATACTATATTATTCTAGTATAGAAAAGGATTTCGTGATGTGCTGATTACTAAGTATATACTTTATAGGTACTTAAATAAATATGTTATCGTTTAGCAGAGATCTACATTATGTCGGTTTTTACTTTACTTATTAAGAAGCAACATCTAAAATTGACAAACAAATTTAATGAAAAGAGATTTTTGAATAGAAATAAGCTAGTGTACATACAAAAAATAGAAAAAATATATAAAAGCTTATTCCATCTTGTAATACTTAAAAGGTTTACAATTTTCTATTTATATTTCAAACCAATTTATTCCTCACAGCATCTTACATCTAACCCTTAACTTTTACGATAGTAGTTTAAATAGATGCAAAACTAATAGTTTGGCAACAACTTCTAAATACTTTAATACTTCTAAAGTACACCATTAAAATAGAATACATTTATCAAAAATTCTTCAGAAACTACATTTCCATAAATTTGTAAAGACAACTTAAGTGAACTCTCGAACTAGTTTTGGTTTATTAAAATATAAAGACCATTAAATCCAGAAGGGAAAATTCTTTTAAAACTTTTTTACATTAATGTAAGAATGTGGATTATTAATAATTTGAGAAGAATTTAAGAATTTATTATACTTTTAAAGAGATCTCTATCTTACCAGTTCATTTTGATTAAATTGCAAATTATATTAATAAAAAAATACAATATCGTGAATAATAACCACATATTATATGTACATATAGGTAAAGGATAATTTTCAGAAATATTAAACATAAAAATCGTAATTTCTTTATTAGTTAAGTAGAGATGTTAAACTAGGTAAATGATGCTAATGATGAAATTTGTGAAACAATGAAACCCTTCTTTGGAAGTTTACATAGCAACATAGCGCATAACAATAGAGTATCATGTTAACTAAAAAGGGTTTTCCTTGGAAAATCAGTAATGGCTACATTAGGTTAGGGAAAAATTATAATTTTCAAGACATGCTTAAAGAATTGTATGAATTTTATGTAACTTGCAACTGTAAGGTACTTTTCAACAAGGATGTCGAAATGTAACGTCAGCAGCAGCTAAGAGCGGTCATGCCTTACGCAGCTAATAGACGCTTTCTTGATACTACCTATTTAACATAAGAAGCTTATTATAAAATACTCTTGACCTTGATTTTAAAAGAAATTTTAATTATATAGTTAAAAAAATTCAAAAAGCCCATTCAAGGTACAAAATTCGACGTTTTAGAACTTCAGAGTCTTCAGGAGAAATTTTCAGGAATCTTAATTTTTAAGCTTTCGTGATTCCAAAGTACAAAATCAAATTTTTACGGTGAAAATATTTCTTAATTACTTTCAAATTTTCAGATATTCGTAGTTTTGTTGATTCAAAACATGTATACTCAATGCAGGATTAGGAACGTTTCTATTTTACCTGCTGGCGGGGTGCAAAGTCTCATGTACCACTGTGAGCGAGCCTTAACAGAAACCGCTCAATGAGGTAAAAATCCAACTCGTGGAAAGAATAAAAAACATAATGGCGTTTGATTATAAAATGTTCAGGGCATCTAGAACCGGTGGCAAAATTTAAAAATCTTTGTTATTGTTAAAAATTTTGATGCTTAAAGTTGTCACTACTTTGAACTAACAATTTCTCGACATTTCCAGGCTGAGGTTTAAAATGAAATTACTTATGTTGTATAGAACTTATTGACACCAAAATTAAAAATGAAAAAGAGACAAAGTATTTGTAGGTATACAACTTAAAAAAACATAAAAATGTGTGGTAGTTTTTACTTTAAAAAATCCGAAATTGTTGGTTTTTACCAACTGTAAAAATTATTACCAGATTCAAAACGAGTTTACATAAATGTTCAACACTAAAAAAATACATAAATCACAATACCTTTAGTTTTCTGTAATTCACAAATCAAACCAACGGTAAACTGCACAAGTTTGACTACAGCATACATCAAGCAATCGCCGCAAGTGGAAACTGGAACGTCCGTAGATTTTTCTTTTCATAAATTCAAGATGCAAGGGAAAAACCCTCGTAGTATCGGTATATGGTGAAACATTATTTACGAATTCACCCCCAAGATACACTAACTGAATGCAACCATTAAAGTTACATAAGATTTGGTTATTGATTTAATTTTGATCATCACAAAAATTCGTTGTTTTCAATAAAACAACCCACATATTCTTTAAATCTGAACTAGATTAGAAGGCACATAACACAAATTTATTTATTAATCGAGATTTCGATCACTGAAGAGAAAGTCTGTAAATATTACTTTATTTCAGTACGAGAATTATTTAAACGAGAAGACGATACGGTACTGTATTAACATTATTACACTTTAATAGGGAAACTTCCCATTCTTCAAAAGCACAAACGTCCGGAAAAGTGTTTAGCGATATAACTGTACTTTTTATTGATCACAGATTCTTGGTTAATCTCCGGACACCCAATTAAACGATAAAATTATTAACAGTAAATTCCTATTTTACTTTGCCGGCATCCGAAAGCGACAATCGATCAAACAATACGGAAACTAGATTTAGAATTTTCTTTTAATTCTATTTAACTGAAGTGAAACGGTATTTCTGTAGTATCGACCGAAGTCGATATCTTCTTTGAAAGCTGGATCGAAAGTGTCTTGTCTGGACCACCAACTAAAGGCAAGCCAAGTTCTGGACCGCGCCTAAAAGCAAGATGTGTTCCTCTTTTTTAAAACTAAAAAATTATGGTGCTGTGAGTTTAGGGTTTACAAATCTCCACGCTCCAATGAGAAGAGCGCTAGCCTAAATCTGTCGAATAGAAACGGGGCAGTCCACGTGGACTGAATACGATGTAGTTTGTTGTTCCCACGGACGGAAAGTGCAATACAGATGTTATTTTTTAGTTAAGACTGCAGACCCTGCAATTTTCAATTTTAAAATGCAGAGGCCAAATTGAATTTGTGAACACGTGTAGATGTCACCTTCCAGACAAAGGAGAAGTTTGTTTTTTTCACCAAAGCTTTCTCAGAATATAGACAGGAATATTTTTATAAAGCGAGATGACTTAAATACATCATTGGATTTTATCAAGGTCCTCTTTTTTTAACATCGCAACCGTTTCTACGGGTAAACAAGCAAAACACTAAAGACATTATTTATTACTTCAGCATCCTTTAAATTTATAGAAGTTCGAGAACAATCTTTTCAAAGTATTCTTTGTAAATATGTTTATACAACAAAATTTTTAACTGCAAGTAAAATATAGATTTGCAGGACCGAACTTTAGATTTTTCAGTAAACATACATGCAAAATTACACATATCTGAGGCCGATAGAAAATATACCGTTACAAAAGCCGTTATTGTAGGCACTGCAAGAAATATTTACTGGTATTATTCGTATTACTCCATGCATAGTTGTTGATGATGCAACATTGTGTTTTTGCACCTTATATCTCAACTGTTAGAAACAACTAAATACCACCCCTTAAGAAGTTGGCTTTACTTAACTTTGACCATGATCCCTACCTACGCAGAATGGGGCTTTCTAACAACTGCAATAAAAATTTAACAAACCTGAAACCATCATAACCAACACCATCAATCGCCCCCTCCCTCCCGCACAAGCTTATAGCTTCTGGGGTCTGGTTTCCAGGCTATGGGTTGTAGCAATTATTATTATTATATTATTAATCACAAACCCTGTAAAAATTAAAAAAAGATCAAAGGTTGTTCTCGGGGATAATGTTGTAGTCCTGGACTTTGGAATATGTTATTACTTATAATACAATTTACAAAATTTACAAAGACAATAGCGTTTGCAGTCGACCTTATAATACTAACTAAAGAGAGAAACACATGTGAAGTTGAGAATGTGGCATATTCATAATACTTTGCAAGATCTCCAAAGATCTTGGGCTTTAACTGGGCTTTAAAGTATTCTGTTCTAAAAATTATTTATGATGGAGCTATATTACCACTACTTTCCTACGGGATATCAACCTGGGTTAAAGCATTAAATAAAAAGTACTGTAGTGTGTGTTGAAGACCAATGTAGTAATACAGAAGTGTTTATGTGGGTCTTGTATCTCTTCTAGAAGATAATAAAACACATGTAACTACTATGAGATATTTATTTATACTTTTGTTTATTCTTGTTGTCATGGCAATCTCTTAGCATTCAATGCCTTCTTGAGGGCATATGTATGTAATGATTGATTTTATGAATGAATATCATTACATGACACCCCGGGTAAAAAAAGGCTGAACATGTACCAAAAGAAATGAGCCATTCCTCATGCATCCATCCTCATGCCTCCATTTAATGCATTGCATGCATGCATGCACAAAATAAATAGCATACATTAATGTCGTACTTGTATGTATCGGCATGTTTAACGTATACTAGCTACAAAAAAATTGAGTGGTTTGCATCTTTTCAATGGTTCCTTACATGCTACGACAATAAAACTTATGCTAATAATTAGGTGCTAATAATCAAAGAATTGAAAGGCCTTTGCTGCTGATAGCTAAGGGGCATCAATTGCTTAAGGCAAAAACATGAGTTGCTTATTGCAAGGAGTTGCCGCAAACTTAACCTAATTAAAATAAACTTGATGTAAAGGAATCTTGTTAGGACGTTCTGTAATTCTTACTAGAAAGAAAGAAATAAAATTTAGGAACGTGAGCAAAACCAAGGAACAACACAATATGTGCTTCGTGAACAAGTGATGCTTGCGTTACGATTTATTTGTTGTAACTTTTAAAATTAAAAATAACAAGCTAATTGAATCTAAAAGCGTTAGCCTAAGTAGTAAGTTTGTGGTCAACATTGATAAACGTAGTTGTATTCATTTGGTCCGTAGGAATGGAAGAAGTGAGGTTGTACTCATAAACGGAGGCAGCATTCATAGCATTATCCTAAGGTTGTAGGAAGTACTAGGTGAATTGCCCGTTGGAGGGTATGATTAAATCTTCTTGAATCCAATGATATTTGAGGAGAATGAACACTTGAAGCTTAATCCGGTAGCACATATATTTGGGAGGTCCAAATGCTATTCAGGATTGATTAGTTGAATGTTATCAATGTATGATATCATGTAATGTCGAGTTGACAAGTCTTACGTGGAAAATTATAAGTCACTACTGTTATTCTTGCACTTGTATTTATGGTGTATAACTAGAAAGTTGGTACACTGCACATAATGCCAAAGTTTATTAGCGAAATGGAATTTACTATTATGATAAGATAATTTGAGTTTGGTCAATAGCAGTTGCACAGTTGTAATTTTCTTGGTTAGCAAAAAGTCGAATGTTCGCATTGTTCTAATTACGAGGTAATAAGGCCGTTTAATCGCGTGACCTTTGCATAAAATTTCGCGTTTTGACATAACAAAATTTGGTTGGTTAAGGTTGTTGCGAAGTTCGTTGATGGTTATCCGAGAAAACAAACTAAACATCAAAATTAAATAAAGATAAAAATATATTAATCGTGTTATATTCAAGAACAATCTCTTCTTATGGCATCGTTCCAATGGCGAAACGAGAGATGTCGGCATCGTTGTGTCCGAGAATTGCTGAAGACACTTGTCAGGAGCTGTTACTACGGGTGTTGTAGCTTTTGGTTCTTGAGGAAAGTTATTGATGTGATTTCCATCAGGAACTGGGGGTGTTGTAGCTTGTAGATTCCAGGAATTATTTTCTGGATCCAAGGAAGTCTTCGTAGAAGATACGGCAGTTGATATCCCCAAACCGTCGGCCTTCGGAAGCTCTTGTAATTTCTGATTTAACAAACATTGGTTAGGATTCAATTTCAGCTGTATCCTAATTGACTGTGATGTTTTTGGAATGTTTGTAGGAGAATTTGATTCTGTTTGGTTGTGGAATAAATGCACTTTAGAAATTAAATCGTTTGTAATATTTTCAGTAACAGAAATATTATCCTGTGAAACATGCTTTTCAAACTTTGAATGTTCAGGATTATTAATATAGAAAGTATCAGTGGATGCAGGTGCATTGGAAAGAGCATTGCATTGATAAATGACGTTTTGAGTATCGTCACTTAATTGGGGGTTAGGATCCTGAATTTGTGACGGATCTTGCGATATTTGATTACAGTTTGTGTTTTTGAAATTACAAGGATAAATGATTTCGTTTTTAAATAGGTTAACTAGACCAAAACATTCAGGTGAATCATTTTGCTGTAACCATAAATCTGTAATCTCTTTGGGAGAAGAGATAGTATTTGATTTTGGGTTTGGGTTGAATGGAATAGGTTTCTCCACAGAAGTACCCAAGTAATAGTTTAATAGTTCGTTGATGAACGTGGTGTATGGTTCGAATGAAAATTTATTGTTATCAATAAACTTGATAAGATTCGAATGGAGTTGCAAAATGTTATATGGCAAGTTATGAATTAAAACATCATATCTTTGAATCTCGTTGTCAATATGTAGGAAGTCAAAGTATCGATTGATCAGGACTATTGACATTTGTACATGCGAACTGTCAAAAATAGGAAATTTTACTAACTTTGCCATATTGAAACGTAACCAATAAAATATTTAAGTCACTTATCTTATTTAAATGATAAAAAAGGATATTTATAAACTTCTGAAAGTCGACTGCTTGCGTGAGATAGTCAAATAACCAATTCAAGGAACTCCAGGTAGCAGGTTGCGTTTGTCGGCAGAGACAGAAAACCAGAGCAATGGAATATTGAAGATATGGTGTTGATCATCTAAGTTCTTCTTTCTTAGCGTTGGAAGGTCACCAATGTAGTGTGTGTTGAAGACCAATGTAATAATACAGGAGTGTTTATGTGGGTCTTGTATACTATCTTATAAGTTATCTCTTCTAGAAAATAATACAACACATGTAACTTCTATGAGTAATTTATTTATACTTTTGTTTATTCTTGTTGTCATGGCAATCGCTTAGCATTCAATGCCTTCTTGAGGGTATATGTATGTAATGATTGATTTTATGAATGAATATCATTACAGTGCAACCAGAAAAAATTAGAGAGTACAGAGATTGATAAATATTAAACTTTCCAACTATTACAGAACAATGTCTTATGCGCTGTTATCGGCTTAACACCAATAATAATAATTAAATTAAAAGAAATAGAACTGATCTGCAGAACATTGAAAGGTTTGGTTAAATTACATCCGGGAGACACATTTAATACTATAATGGAAGTAATTCCAGGTGAATCTTATCACATCGAAACATACAGGTGTGGAAAAATAAGAAGGAAGTATCTGCGAAACCATATGTGTGTATGATAAGGAACGCGCTAGTAAAATAAAAAAGGGTTTATATCGGGTCCCGCCTTTGCTCTTCTTGTTTAGTTTGTGTTAGTGGGGTTGGGGAACTACACCAACGCTCGGTTTGTGGTTTACTAAACAACTTTAATGCTCGAATGTTCCCCCACTAACAAACTAAAACGAGCAAAGGCGTGACCCGATATAAATCCTTCTTTATTTTATTAGTGCGTTCCTTGTCATACATATGGTCTCGTGCGTACTTCCTACCTGTTTTTCTATATCTGTATACAGATGGAACTACGAATGATAATGGTGTTGGATCAGGAATGGCAATTTACAACGACGGAAAAATCATACATACTTTAAAATATATACTAGATTCGAGATGTACTAACAACCACGCAGAGGCACTAGCAATTCACTATAGCACTAGAAAAGATTAGACAAACGGAAATACCGGATACAGAAATATAAGTTAAAATATGTACAGACAGTAAAATTACACTAGATGCGCTAAAAAACAGAACTAATAACACCAATATCATAAAAAGGATAAGAAGAGTTAAGATAATGGAAGAAGAAGGATAGCAAGCGCAATTCACTTGGGTGAAAGTCCATATTAGTTATTTATGTATTAACGGCATAAAGAAGCTTTTATGGCCAGAAGCGTTATTTCTAGCCCGAGGCGTTAGTCAAGGGCTAAGAAAATGCTGTAGGACCATAAAAGCAAGTTATGCCCGCTATACATACACTATTTTATGCACAGATTAAGTTTTTATCTCAAATCTATTATTGTGTAAAAAATATAATTAAATGAGTATGTAGACACATCAAGCCGATGTGCTTATACGAAGTACGTTACTATAGTTACTATTCCAAATATTTAATTTCAGCTTATTTTCATTGGTGATAAGTTTACAAATTATATTAAGAACCAATCAAGTTCTACAAACAACTTCTGACATTTAATTGACGTTTCGTTATTGCCCATCGGACCATAAAGAGGCCCTTGGGCCATAAAATGGCGGTTATGTTTAAATGAGTGTAGCAATAATAGTCTAATTTTCCTTCGCTTTTCTTCCTCAATAATTACACAATGTAGTGTCGATGATTCACACCTGACGGTACAGTTTAAAGCAAAGAAGTCACAAATGTTGTTATCTAAGACGCCCTGATATCTCACTTCGATATTTGTACCTGACGCGTACGCATCGTTTTAATTTAAGTGCTCTTAAATTAATACCATCGGTGATTGTGATACAAGAAAGGTTAAAAATCTTTTATGGAGTTAAAACGTGTTAAAGATAAATTAGCGTTATCTTCGTCCTGTGTTATTACCCCGGAATCTGAAAAGAATTCGAAATCAGACGAAGGTATGTTTTATTTTACATTAATTGAATTTATATTAAAATTAAGTACAATAGCACCATTTCATTTTAAAATTAGATATGTACTATATATTTGTTATCTATATTTTTAATACTTTAATGAATAATTAATTGATACTAGGAATGTGCCGATCGCCCGTAATTAACAATGCTAAGTCACTGTAGTGAGGTTAGATTGTTATGATATTCGGTTAGTAAAAAAGTTGCCTGCATTTACGTGAAAATGCCGTAAAAATGGTGTTGTTTGTGTCATGACAGGAAAATTTGATAGTTTTTACCTGTTTTTCTGACGCTTTACCTCCTAATTCCCTATAGCGCTCGGTGTTTCTGTGTTTAAACGTAATACCTTTGGTAGGTGTTACTGTTTTAAACAAACATTTAACTGTATCATTAAAATTAAATATTTAGTCCTTATACTGGATATGTTATTACACTTCCAGCGATATCTGAAGTAGAAAACCTATTCTCCATATAATTGATATAATCGTCGTTATACTATTAATTAGCATAAAATACAGGGTGTACCGACATTTTGGCAGTCGAGTAGTCGTTATACTACTTTAATAAATTATTTAACCCTGACACTAAAGGTCAATATTTAGTCATTATACTAAATATTTGATTACAATTCCAGCGTTATCTGGAGCAGAAAACCTATTATCCATTAATAGTCGTTAATCCATTAATCAGCATAAAATACAGGATGTACCGCCATTTTAGGCAGTCGAGTAGTCGTTACACTACTCAAATAAATTATTTAACTATACCACTAACGATCAATGTTTAGTCGTTATACTAAATATTTGATAACACTTCCAGAGTTATCTGGAACAGAAAACATGGAACTAACATTTATTAAGACCCAGGCCGAAGTCCGGAATCGACTAGCGGTTCTATAATAGGTAACCACAAACGCAAGAAATAGAGAGAGATGGCGAGAAATAGTAATAACAGCGACACAGTCCAAATAATGTGGATCATGATCACGACTTCTCTGACAAGAGGAAAAACGAAGAAGAGGCCGAAGTCCATGCTCCTCCTAAAGACGTGGATCATGGGAACGACGAGTCCATGAGAGAGGAACGTAATACCAAGAATTTTGACTTATTAGAGGCTAAGCCCAAAGTAAACAAAACTTCGGAAAAACCTCTTCATGAGTGGGCCTTAAAATGAAATACGTATTTTTAAGAAAGAGTACCTAAAGTTATAGAAATAAATTATTGAAAAATATTCCCTATAAACCTGCTAGGCCCAGAATAATGTCTGGTTTGGGTCAAAAAGCTTAGCTACACAATATATTCATGGAAGATCAGAGTACCCAGTCTGATACCCACCCACTGGCCGCCTTGCGTTTTTAGATGAACACACTACTGAAAAACAATTCTGATAGTAGCAAACGAACTCTTACTACGCTGGCAGATGTTGCACATTTAGTAGCAAATGTACACCAATCAATCTCGACGCATAAAAAGTACCAAATTCTACCATTTTTTGAACTACTCATTCCAAGAATTAATAGAAATTAGCCAAACTTATGCATTTCTGTGCGCTTCTTGTAAAACCTTGTAAGATGCGAAAAGAGAGAAGAGAGCAAGCTTAGATCTCAAGGCAAGGTTCCTTCGAAGTCAACACAAAATACCAACTCCTAAGTACCAATCTATATCTGAAATACGTCAAAGTAGTTCTGTACATCAGGTCGATAATCGTTAAACTAGAAGCGTTCAAAGTAGATCGCCAAGAAGAAGCAACCGAGCAAGTCTTTTTTCAAGAAAGGATGGCTTAACAACAAGAAACAGTACAACCCGCAGACGAAGAGCCGGTAATAAACAATCAGCTTCGTAAACTTTTCAAATCTTGAAAAGTTGATTATCAATGAAAAAAGGTTTTTGCTGTAAAAAGGTGTCGTCATACCCTTTAAAACAAAACCTTATCAAACATCTGTAAAAATTTAAAATTTTCTGCAGCTGAAAAATAAGTTCCATACGACTTAGCAATCATGAAACTTACTGAAATCAATGCTATAGTGGTATATCAAGATGAGCCAGGGAATTATTTCTATCAACATATTTTTTAATTAAAAAAAGACTAATGAAAAGATCAGCTTTTATTTAAATTTAAAGCATTTAAATGAATTTATAGAAACTCTCCATTTTAAAATCAAGACTATAAAAGTGTGTAAAGTTATAAAGTTAATCAACCAGAATTTCTTTCTGGCAATTATTGGGATGCTTATTATATGATACTAATCCATCCTAAGAGTAGAAAATACTATTCCGAATAAAACTTACTACACCATACAAGAGTTAGCAAAATTGATTGGCAAAAAGGTAGCCACCTGTCCCGCCATAGAATATGGTTGAGTGCACATAAGAGATAAAAAAAATCTTTTCGTTAAGGAACTATTCAGATTACAATCCTAACATTAAATTTCCAACAAATCTGAAACCTGATATTAAATGGTTGTTAGCTAATATAAAATCGGCATCTCAAAGATTATTAGAAACCAAAATTTCCTCTCTGAGATTTTACAGACGCTTCAAATTCAGAGTGGGAAGCATACGGAAGAGATACTCAATTCACAGATTTTGGTCTACCTCTCAGAAAGAATATAACATAAATGTAGTCATAAAAAAGTTTTTACAGCCCGTTATGCACTGAAGTTCTTTGCTAAAGATCTACGAGCGTTACTGAGAGTAGGCAACAGAGCAGCGATAGCTTGTATTAACAAAAAGGAAGTTTCTAATATCCATGATTAAATTGTATCGTCAGTATGTTATAAGATTGGTGTGAAAACGGAAAATTAATGTTTTCGTGTTATAGTTATATCTCTTCTAAAGCAACATTTTTACGCTGACTTAAGCTACTTGACTGACTGGCCTAAGTGTTGTCAAACAGAAACAAAATATGGATTAGACCATAAGATTTTTGGAGATATTTGCAAAAGATTTGAGAAGGAAACCAGCTTCATCTATTCGATTCTATATTAGGTTCGAAGTGTAAAAATTATGTTTCTTTGGGCCTCGATAACGATTCTAGTCAATTAGACGCGTTTACAATAAAGTGAAGTTCCATTTTTTATGCTTTTCCGCCTTGATGTTTAATATCTAAAGTATTACACAAAATCATGAACAAAAAGCTAAAATATCTTAATGGTCCACAATTGGCCTTTACAACCATGATAGCCTCTATTTAATAGACTTCTTATTGATAAACCATTAAATTTAATCTCGAATGTGTCTTAGGGTTCCTTCGAGAACAAATAAATAAAAACCTCTTATACTCCACTCTTAATAATTGCAGATCGGCGTTCAATTTAATAAACCTCTTTCATCGACACATCTAAAGTTTATTCAACGTGGCTCACCTGTGTTAGTTTATGACTATGAATGTTTTACGCTCAATTAGCGCATCCGTTACTTTGTAAGAGCTACCAGTAGTTCACTGGTGGGATCGAGGTTGCCTACTCACCCTTTACTAGGCTAGTGCCGGAGCTATTTACGTGCTCACCCGTCGAGTCCGTGTCCGAGGGAGTTCCATCACCCCTAGTTCAGCATGCGGATTTTCACTGCGCGGACGAGTTCAACCTCAAGTGTGGCTAAGACTTGTAAATTGGAACTACCTAGGATATCCCAAAATTTAGCCACTCCGCGGTACCATATTAAGGCTTGGTGAGCCCCAACAGAGCTCCGTCCGAATCTACCTAAAAGTAGAAATCCCAACAATACCAACCAGGATCCCTTATTAACAGACAAAAATATAGTAAATAGAGTTTTTGAAGGTATATTGGTGTACACAACATTAGCCACCTCAATCCAAATATTAATTAACTTGGGATCCTCATCCAGTATTGGAATTACTAAGTGGAAGTAAGTTTTAACTACCACTATTGAGCTGAGTCAACAATTCGGACAGCGTTAAATTAACGTGGCGCACCTTATAAAATAATAACTACGGTCCTCCTTTCAGGAACACGAATTGAGATACGATCAATAATTCATGTATTGGAATTTATAAAAGGACTTTACCCCTCAGATTCTCTCAACTCACTCTGATAAAACAGAAACATTACATCTGCAAAAATAAATTCCAACCTGTTCTATACCTTCCATATTTTAAAACTTCCTTAATAGTAAGTTATATTAAAATTACTTTGTATTTCACCACGGATCGCACAAAGTTCTTTAAACATCTACATTGAAAAAAAAATTGAAAAATTGATCGACTCACCTGTAAGGAAGATCAATTGGAATTTTCCGAGCTTTTCTTCCGAAAATAATTACAACCCTCCCACCCTTATCTACCCAGTGCGATCCAGAGATACAAATACCGAAGTGAGATATCAGGGCGTCTTAGATAACAACATTTGTTACTTCTTTGCTTTAAACTGTACCGTCAGGTGTGAATCATCGACACTACATTGTGTAATTATTGAGGAAGAAAAGCTCGGAAAATTCCAATTGATCTTCCTTACAGGTAAGTCGATCAATTTTTCAATTATAATGTATCTGTGCATAAAGGTGTAGAAGGTAACGAATTGGCAGATACTTTAGCTAAAAAAGCTTCAACTGCAATAGAAGAACCAATATATAAAAAGATTCCAAAAACCATAACGATTACTGAAGCACGAAACATTTGTAAAATAAAATGGCATGCTTCTAAAAAATCATCTGTAAAATCTCACCAAGCATACACAATACCTATTTTTTATCATTATCGTTATGGGTTTAAAAAGTACTAATATTCTAAAAATACATACCGCAGTTAGTTGAAGCAGGGTGATAACAAACCAAAGTCGCTGTCACTCCAAGTTCTATTCCCCGCATAATCTTTAAATTGCTTTTCAAAATTGTCATTCTAGTCCGCAATATTGCACACAACTAAAAACATAGAAAGCCATTTGAAATGTCCTTGGCCGATTAAGTAAAAAATGATGATCTTGTTACGTTGACAACCTGACCGTGGCCAGGCTGTTAATAACTTAATTACAAAATTAGTGGAAACAAAATAGATATTGTTTAATTTTATAATAGGAATAGTAGATTTTTAAAAAAGAAAAGTTGTTATTTTAAATTTTCTGTTGCAAAAAACGTTGCCAAAAGTTACCTATCAGCTAGAATCTAACCTTGAACGACAACTTTGGTTTCAGTATCGTTCCGCTTTTAACTGAGCTACAAAAACCAACATGTATCTTAATAGTTTTGTGATTTTTCGATTTTTTTTAAATTATAGTTGTTTTAATGGAAAGTTTTTCTTTTAAAATCAGTTTCTAGGTAGTTTGTAAAGATAAATATAGTTAGCTAACTTTTCATTATACTTTTATGAACCTTAACTAAGTTGGTTTTGTAGTCGTTACAGTTAGTTATAAAACTTTAGAAATACTTAGTAATAATTGATTGAACGTTTACTTAAGTAAATATTTGATTTACTTTTGCAAATTCTTTTAAACTTTTGTGAGATAAGTCTTTTAATTTTAACAACCATTTGGTGATGTCATGAATGCAGACGTTTTTATTTTGAAGGTTTTCAATCATCTTATCACGTATTATTAAATTTTATAACAGAATTTACATAACTGAAGTTATTATGCTTTGCTTGTGTATTATACTGCTGTTCTATCTTATTGCCTATATACAACATCTGTTCATTTCTTGATTGGATTTCTCTCAAAGTGAGGATTTCATCGCATATTTATTTGGCTTGTATCAACGCATGGCATTCCACTGCAATGAGAAAGTTTTGATAGTATACGGATAATTTAATTAATTAATTATTATTAAGTATTCAGAAGTTTCACAATGAAAAGTAACGTATGTGCATGCACGCTAACCGTAAAAAAGAATAATTTTTTCTATTAAATTTATCTTTTTAGTGAGCATCAAAAGATTTCTTTACGGGAATGCAAGAACGCGTGTCCGTAGTAAGTGCAACAACATATAAAAAGAAGCATCATCTAAAACAACTTATAAAAAGAAGCATCCTCTCAAACAACTTAACATTTTTGTTAAACAAAATTTTGTGGCAATATCCTTGCTTCTTACGTATTTGGAGTAACAAAGTTCTCCCAGGAATGGGTCTGGTTGCATTTCGTTCGTTGTTAATGTGATTTTAATTTACTGTCAATGTATTGATGTGAGGTTAAGAATAATTTAAACCTTAAGGCTCCGTTATCGCGTAGGTTAAGTACCACTTAAACAGCTCTGACGAATTTCATTACAATTTTTAAAAATTGCACTTAGATTACATTTATTGTGCATGAGATCTTTTCTTAAGAGTGTTTATCTAGTTTATTATAACGTTGAAATTCACAACCCATTGATTGATTGACGGTCACTGTTTAAAACCAAGCTTCTCTGTTAGCTTGGTTGTCACTGGTTTTCTCTTTCCCTCTGTTTATCGTAAAGTGGTACCTGCGCGGTAGAGCGCATTCTTATATAGTGCAGTTGAGGTAACAAAATGGCTGGCTTGCATTAGAAGTGGAATGTGCGAGATGAATTAGAATTTGGTTTTGATATAAATTCGCTTTAGCGGAGAAAATCTCGCATTCAACAAAATGATCATCTGATTGTTTATATGTGATCAATCGTCAAATCAGACGGATTATGTTCTAGTGTTAACCATTTAGGTAATATTTCCCTATCAGTTGCTCTGAAGGAATTGTATAATAAAAGACCTTTCAGTTTATAGAAAGGTCTTTTTTTCGTTTGGGTTTTGCTGCTCGTTGTCTGTTTGCCTGATCCTGCCCCTTTTGACTTTGGGTTGGCTTTAATTTGAAGGTCTTCCCCTTTGGGTTCGTACCTGCATACATACGTACATGGTAACAAGATTATACCGAAGGGTGAAACGAAAACCCCTAAGCAAGGCTTTAAAACCGTATCATATCATCCGAGGGTCATCGAATGGTGGGATGTTTGTTTGAGACTGTATGTATATGTATATTGTGTCATTTATCTGTGTCTATATATTTATAAAACGTTCATATAATATATTTATTCATGCATGTTAGTTTTAAGAACTAGTTAACGAGATCTCGAGTAGTGAAATTATCATTGGGTAGTTTTTAAGATTTACAACCAGCTGTGATACAAATCACCATTCCCTTAATTTTACTAGACATTAAAATCCTTGATCAGTATAATAATTACCGTTTACAATTTGCATTTAACAATAAAGCACTACTTAGAAAGTTTACATTTCACTACGTTTGTGTTTTATTTATTTATTGTGTGATTTTAATATTGCTTTCCAGCTCGTCAACTGTAAGTGTATATGCACCTACGACCAAAATTGTGGAAGTTGCCTATATCTTAGTAAAAGATCTATTTCTTCGTTTATCTAATAAGCTTGAAGCTTTAGTAGTGAGGATTGTTTTAAAACGAAGTGGCGCTTGTCTTTTTATCTTTTATATCTTGTATTACCCCGCCCCTCTCCGACTTATTGGGGTTAGCCGGCAAAAACTAAAGTAGTGTTATTTAGGTCAAGCTGATACTTCCAGCACAGCTATATTTTAGTAGGTTTGGTATTTATCTATATTAAAGTAGCCTTTGTGATTCTGTAGGCTATATTATATTATGCTTTATAGCAAATACAAAATTACAAAAGCTATTTCCTTAACGAATAAAAAAGTGTAAATTCATAAAAACATAACTATAGCTAGCGAGCTTTTAAAAATGGTAAGGTGCACTTCCTAAATTACCGTTCAAGTGTTATTTGAGATAAAATGCCCGAATATACAACAGTATAATAGAACTTTATGAACCAAAAAAAGGTCATATCCCGCGTTTATTTCAACATTTTGGTAAATGACAACTATCATTCTTACTTCAGGTTTTTGCTCACGTAGGCGGATCGAGTTAAAAAAGCGAGAAGTTTCAACGAGTTTGATTTGACTGTTAATACATTTAACGCATTTTCGTTATTGTTACATATATTTTTGTGATTGTCGATGTAAAGTAACAGATTATTGTTTATATCCCTTCCCATACTTAAGCTTTCCCAATCGTTTGACTATTATTTAATAAATTCCCGAAGTAAATGTAAATAAACTATTTCACTTTTAATTAGTCCTGATTAATTTCTTAAAACGAATATATATTTTCAATATTTTAATATAGTAATACTTTTCTTTTTCTTAAAACCAGCAAAAACAACTGATATTTTCAAAGATATTGAGCAGTTTTATATTCCCCGTTTTAATTTCAACTACTTTAAATTATTCCTTGCCTTTTAAAATTAAGAATTTCAGTTAAACTTAAAATATTTTGAAAGTTTACGCATGGCTGGCAACACTGTGAGCAGAGAACTACGATGCGATCAAATAATGTTTCTATTTACATTTTCAAATTTTAGTTTTAAAGAAATTAATTCCCTTTTGGAGACCATAGGTATATCTTTAGGTGTTTATAGGGAATGAAGCTTCCAATTATTAACACTGGGGGCGATAACGGGCCCTTAAACTTTTTACATATTATTATTAATTAAAAAAATTAAATTGCACGAATTCACGAATCACAATAGTATTTTTAGAAAAAGGCTTTCTTAGGCGTGTTAGTTTTAGTTAATTTAGTTTATATAACATTTACCACACAGAAGAAACGTATGAAATGCTTCTTTTTGTAAAATATTTTCTTATATTTATAGGCATGTTATGCTGGTACACTAAGAAGAATGCTTACCTATCATTACATATACAACCAAAATCTGCAGGTAGTTACTGTTGGTAAAAATATTTTCTGTACGGCTTAGCTTCGAAGGAAAAAGTCAATTACGTAAGCAGGTATACCCGATAACTCGCCGCTTAAGACGCCCCTGATCAGGTTAAAAGTCCCTGACCAGTTAGTTAGTAACTTAAGAAGTTATTAGATTCATAACATATCGAAACTTTTTTACCTGTCATTATTACATTGAGTATTCAAGTTTATCGACTGCCAGTCTTAACTCCATAAAGTAGAGCTTTTTAGGTAGGAAAAGGAACAGTTTAACTTTAATAACTTCAAAGTGTCACACCTACAGGTTTTATAGTTTATTTTCATAACTAAGAATCTGTAATTATAATTCTAAAATTTAGAGATTTGAAGTTTTAAACTTCAAATATTAAATCGCCGAAGCATTGAGCTAAAAGTTCTAAAATTAAAAGGTCTGAGGTAAAACTCCGAAGCTTTAAAGCAGTAAGTTTCAACAGTTCAAAACTGTAGTGCGCAGATTTATATTATATTGTCGGATACCCGACGTAGTCAGTTGGTTTTTTAAAAAGGAACTTCTTCTGACACCAGGGCAGGTTTTGTAGAGACCTCCGTACTCGTATAATGTTGAATCTTCGATAGAAGTACAGATGAACTGTCACACAACACTGCGTGCAATGTTGAATCTTCGATAGAAGTACAGATGAACTGTCACACAACACTATTTCCTTTCTTATAATCACTTGGATTATAACACCAAAACACCTTCTTTTAAAAGTAGAAATAAAACAATAAGGTAACTTACGATTTGTTTATTATTAAGACTTGGAATAGCAATGAACAATTTAGTAAATAACTTGATTTTCTTAATGAACCGTTTAATGGTTGTTGTTCTTTGAACTTGAACTTGAAGACCGTGAACTATTTTGTAGCTTCGAATATACTGGTCAATATACTAATTTTACTATATACGCAGAGCTTCTTTTATACTAACTTTTATCAAAACAACCATAAATCTGTCATTAAGGTGATTATATCCTAATGATTCAATAATTGTTGTCATGCGACAATATCATATGTATCAGCATCATAATGTCAAAGATTCAGAATTTTCAGCGACTATAATTTTTGCAGATTTGAATCTACAATTTAACGTTTTTAAGACCCATACATATGTTGTGACTAGACAATTTGGACAAGCTCGGGTAGTCTCCAATTTATTCGAGCTCGGAACATTTTTTTTAACTAATGACTATCCACTCTTGTATATGAGTAAGGTAGGTAGTGTTATCTAGTGACGCAGTTTAAGTGTCCTGAATTTGATTTCTGTCTAAATCTGCATTTTTGAACAAATTGAAGTTGAAGTAATTGAATAGTTAGTTTTCTATTTGTGTCGTTCCGTGATTACCTACATATTGCTAGAACGCGGACAAACAAGCACTTACTTTCAAAAAGTAAGTCCTTATGCTCATTTAAGCACGTTTCAAAGTTATATAAATTGTTCAATAATTAAAAATTGAAATTAAATTATTTAAAAGCAAGATACATAAAATAATAAAAGAGTTGGCTGAAGTGTGTAAATAAATATTGGTAATATTCAGTTATTGGCTTAATTACTCATAGAATCTCTTTAATAACTTTCCTCGTCACTAAAACATATATTTGTGTATGAATTAAACATAGTATTTGTTTTCCAACCAATATTTTAACTAGCAAACTCCTTGAAAGCACTGTTTAGAACAAAACAACTCGACGCGACGTTAAATTACTTTTGATTTAAAAGGGAATAATTTTAGAACTAATATACTTACAAACGTGTAATTTCCATCTCCGTTTGACTGAACATTCGAAGAACTTTCTACAGGCAACAAAAATGACAAGTTAGGATTGGATCTTGTTTTTCTGACGTCATTGCAAGTAGCAACTGAAACCTTAATAGAAACTTTAAATTTGTTTTTCATTCTCAAGTTACAACTTTAATAAATGTTATAATACAACCAAAGAAAAGAAAGAAAATGTATTATTATTTAACACAAAATTTCTATTTGTGGTGATTTATTGGTATAAAAAACCGTTTTAGAGATACTTACCGCGACAAATAATAATAAGTAACGCATAACGTCAAATTATTTTTTGCACAAAAAGTAAATACTTTTTGTACAGTTGCTATAGTGCCTAGTAGCAGTTTCTAAATGGTCTACTTTTTGGAGAAAATAATTAAAGGGTGATCTGTTCACCTCCTGGTAACTTTATCTGGTAGTGAATTGTCATAGATGAAATTGCAGAAACAATTGTAACCATTTCAAATAACTTTCAGATAAATTTAAAAGATGAAAAGACCTGCCCTAAGCATATTGTCTAAAGAATAATTATATGCTGTCTGAATATCATTTAAGTTAATATTTTTAAAGAATTGAAAGATTTTTTTTAGAATGTTTAGTTCCGTTCTCTTTCAGAATGAAAATTCATAACGACTTTTATATGAAATTATAAAAATGTTTCTCGATTTTCTATGTTGTCTTTTTGAACCCACATAACAAAATTATATTTCTACCCCGACGGAATTATTGTTTTTGTTTTTATTCTCTAGGTCTCAATTTCCTGTTTCTCGTAGATACTATATGCCTTTAGGCAATACGTAGTATTGCAACACATCCCTTGGATTGATTCCCTCCCCATATTAGTAATCACTCTCTTGTTTCTTCTTGTATCTAAATTAGATAAGTATATATTTTAGTTACACTGCCTAACCTATCTTCTAAATAACAAAGCATTTTATTTGATAAAATAAAGGACATTTTTTAAGATATTCGTAAACGAGTAGTGTTTATTTCATCTTTTTTGATGCTGTTATAAACGTTAAAAACGTTATTCTCGTATTACTGTAACAAAGAAGCTACTTAAATAAATACTAGAAATAGATCTAGCAGGTAACTGTCTTGTTTTTTTATCAATTACTGAACCATGTGTTAATAATAAAAAGCGTAATTTGCAGCCATGGTGATTATCAAAAACACAAACGGCTTGTTGATCTTTTTTTCTGGCATTGGATATGAATCCATTTGCTCGCACACATACAGTGTCTGCCATAAAGTTGGATCCATATGGGAAATTATTTTAATATTCTGATTGGAAACAAACTTTGCGGGGTAATCACCTCTGCTTCGAAAAATACTTGAAATACGCCATGTTAAAGTTGCCAGGGTCCAGGTCATCACCGAGAAATCAAACACCGAGAAAGACAAATACCGAGAAACCAATAACCGAGAAATCAAAACCGAGAAACCATAACCGAGAAACCAAAATCGAGAAACCATAACCAAGAAACCACAACCGAGAAACCCTAACCGAGAAACCACAACCGAGAAACCACAACCGAGAAAACCAAAGCCGAGAATGGAAACTACCGAGAATAACAAATACCGAGAATGCATCCATCTATTGTGAATGTATCCCTATGAAAATACAATTTACATATAATAATAAAACTAGCAAATTACATACAACTACATATAAAAAAAATTTATACAAATCTAAAATCTTCATAAAATTACTTTTCTAAGATTTTTTTGTAGTAATACTTATTCTTAATTTCTCGATAAACTTGCAAACTGTAGGATGGTCTGCTCCGGTTAGCGAGCTGAAGCGCCTGTGCCAACCCTCTACTCCGTTGTTAGTTCCCCACCCTATGTATTTTCCTCGGTCTCTGTTAGATCTATCAAACTTACTAACTTATAACCTAACCTCCGCTGCATATCGTGCCCTTTAAGCCGTTGGTCTTTTTCATTCTTTCCCCGCCCTTTGTATTTGCCTCGGTCTCTGTTAGATCTATCAAACTTACTAACTTATAACCTAACTTCTACTGCATAGCGTGTCCTTTACGCCATTGCTTTTTCTCTTTCTTTCCCCGCCCTATGTATTTACCTCGGTCTCTGTTAGATCTATCAAAGTTACTGACTTATAATTATTACTTCATAATACATGAATGCATTCTCGGTATTTTTTATTCTCAGTAGGTTCCATTCTCGGCTTTGGTTTTCTCGATTGTGGTTTCTCGTGGTTTCTCGGTTATGGTTTCTCGGTTGTGGTTTCTCAGTTGTGGTTTCTCGGTTGTGGTTTCTCGGTTTTGATTTCTCGGTAGTTGTCTTTCTCGGTGTTGTCTTTCTCGGCGATAACCGAATATGAAGTTGCCAGGTGACATTTTTCAAAATCAACCACGTTATTTGGTCGGACCGCACCACGCTCCATGATATCACGCGGCAGACCAATTTTTATTTCGTTACACTGAGTGAGTTCAAGAAATTAAAGATAGTTTTATTCTTTAACTAATGAGTCGTTAGTGCAGCCCGAAAGAGGGTTAAAGTCGCCCTGCTACGCCAATCGCACCAAGATAGGAGTTCGCAGACCAAGCTTTTTTGTATATATTGATAGTGAACTGTTACTACAAGGTTAAAATTTTGTTTAACTTGATGAGTACAGCGTTTTTGCTGCCGCCGCCTGGACTATTTGTTATTGTTAGATTTATTGTTATGATTCTAATCTTGTGAATCTAACCAATTTTTAGATTCATAATGTCAAGCTATCGCATTCAAAACCAATATAGATCAGAAATTTATGCAATATAAATAATGCAATGGTGTATTTGAATAGTAGACATTCAAATACACCGTTGCATTATTGTTTAAAAATAGTGATAATGATGAAGAAGTTATAACTGGAATTATAGCATGAGTAAGGAAAAACCAAAATAAGAAAAGAAGTTAACCGTTGTTTCTTAGAGAACTTCCTCGATCTCAAACTTATAGTGTGTGATTAAAAAACAAACAATTAAACTATAAGTACCTACCAGGTGGTCGAGACTAAGGTTTCTGTGTCTCGACAATTTTGCTATTCCCATTTTTTCCGGAAGTCCCGGGAATCCCGAATAATAAATTTACATAGGCACCTAACACAAAAACCCAAATATTTGTTTTTAAAATTGCTTTAATTAATCCTTTAATCACATTCTCCTAGAAGTTTTCATTGGAAAATAATTGTAATTATTTAATGAAAAGCACAGCAGTACAGAAATAAATTCTTCGATCATAAAATTATTTTTTTCGGTTTTATGACAAAACCGTTCCTGTTTAGTGTTGTATTGTTTGCCGGTAAGTTTTAAGTTACTCATAGCTATTATAAATAGCTCGCTATTTAGCAGCTACAGCAATAGTTCGCAGCTTAGCAGCTTATATACCCAAACTACTGAAGTGCCCGTAGACACTTCATCTGCTGGGTAAGTGTACCTTAGTGATTTGTCGTAACGTTAGCATAACAAGACAATGTAGACTGAGAAAAAGATATAGTTGGGGAACCTAAATTTTATTTAACTCAACGAAACAATTGGCTAGCAAAACTAAAATTATATTTGATTTAATTAAATATTTAGTTGAACTGAATAAATTTTAACTGGGCCAACTATACTTTTTTTTTCAGCGTAATTTTTCATCCTTAGTCAACATTACTAGACAAAGAAACTAACTAAATAATCATTGCTTTTAAACCTTTGCTATCTTAAATTATTTTTTTATCTGAACTGGACTCCCACATTAACTTAGGCAATCAGAAAGAAATAAAAACTAAATATTTAATATCCGTACATATCACCAAATTGCTATTTATTAGCATTAGCAACTGGCGTACAGTCTTTTACGAAGGATTGAAGCTCAACGAGTTATGTAGAACTATCAATTAGTTCTATTCAGTTATCTGTTGATGAAAAAAGACTTAAATGATTAGAATTAATGAAAAGCCAAACGTTACTGCATTAAGTATTCTTTAGAACAAATTAACTCTGTTTTACAAACAACTTGTGCTTAACTATTGTAGCTAAAGAAAGTTCCATACATATACTACAAAGTAAACATGTACATAAAATGAGTTGCAAAGGAAAAAGGTCTGTAGAATTACTGCAGTAGATGTGTAATCCTGTTTGTTCTTTAGCAGTTTACCAAATAATTCCTACATAAATGCTGTTAAACGTATCTGTACAACATGTCCCTAACTGTTCAACGTAGATGCCAAGTGGGTTAACAAATTTTAATTAAAACCCGAATGTACATAGAAGGTAAAAAGATCTAGACACCGTTTACTTATCAGAGCTGCTATTTACTAAAAATATTCCTTTTTCAGTTTACCGAAGCGAGTAAAAGAGAATTAACTCCTTTTTTTATTGAAAACCTCATCAACTTGAAGTCTAATTAGTAGTTAACTGTGTTCTTATGCTAGGATATTTATAGCTTGTTTAAATTTAAATTAAGAAGAGATTTAGTTTATTTAGTTTATTAATTATTGAAAATTCTCCGTAAGAAAAAAGCAAAGCAATTTTTTTAATTAACGAACTTTAAAGTCCTTTCCTTTTATATGTTTATCAGAAAATGAGAACCAGATTAGTAAATGTAAAACTAAAATTGAACTACACTATTAGTTAAGATGTTATACATAATGTAATTAAGGCTACTTTTTGGTACTAATGTACTCCGTCTGCTGCGGAAAGCTTGTTAAAAATGAAAAGTACATTGGAACACTAGGATACAGTGTGCGCGAGCAGGGAGACAGAGGTCATCGCTTCATGAAAAGGAGAGGAAACTAAGTTGCATGCGTATTAGGGTGGTCCAATAAAAAAGGCAAAGTCGGAAATCTGATGCTCTTACCCCCTAGGATTATTGTATATCGAAAAAAAAGGTACCCCTATTTTTTTATTTTGAAATCGGACGATGTTTAGAGGTTCCTCAAAGCCCTTAAAGTTTCCCATGTATTTTATATGGTGAAAAACACGTTTTCGTAGATTTGGTATAGAATCCTAGAAAATCAATATTTCTCAACCGGACTACTCTGTTTCTCTTCAGAAATGTTCAGAGAATGACATCCAATAATTTATTTGTTAAATTTCTTATATTAACTATTTTTTACACACTTGCAAAAAATCCCATAAATAAAAAATAACACGGAAAAATCGTTAAAAAATATTTATTATTATTTTTTAATATAAAAGATTTTGATAAATAAATTATTGAGTGTCATTCTTTGAACATTTCTAAAGAGAAACAGAGTAGTCCCGTTGAAAAATATTGATTTTCTAGAATTCTATACCAAATCTACGAAAACGTGTTTTTCCGCATATAAAATACATGGGAAACTTTAAGGGCTTTGAGGCACCCCTAAACATCGTACGATTTCATAATAAAAAAATAGGGGTACCTTTTTTTCGATATACAATAATTCTAGGGGGTGAGAGCATAAGATTTCCAACTTTGCTTTTTTGTTGGACCACTCTAATGCGTATCCTCTAAACTTTAGGCGTTACTGATATAATGATTTCTACAAAAACAATCACATGGAGGACAAAAGAAAAGTTAAAATTCCTAGTTACTTAAATACAGGAAATAAAAGCTTAAACTGATATACAGCGTGTCCCAAACTCAAGGCATCAACAATGGTATATCACTTATTATACGAAATAGAAGGAAGGTTAAAAGTTATATAGAATTTGAAACTAATTTCAGTTATCGTCTGCAATTTAATCTATATGTTTTAATTTTCGAGTATTTGAGAAAAAAGAATATTGGCAACTTGCCAACCGTTGATTTAATAGTTTTAACTTGCACATTATTTAATGCATTTTTTTACTAGATCTCATTTTTTCATTTGGAAAAGATGACGGCTTGAGCAGACCTTCGTCAACTCGGGACTATCGGTTACTTCGAACAGTATACAGGTATTTCAGCTTGTTGCTAATTGCTTTTCTTATTTGCCTAAATTTGATTTGATTTTACTGTACTACTATTCCTTCCTACTAAGCTAGAGCTGTATTGGTTTTTCAGATATGCGCTTGCAGTTATAGTAAAGTCTAAAATTGTTCAAGTTCCAGCTACGCTTTGGTCAGTAAATTAGTAACTTAACATTTGTTAGTGCAACTATGTATAATTAGCATAACCAAGTTTCCATACTCTTGTTTCAAGTGTGGTGTTGGAAATTAATTGGAATTGCATTGCATCCCAACTTTATTCATAATAATTATTATTGCATGCAAAAGATTGGGAACAATGCTAAACGAATTCTACTCACGGTTATGTTCAAATTGTAAGAATTTCCGACTTATTTTTAATGGGAATGGGAATTTCGTAGTTTTTTAATTTCGTAGGAAACTCATCCTTACGTTTAATAGTAAACGTCTTGATAATCACATAAAGTTTAACTAATATTCCAGTTGGTCATGTAATAAGAAGACAATTATAAGATACGCAGAAGCACTTACATTAAAACTTTTAGAGATACTTACTTTAAAACATTATTATAGTTTATGGGCAAGAACTTACTGCATATTATCATGTCTTTTGAAATGCATCACATGTAATTGAGAGAAGGAACACGTCTGCCTAATGTATTTTATCAGTCCATTTAGAATATTATTAATATGATTCGCGAGTGTGAGTTTCCGTTGGCGAGATGAGATAATTATGTGAAATTAATATATTTTAGTTCCATCCGCAATTCAAGTTAATAGCCTCTGCATTAAAATTTAATTACTACTAACAATAAATAAATGCTATTTATTTTACTGATAAGCAGCGTATGCTTAGTCGCAGTCATTCCTAATGTTCTGCTTTTATCTTACTCAAACCTGACTGTTCATGCAGCCTTAGACAAACATGATTCGTAAAAGTGAACACGGTGAACTAGATACTAATTACTTGTTCTTCGTTTCTGAGATCACTGTTACAAGAGAACTACGCAAGATCCCATTCTTAATCTACGTACTGCTGTTTAAAGTGGGCGCCACTGAATTCATTGTAAAGTAAATAAATACACAAAAGCTGAAGCTAATTTCAACAAGCAAAAAAAATGACTTTTAATTTAGAAAGAGCCAAGAATCACATTTATCCTTGTTATAAAGCACCTTAGAAAAAAGTTCTCAAAACAATCACATAGTTTATTTATTAGTTTTTATTTGATTAAATTAAACTGAAAGAAAAGGCACTCGTAGTTCATTTATGAAAGAAACTAATAGGAAACACTTTTTCATATACTTATCTAAAACTACATATCGTCTTAAACACACTATAAACAGCCTTCAATTATTTTTATTAAAATAAATATCATCAAATATTTATAAATTGATCCCAGCCCCGTTATTTATTCCGCAGCAAGAATCGTGGAACTAAATAATTACTATCGGTTTATCACTAGTTACACACTAGTGAGATAAATAGTTATAGATATTGAGAGAAAATAAAAGGATAGTCCATGATAGAGGCAGGCTGAACCATTCAATATATGAAAGTAACATAAGTGATTTTCAATGAAAGTACAAAAAAGACATTACATTAACATTTTTATTAACAGGTATACATGTTGATACATGTTAAAAGAAGTATGACCTCACAAACGACTCTATTTAAAATAGGACAACTTTGTAAATGAATTAAGTATTTTTAATAAAGTATCTCTATAATAAAATTCACAACCTTGAGAAGTAACGCACGACAAGCAATGAACATTACCTAGAAACCTGATTTATAATTGTTCAAACTGTAATATAATATGATTGAGAATATACTATTTTTGTGGTGGTTTCACATTCTTGAAACTATGGCTGATAATGAGAAAAATTAAACACTTTTAAGAAAAAAAAGGGTTACTAGGGGTGAAAGGTAAATAAGTTCTGTACGGTTTTTCTCTTGGTATTATAGAGAGCTAAATAGAAGTTTTCAAGTTACTCATATAATGAATCCATGGCCGACGGTACTGTAATGATATTCATCATAAAATCAGTCATTACATCCATATTACGTCAAGAAGGCATTGCATGCTAAGTGATTGCCATGGCAACAGTAATCAACAAAGAATATAAATAAATATCTCATAGAAGTAAACATGTATTGTCTTCTACAAGAGATAACATATAAGTAGTGTACAAGGCCACACACAAGCAACCCGTATTACTACATTAATCTTCTAAACACTACAGTACTTAGTAAAGCAAAATCATCAAGAGAAGGTACCAATCACCAGAGGCATTGCAAATATAGGAGGCAAAAATAAAATTATTTTTACAAGTTTAAAAGATTAAAATAAAAACAAAAAGAAGGAATTTAAGCATCCATTCTATAAGGTAAAATCCCGTAACAAGCACATAGAAATTTTGAAGATTCATCCAGAGTTAACTTACTTACTTAGTCATAGATTTGATCTGTAAAGTCCTGGTAAATTTCATAATGGTAACTGGAAAAGAAAATAAATTTTTTTATATCCTTTAACATTAATAAAGATCTGGGCAGTCGAGTGGTTTAAACTGCGAGAACGACAGTTGTAGTTAGAATATATTTTGACATATCTCAATTAAATTTTCTTATTGTATCAAACTAGTGATTAGACTTATTTATATACTTATTTATATACAAAGAAATAAGCAACATATCCAATTCTCATAACGGACAAACGAGGATAGAGTTCAATCACGAACCCAGAATTGAAATCTCTTCAAAATAAGTAAAGAAAATAAAAGACGACTGAGCATAGCAAAAATATATGCAGAGCTTGTGGGAAATTTAAAATCCAGTATGTTTTAACAAGATGGAGCGACATCACATTTCATTGCTCCTGTTCGTTAACTCCTGGATCAACATTACCCGCCCATTGGATAGTAAAAACAGGTCTTATGGACAAAGAAGAGGTTAAGGAGGTCTTAGTCGTCACCTAGGTCATCAGATTGAACTCCTCTAGACTTATTTTGTATAGGTATTTAAAAGCAAAAGCCTATGATATGCAATTCCACCAAATCGGCTGTACCATGTCGCACCCATCTTTTGCTACACCCTAGCGATGATTACTCCGACTAGCTGCAGTGGAGACCGGGTGGTTCGGTAAATTTTAATTACAGGGCGTCACGAGTTCCAGTCCCCTGATACCTACCGCTAGGAGTGTGAGCTCATCTCTCTGCTTTATTTCGACAACAAATGAGTAAAATCCAAAAGGTTACTTGCTGTTCAGACCATTAAAGATCATTAAATTAAACAACATTAAATAATACACCTATATACATTTTTTATATATATTGTCAAATCAGAGATGGATAGAAAAATAAACAAATCCCAAGACAGTACACAACAACAAACAGAATTATCGGGATAATTCTACAGAGCGTTACCCTTCAGTAAAAAGTAACAATTTTATTAAATTGAATAACGGTTCAATTACAAAGTAGATCTATGACAATTCAACATAACTCAAATCATTAAATATCTTAACCCAAACGAAATTATTAATAAATAATAATAATAAAGCGATTTATTCCCACACTTGTTAAATATGAAAAAAAATTGATCCAATAAATATAAACATTGATACACTGATACAATAAAAAAAGAACAAAAATAAATCTTATATGTAATAACAATAAAATATAGAGTGCATTACAAGGAACAAGTCATGGAAACCACAAGGTTGAGATTTAATTAGCAACAAGTTGCCATAATTGATCTACCATCACAACCTTGACTGATAAAGAAAAACTTAAATTTAAAGAAATGCTTAATCCTACGTATAAAAAAACGACTTAAATTAACCTATACTCTGTGATGCCAGCTCATAATTATGACAATTACTAAGAATAAAGAAAATAATAATAATAAAAAACTTAAAGAATGGACGATAAACGATTAAATGTGTTAACTAGCAGTTTGTCCCATAAAGAGCAACCGGTGGAGTTTGGTCCTAAATAAAACAGGTGAATGATGTTTCAACTCTAGAGGTATGGCATTATATATTTTCGGTAGATTTACTAGAAAGGAACCTTTAGTTAGATTTAGACGGTGTGGCGGTATCGTTATCTTACCCCGAAAACGTAAATTTAAATAATGGACATCATTTCTAAAAGAGATTTTATTATATAGATAAGGAGGTTTTTGTGTAGTAATTATTTTATGATAGAAGCAAGCGGTTTGTAAAAGTCTCCTATCTTTCATGTTAATCCAGTTAATATCTGATAATTTATGAGTGATATGATCATATTTTCGTATTCCGTATATTAACCGTAAACATGAATTTTGTACTCTCTGAATCCGATTAGTAACATGTAATGTCAATCGAGAATCATAGATTTCAGAGCAATATGAAAATTGAGACAGTACAAGGGTATCACAAAGCATATTCTTAACACTGTGAGTAAAGGAATAATGTGCGGATAAATTAGTCTAAGATTCATATAGGCCCTTCCAATGCAGTTCCTAATTTGAGTTCCAAATCGAAAACCATTGTCCATTACTAGACCAAGATTTCTAGCTTCTTCCTTTATAGGCAACACCTGCCCGTTAATAGTTAAGCAAATGCTTTCTTTTATAGACTCTATTAAACGTTGGTTTTTGAACAAAAGAGCAACAGATTTTTTTGGATTTTCAATCAAAGAATTTTTGTTACAAACATTGCTTATGTTATCTAAACTTTCTGTATGCATGACACAGCAGCCTTAGTATTTTGTATATAGAAAGAGTGATACAGTTGTGTGTCATCGGCGTACATGAACATTTTACAGGTAGTCGCCGTTTTAGGAAGGAGGTAGGTATAAATTGAAAATAAGAGTGGACCCAGTACAGATCCCTGAGAAACTCCTCTTGAAGTAGTTCTTCAGTTACTTTGACCTGCAGGTATACGAACACTTTGGCTCCTATTAGTCAAGTACTCTCGAAACAATCTAACTGCAGAGGCAGATAAACCAATGTTATTAAGTATAGTTAAGAGGTTATCGTGACTAATAGTATCAAATGCTTTACTAAAATCAAGAAGAATTAATACGGTAACCTTTCCACGGTCAGTAGCAAACAATACATCATTTACTACATTAGTACCCCATAAACAATAATAACCCTAACTGATTTATTTATTATTAAGTCAACACTGAAGTTCCCGTTATTAACCAATTAAGAAAAGGGGGGAATCTATTATCAATTGATTAAGTCTTTAATATAACCGTTGTGTTCCCACTCAGCTGATTGGTCCCTCACCGGTGTTATCCGTAAGCCTGATCTAAAGCCGATGGTCACATCGTATGATAAAACTACCCCTACTGTTAAAGATTATTTTCTTTAATAAGAAATAAGACAAACTGTCAGTAATAACAGATCTTCAGGTATCGTTACAACAGAATTATTACAGATAAATCAATTACTACAATTATCCCTGCTGGTTTGGTTAATAACCCCAAAAATGTTCATATAACTATCGTAGCTAAATTACTCCGACCTGGCAAATCTCCTTACATAGCTTGAGATAATCTGGATACCTAGATACTAGTCTTGGATACCTTCAGTGTGCAACTCTGGTCTAGTTTACCACGTTCAGTGACAAAACAAGATAAAGACTGATCTTATGACCAAAAACTCAAAAGGTGAACAAAGAGCAGTAATTAGCTCAGAACAATAAAAAGGTAAAGGTAGGGGAAGAGCCTAAAACAAAGTACAACGCATTAGTGTACGCTCAAGAAGGTAGAGAGAACTTCAACTTTTTTAACATGTTATTCAAAAGATAAAAAGTAATTACCTATAGATGGAGGACGGCTCCAAGGGAAATTTTATGTCGTAGGTAGTATTGCATCTTGACATCAAACAAATGTTGACAAGAAAATTTCAAATTTCTCTTTTTAGTAGAGAGTCTTTCCAACATCCAATATTTACTTCATGAGTTTTTAAAGTGCTTCCCAAGATTCTCGCAGTTTAAACCATCACTTTATAACTTTAAACTTTGGAAAGAACACACAAAATTTCAACTTGCTGCCACGTAACAAAACAATATTTTTTGCACGTCCTATATATAAGGCTCTACTTTAGTCCCCCAAAAGAGGGAGTAAAGTAGGGCTTTTACTCCCTGAGGGAGTAAAGTAGGGCTTTTACTCCCTGAGGGAGTAAAGTATTTCCATGACAACAACAACAAGTAAACAACAAAAAAGTAATCGCGCTACATGTTTTTATGGATTCAGGATTTATTATCCTATAACTATGTGATTTTGGCGTTTGCAGAGTTCCATTGTCCGAATGACATGTAACGAAATTTTCGGAAATTCCGTCAATTTTTGCGATTAAGTCCTTTAAGACGTGCAAAAAATAGCGTATATACTATTTATTGTCAATCTCAAAAAAAACAGGTAGTCAGAGCCCTTTTAATCGATTTTTGAGTGAATGGGTTGCCTATTCCTCAGGCATTAACGTTTAAATAAATACTGTTACAACAAGCAAACACACAGTAACTGACATTTATTTTGTAATCTGGTTTATGTATTCTTTGCACATACTTTGTGTTGCTGCACCTTCCTATCTAGATTTTAAAGCCATATCAGCATTAATTCCAGAGTTACAGCTACGTCTAAAACTCAATAACTGCCGTTTGTAACAGAATTACCAACTTAAAACACAATAACTGAAAAAAGGTACTATTGGGAGATAGTGATAGATAAATGCTTGGTTCGGGCAGATTTTTTCTGTTTAAATAGGACTTTCTCCATATGACTGTCTTCCGTAAAAGAAATACAAAATCTGAAACTGTCACTGTCAAAGTCTGTGTAATCACTGCAATGTGACAAAAAATTAGACAGTGAAAATTAAAAGTAAGGAATAAATTTGATAAAAGGGAGTGTTGATTTTTGGAAAAATTCCAAAAACAGGTCACTTTTGTTTTTAAAGTCTGCACTTTGATGCGTTTAAGTGTGGTGACTATAGCACTTTCCCGTCTTTATAATTATTTTTTACAAAAATTTTCTTAGGTAAGGTAACAAACTTACCATGTTGGCAATACCAAGTGTCACCATACTAAAACGCATCCCCCCTGTATATCCGAATATTATGTCAAAAAGTGCTTTAAGTGACTTTAAAAACAAAATTGTCCTTTTTTTTGGAATTTTTTCAAAAATCAATACTTTCTCTTTTATCGAATTTATTCCTTGCTTTTGACTCACACTGTATATACTTAGTAACTTATCAAGAGTTTTCCAAAAAGCCTGAACCACCGAGATCTAGATATATCTCAAATAGTTTTTCAGCATATAATACCACAGATCTCACACATGCAATTAGATTGATTAGATCATTTACAATTGCTAGATCATTTAGCTTAAGATTTACTTATAAACAGGGTGATGCAAACATTCGGTATTTTCGAAATTATTTTCAACAGTTATTTTCATTTTATTTCGTTATTTGTGTATTTTTACTTATTTTTATTATGTTTTTCGACCATTAAACATCGTTTCTGTGTGTTTTTTTATGAGATTAAGGTTAACATAATTAAGATAAGACAGGATCTTATATTAAAGTTCCAGAAGATTAACCAGTGTGGTAGAGGTAGAATTGTGAATCAAACTGGTTAGTGTCTAAAACGGAATTATTTCGACTCGAATAATTTTATAAGTTGTACATCTTGGATTCCGTTAGTGCAAATATCGTGCAAGGTTAGACTCAGTTGCCCACGTTAGTCAAGCAGCCGCGGCCTCGTCGCCTACGACTCTTAACCAGCTGCACACTCTTTCGAAACGCAACCACAGCTGATGCCGCGTCACCCACGTCTGGTCATTCCAATGCATTTTATATACTAAGGTTGCTCTCATCTATGCTGAGCAACCCACGTTTGTCCACATGCATTCAAGCGGCCTACGCTAGTCGAGCAGCTGCGCATTCCTTCAAAGTATTTCCGCTCCAGCCCACGGCAATCCACGAGCCTGCACCCAGGAAGCCGTGAGCTCCGTGCCTGTTACGGCTAACTCGCCTCTGCAGGAAACTCCTACCATACTTGGAATATCATCCTATGACTTCCCACTATTATGCTAATCTCTTCCGCGATGAACCGTATATAAACCGCTTGCTTTGTACTTAGAATTCAGTCAGTGCTATGACTCGAAGAAGCCACATCCAAGCAAGCGGGTAAGTGCCTTTATATTTATCTTATGGGTAGGGGTTGGAACCTGATGCCAAGCGGCATTGGTTATCGTTACCCTCACCTCGCTTAGTTAATCGGGAGTTGTGCCAAGGCTCCCTATGTGCTTAGTTGTAAGCGCTTAGTTTGTAGATCTAGTGCTATATAGGATGGTTCAGATCGCCCTGAAGTTTATTGTTAGAATTAGGAGGACCTGTACGTCCTCAAACTATATATCCATCATGTGTAATACCTTTGTATTTTATTACTTTGTTATTAGTACATAGTCGTTTTGTGCATTGGTTTTTCTTTTCCTTTCTACCTCTGAGTACGACCTCCAGTCACGAAAACCCCACGTGATAATCCCATGAAAATCATGACCTGAACTGTTCTCATCCCCGAAGCGGTAAAGGTCAACAAAGAAATCTACATAACTAATTAAACGGAATGAGTTCCATGGACGCAAAAACACTCCAACAACTTTTCGACTCGACACTTTCCCAGAAGGTCAAGTTTGTGCAGCAAAGTAGCCATCGAATTCGCCTGACCTCAATCCTTTGGATTACACCGTTCGAGTGTGGCCTTGGAGAACAAGGCCTGTTTGTTGCATTGTTTTTAATAAAAACTCAATTTCGATCAGTATAAAAAATTATTTGATTTCTTCCTTCGATTTCGATTTTTAATGCAGTATAAAGCAATCTCTGAACTTTTCCGGCACCCTGAAAAATATCATTTGGAGTACTTGACTTCGCATCAAACTAGAAAAAAATAAGGATTTCGCTTGCCTAACTATTTTCCCCTTTCTGGTACAAAAGGGTAGCTTAAGTTTCTGCAAAAGATGGCAATTCTACTTCTTCGATATATTTATACATGTATATTAAACTAAAAATAAGTTGTAACTGTTCCAACGTGTTTAGTATACTAAATAGTAACATAAGATTCAAATTTTCCTTATATTAATGTAGTTTTAGTACATTGTGTAATAGTATGGTAAAATAGTTACTTCTATACCGTAGGCAATGCTCTAATAACTTTACCAGGATGCAATATTAAGGTTTCTACACCATCGACTTTAATCGAAGCAAATGCATTTCAAGCAGCTATAAAATAATAAGCAATAAGTATTACAAGATTAAGTTGCAAAGCAACTGCTATGGCGCAGACAACGAAGGTAAACTTTTTAAAAGAAATCATATAATCATTAAAAGTTGCTCATGGTTCGGAAACTTCTTTTAAAACACTTTTCTGCATGCTTACATATATATTAGCGCGGACATTGTAAAATAGCCCACAGTTACTGAAGGTACTGAATCCTTAAAGAGCACTTTTTTCAAATGAATAATTCCACAGATTCTGAGATTGCATTTCTAACCATAGCACGCTAGCAAAAATATTCTTGTTAACAAAGTAATGTTTATAAATCATGACATCATGAGCCTAGTGTACAGCAAAATATAACTTTTAATAGGAGCAGAGAAAAACATCCCTTTTTAGATGTTTAAGATTCGTTTATATAATGTTTTTCCTTTAAACTGAAACAGTATTGAATTTGTAATGGTTGATTGGAGTGAACCACTTAGAGCTTGTTAAAAGGAGGACGGTGTTTGAGAAAATCCTTGTTTCTGAAACTTTCTGAGTATTACCCTTTAAAAGGTGATTCTGCACATTCAGCCTTCTAATGCCGCTGTATTCAGCATGCTTGCTTATCAAGCATACAGTTGCCTCGAGTAACACGTTGGAAGATCCTTTTCATTTTTTAAGGGTGCTGGATTTCTAGCAAGAAACTTAACCTTTTTGAAACCTGCCAACATCAAAAGCTTTTTCTTGAAAAAGTATTTTGTGCCTTGTTATGCAAAAAGCTTTTACTTCGTATACATTGTTAATGAAGTTGGTAATTATTACTAATCTGACGTTTTAAACCAATCAACGTCTGAAAAAACGTTTAGTTTAAAACAAATGAATCAGCGACTGTAGTTTTTTAATATGAAACAAGAGTAAATTTTAATTAAGTATTTGAGATGTAATTTATCCAACAATTCCTAATAATGACGCTATTAATATGGTGATTTTGCATAAGTAATGTGATATATTACTTACTAGTGAGAGAATATTCAAAAAGTCACTAGTTAGAGAATACTCGTCGATAATTCTATGAGCTTCCAATGCAGTTATGGTTTTTTGACAAATACAAAAACTAATTTGCCAAATGAATAATTGTCAAATTGAAAAGATTATTATTCGAATAAGAACTCATTAAAAAGAGGTATTAGATAAAACGTTGTAATGCACACCCGTGTAATTGCACATTAGTCACTTAAGAAAATTATCTACTCAACCTAACGGTCTCGTAGCACAACTTTTCTTGCGTGACTAATGTGCATTATTACACACTAGCACAATAAATAACTATTATCCAACACCTCTATATAAATACCATGTTTACTATGGTTATTATAAATAAATGATTGTTTACTTTTATGTTACATTATAACCTACGTTGCCCCTAGCAACGTGGGTTATTTTTAAAAAACTCACTCCTTCAAAGATAACAACCAATCACCAGCTTACGTTACTTAATATTATTAAAATCCAGACATCGTGCTAGAGCATTAAATTTATTACTTTCAAAACTATAGACTAACTATACATTTCAAATTCGATGTTTAAACTTAAATAAACAGGTGTTGGATAAAATTGTGTATGGCACGCGTGAGTTATGGATATTATCCACTCTATCCACTCCATTAACCCTCTCGGGCCTGCCGGCCCTCGAGGGTAAATTTTTCGTTCGTGGATAATATCTTACTTAACTCACTTGTACCATAAATAACTATTCTTTAACAATTCAACGATTGCAGAACTTTTGCTAATTATCCGTGTTAAACGAGATATATAGTCGATCGGGGTAGCAGAATATGGCCATTGGCACTGATTGGAAAAGTCCATTTTCTAATTTGATTTTACTTAAAATCGATTTCACCTAAAAACCTGTTTTTTAATTTTCAAACCGTTTCAATTTTTTTACCTTTTTAGGTTTTATTTTACCTAAAGTAGGTTTATATACATATTGAGGTGTAATAAGTCCACCTCATTGAAAATTTCATTTAACCATAGATCGTATATGTGAAGACAAATATTTCACACATCAAATCTAAATTAAAAGATGGATATGCTAGGTGTTAGGCATAATTAATCTAAAGGCAACATATAGGGTCACAGTTAGGCTCATCAATATTAAAAATAGAAATCAAGAATAAAAATTTCATGCAAACATAACCTCAATTCATATGCATAATAAAGGTTTGATTTTTAAAAAAAGGATATCAATCATTTAGATTGTTTTATCATAATACATGTTTATACAACCCAAGTTGCATATTGGGATGGGTTGTTGATTTGTAGAGAAGATGTAATCTTCTTATATAAATTTAGAGTCTACGATCTTTAACGTAGGATGAATTTTTCTATTTTCCAAGAAACCAACTTAGTTTCGGGCTGCCAATTAACTGAAAACAGATAAATTAGTTCAATATTATTATGACTTATATAGCACAATTAGCTTTTAAACTCTTATAAAATAATCATGAGCATTTTTTATTACTGAAGGTTTCGATCTTATTGTTATGTTTCAGTTTGACGATTATTAACTCTTATACTATTTTTCTCACCATTGTTTCTGTGTAAACACTTGGAGGACTGTATGCTGGACAATCTGACTATTAATTGACTTCATTTGAATCAATATTAATGGTAAAACTTGTAAGTGCATTATTTGATGTATCCGATCATTGTAACGGATTGAAATTCATGTTTCTCTTAAATTGTAAAGATGTTCCTGTGGAAATTTAATATGTATTAGTTGTATTGCGTAATTATGCATCTATTTTGTAAAGGATAAACCTGGATTTATTTAATTTTGTACGCAATTAAGCTATAATGAGATTTGTTCATTGTCAATCGTTTTTGCCGCATATCTTCGTTTATAGAATTAAGATTCGCGAGAAGAATGAACAGCTGTGAAAAATAGTGACGTCATAAACATTTTCCGTGTTTCGTTTTTTTTCGAAAAAGTGTCAGTTCCGGCAGTTGTTTCGACAAAACCTATATAAGTTGGATCAAAATTTAACAAAGTCAGTCGATAAAAAGCTTTGGGCGAATTTATACTTGACTCCGGATAGAAAATCTGTAAATTTAAGTGTGGTTAGAAGTGTTGACCATATGATTTATGTCAACTGTAAAAATAAACAAGATTGAAGTTAAATTGAAGTGTTTACCTGAATTATTATAATGTTTAAAGAAGATTTTATTGTTGTTCAACAAACTATTTGGAAGTTGAACGAGAAGTTTAAATAAATTCTGGAGAATTTATTTCCATTATCGATTAATGAATTGACGTTTTAAAACAAGAAATCAGCTGACAAATATTATTGCAGTGATACCAATAGAGAATAATATTTAAAGGAAACTCTTTTTATAATACACCAGGTTGGTCGTAATAAAAGGTCTTTTAAATTTGATTGACAATAATTAAAATTTATAAAGTTTATCCTGAATAATTTCAAAATTATTTTGTTTAACCTTAAAGTTTCTTAAAAGAATTTTATTTTTCTTAAAAATAAAACAATTAAATTTTTTTTATTTAAATTTATTTTTCATAAAGATAAACATTTTAATATGTGTGAATATTTTTGATTTGTGTTAGTTTGTTCAAGTGAATGACTGTAATAGCCCTATGTCAGGCTATTACGACTTTTAATTACATTTGAGCAAGCTTAGGAATTAATTTCCTAATTGTCTTATTGTACTAATTTGAACAATTTTTCTTTTTACTTCTTTCAATTTGAATTTCTATTTATTTCTTTTAATTAAATAAAGTTTGTGTGTTTTAAATTATTCATGTGTTTAATTGATGCACATACAAATATCCAGTTCTCTCTCTTTTTGCATTTAGATTTTAGCAGTGGTTGTCCAGTTTGCAAGAGCCCAAGTGTCTGCAGCATAAGTTTTTCTCTTCTTTCAGGTGTAAGAGTTAATAAGAGTCTAATAATTCAAACAATTTATGCTCTATCGAATAGTTGGCCGATTGGGAAAAAGAAAAATATTTGGGGTGTATTTTTATTTTAGTTCACCGTATATAATAATTTATGTTTATTTTGTACGGTGTGCATATTATTTATTTAAGCTTTAATACACCGCATATATTTAATGGCGCCCACTAACGTGTGGCAAGTTATATAAAATTAAAGTTTTTATTAAAATCCTATTCTTGAAATTTATTAATTTCGCAAATATATTTAATGATACCTTGCAACGTGTGGTAATTTATATAAAATTAAAATTTTATTAGAATCCTATCCCCGAAATTTATTTTGTTAAAGTTTATGACATCTGTGAAGAATATTTAAAAAAAATCAATAACGCCTGGGAACGATAAACCAAGAACAAAACAAGCTGCTAAAAGTAGGTATTGGGACAGTTGGCCAGCCCCCCTCCCTTTTTATGCAAATGACCCGCGATCTAATTAATATTCAAATGAGGCGTAGTCTAATTAAATGCGCGAATTAAATGCGCGAATTAAATGCGCGAATTAAATTAATTGATCTAATTAAATTAATTCACGGTATCAATTACATATCTCCTCTCTCATTTACATATATGATTTCTCATATGCATGGGCGAATTAAATTAATTGATCTAATTAAATTAATTCACGGTATCAATTACATATCTCCTCTCTCATTTACATATATGATTTCTCATATGCATGGGCGAATTAAATTAATTGATCTAATTAAATTAATTCACGGTATCAATTACATATCTCCTCTCTCATTTACATATATGATTTCTCATATGCATGGGCGAATTAAATTAATTGATCTAATTAAATTAATTCACGGTATCAATTACATATCTCCTCTCTCATTTACATATATGATTTCTCATATGCATGGGTGAATTAAATTAATTGATCTAATTAAATTAATTCACGGTATCAATTACATATCTCCTCTCTCATTTACATATATAATTTCTCATATGCATGCGTGAACATATCTGCCATTTTGTATCTTTCATTTTCAATTTGTCATCTAGGATTTCCCACCCTTAGATTCAAATTTTTTAGTACTACTACTGCCATCTATCGGTGACGTCATATGATCGGTATAGTAGATTTCTATGCGCCTGTTGATAGGCAACCCGCTATATTTTTATAAAAAACCAATGGAGCCAACAGGATTTGAACCGGGGACCGGTCGAATGGTAGTCAGCCAATGCATCCACTACACCAACGAGGTAATCTATTAAAAGACTGTAAAAGTTGTATTTATTAAATAGATACGCGTCACCGTTAATCTTATACGAACTAAAATTCATATTAAGCATAATTAATCTATATGATTATTTGACAGTTACATCATTAAATGCGCGAATTAATATTCAAATGAGGCGTGGTCTAATTAAATGCGCGAATTAAATTAATTGATCTAATTAAATTAATTCACGGTAACAATTACACATCTCCTCTCTCATTTACATATATGATTTCTCATGGTATCATTAGTGTATCTCCTCTCTCATTTACATAACTGATATCTCATTCTGTACATCTCATTTTTATATATTATTTGCCATCTCTCATCTCTCTCTCATAAATTTATTTTAAAATAAATCAGTCCTATTTGATATTTATCTTCAGGTCATCATGTAATTCTGTGAAAATAATTTAATATGAAACGTAATAATAAAAATTTATTTTCAACTATACAAAAGTAACTCTTAAGCTACTGTCAATCAACTGTCGGATTAGCTCTGGTGCATTAGACCTGTTTAAATATACGCCATAAACATTTAGTTTGAAAGAAAACAATTAGGATCGTTATGATTTCATAAAATTTTATTCAAGTGAATCTTCTTAAGAATATAGAACACTGTGAAGCATTATTTTTAAAATTCAAAAACATTATCTATAGCTAAAACTGGTTAAGAAATAACTTTCAAACTAAATGTTTTTGCATGAAAATACGTACAAACTAATTAGCCAGGTTGTCTTCGACATTCTTTAAAACTGCTTTCAACCATAAATAAACAAACGTTCTTACGAATGACTGACTGAAAGGAATTTAGATTTTCTAAATAATTTGTTAAGAGATTATCATCTTAAAAGCGGCATAAATTATTGTTTTAAATAACAATTACTCACCCTTGTGTTAACCCGTATGCTAAGTATGTCCTAATGGTAAAACTGTAATCAACGAGATCTAATATCATAGTAATATTATATAACAGATTAGGTGACCTAACAAACTCTTTAAAGAAATGTTTATTTACATGTATGAGATAGTATTTAACATAATGTCCTTACATACTGGGTTACGATAGAGACGGGTAATCATACGATCTGTTGAAATGTATGATATATTATAAAATAACGTTTAAATAAGAGTTTACTTTAGATGCTTTCGTATAAATAAACAAACGTTCTTACGAATGACTGAAAGGAATTTAGATTTTCTAAATAATTTGTTAAGAGATTATCATCTTAAAAGAGGCATAAATTATTGTTTTAAATGACAATTACTCACCCTTGTGTTAACATGTATGCTAAGTATGTCCTAATGGTAAAACTGTAATCGACGAGATCTAACATCATAGTAATATTATAACAGATTAGGTGACCTAACAAACTCTTTAAAGAAATGTTTATTTACATGTATGAGATAGTATTTAACATAATGTCCTTACATACTGGGTTACGTAAATTCAATTCATCTTGCTTAAAGAGAATAAGTAAGTTAGCGTTGTCCCTAATCAGATGTTTCGGTATCTTTGCATTTGTCTGACCTAAATAAAATGAATCAACATCCTTTATGTCTACTCATGCTAAAATATTATCTAAGTTTTTCCTGTTTGTCACAGATAATATCATCGAAAATGAATACTGAATTAGGTTTCACATCATTAGGGGTGATTACATCATCGTTTTCGACATATTTAGGTTAAAATAAAGACTTGGCGTATAGGTAGATATTTTCAAATTTTAATTCGTCTTCATTAGTTAGTAGACCTAACAAGACATTAGTTTTACCACAAGAAGAAGGTACATTCAAAATTGCTCTATAGGAAACAGATAAAAGCTTACAATGCTTCTTATCACCATCGGAATATTATCGAGAAACACGATGGTCTAAGTTAAAATTATTGATTTAAAAAGTAATGACCATTACTCATCCTTTGTGTTTCGCCATATTTAAACGTTATTTTACAATACATCATACATTTTCAATAGCTTCGAAATACGCAGATATGTAATAATATACTATATACTCTTGTAGGTTATTCAACGTATCTATAGTAAAGTCTTATGATTAAAAATAATCTGTAACCTTATTGTTTACATCCTTAGGTTAGAAACAGTCTTGAAACAAAAAAAAAAAAAAAAAAAACCGGCTGAGTCCACCCTGTTAGACAAGAAATCAGAGTATGGGCGTGATAAATAAAACATATAAAGTTATTTTACAAACATTTATTTAGTATACATAACATAATACCGGGTGATTTTTTAAATTTCTGATCTAGTAAGTCGTGATTTTTACGCCGTATCGAAGGTCACCGAAACGTAGGGCGTAGCGTTGATCACACTGCTATTCCAAATGTCATTTATGTGACAAATTGACTACTTACTTTTACATTTATTAAACAAATTGATAAATATTTAAACAGTGATCATTTGCGAAACATGCTTTTACCAAAGTGTGCATTTTATTGCGAGTTTAAGTGCAATTTCGATGTGATTATTGACTTGAGAAGTTTAGGTTATGGTTACAACTCGCTTCAATTTTTATTCCTTGGATTTAAGAAATAGCAAGATTTATTCACAATTATAACAATTTACATTGTTAACACAATATTTATTCAAAATTTACAACAACTGTTGGAAATGTTGACCTTCAGCATCTATACACAAATTAACTCGGCGCTTCATATTCTCGAACACTCTAATAAGCACTTCTGGTGAAATTTTTGAAATCTGACAGTTGTGACAAATCGAACGATTCAAACTACGCCCTACGTTTTCCGCATCTTTTGTTTTAAAATTATGTCATGGCTTTCTAGATCAGAAATTTAAAAAATCACCCGGTACAATATAGATTATAAGTTGTTTTCTATGACGACTGTTGTAGTTCTACGGGTCTCTGAGTCGTCGTATGCCCTCGCAGAAATACTAATACGTATAAAAGTCCGACGACTGACTCAATGGAACTGTACCGGAAGCCCTTTCCTTGTTCAACTCTTCGTTACTATCATAGTTGGTAAACGAGGAACCACATTCATCAATACCCAAATGTATGGTTGAAGTCACATCTTCTTCTTTTTCTTCTTCTGTCTCAATGATATCAGTAGGTCCATTTGCTTCCTTTACCAGAGCTGTCTTTACAACATCTGCGTTATTATGTACGTTTTTTAAATGCCTTTTATAGCTGTCGATACGTGAAAGATATTTGAAGCAATTAGAACACCGGACTTTGATTGATTCGTGAACGCTTTTAATATGTCTTTTTAAGTGGTCACGACGTGAAAAAGTTTTGACACAGCTAGAACACTGGATTCTGTTTGAATCGTATATGGTTTTTACGTGTCTCTTGCAAGTGAATGGCCTCGCGAAAGACTTGAAGCAAACCGGACACTGTATGTTGCAATCCTGTCGACCAGAGTCATTATTCTTACATACGTCGTTAGCGTGCTGCTCCATTTCGACTAATGAAGGAACAGGAACACTACCCCAGCCTATTTATACTGATCGACCAGCTCAATCGGTTGTTCTCGGTTATAATCGTAAGCGCTCGGAGCAATATGTATGCTCGAGAATGAATCGTAGGTTCCATCCTAAGTGTATAACCCGGAACCGATGTCCGTACATTTTAAATTATCAAACTTACCATATAAACATGAATATTTACTACATTTGCTTTAATTCTTGTTCCCTCCCTACATACCTACCTACCGTAAACAATATGACATATCTGTGTCTAAATACAATGAACGAAAGTACTAGAGGAACTTAATACCTTAGATCACGGCTGTTTCTGGATACGTGATTTCCTCTTACAATATCTATAGTTATGAGAACCTTGAAGACTTAACCTGGAGAAATAAAACATCGTCAGTTTAAAAGAAATAAGTTCGTCGCCATATTTAAACGTTATTTTACAATACATCATACATTTTCATTAGCTTCGAAATACGCAGATATGTAATAATATACTATATACCCTTGTAGGTTATTCAACGTATCTATAGTAAACTCTTATGATTAATAATAATCTGTAACCTTATTGTTTTTATTACATCACAGGTTAGAGCATACGAATATAATTTAGATTAGATTAGGTTAGAGCCTACGAATACATTTTTAGGGCAGAACGTAGGGAGCAGAGTAAGTACAAAACAACATACTTTCATACAAGAACGTTTATTGATACGAGTAGTTTCGACGCTACTTAAAACATAATACATAACTTATATATATAATATCTATTAAAATAGTACATTTCGTATACACTAATAATGGTACTACATACCCCACTACAAAGTAAACATGGTAAGTATAACAGCAGTTTAAAAGAATAGATAGTCAATATAACTATATCTAATTATTTTATAAAATACTATGTTAACTAAGAGGTTAGTTTTAGAATTGTCGATTACTAAGACACCCGTTTCTTCTGCCTCCCTTAGTAAATTCATATTGTTAGCTTCTACTTTGTCAACTGTTACTAGAATGCTGTTCTTTAGATCCTTTACCTCGCTCTATGTATCTGTAGTCATTACAATGAAAGTTTGTACTGTTGTGTCGAATTGACGATTTGATTTGAAAATTTAATAATGTAATTTATCGTTTAAACTAACCCTTGTTTACTTCTATATATGTTTAATTAATATGTAATTAGTACATCAAAATATGTTCTTAATATGTTTTTCAATTTCCTTATAAAATATAACTATATATCATTGAAATAAAACATTATTAAAATATTAAAAAATAATTTTATTTTATCACGTCCTAAATATTTACACGACTGATCACGTTTCTCGTCAGCTTCTTTTCAAACAATTGCAGTCGTTTATCATAAACCTAATGGTGAGCCTGTATTATTCGTATTACGATATGGATATATTATTCAATTTTCATATCTTTTGCTAACCCTACATAACCTAAGCTTTACATAGCTTTAGGCATGTTTTATATTTCGTATTTAAACACATAAGACGACATATCTGAATGATATATTAAATAAAAATAAATTGCTACTAAACGTAAGCTAGACTTGAATGATATCGATCGATATGCTATAATATGTATAGCTTAAATGCTAGATTAGTGAAGGAACATACAGTGAAGAGTGTTTTGGGAAAACCTTAATGTAGCTGCTGAGCTCTGCTAACCAGCTTCACTTATAGGTACACTATCTATTTAGCTGATTCAATAAAAATTTCGTTATTTAAAAATTCCTAACATTTATCTGTTTTAGAATATTCAAAGGCAGTATATGACAATAAATTATCGTGAGACTCCTGATCTATACAAAACGTCTTATATAAAATTAGAGATAAAAAAAAAAATTAAACCTATGACATATGGTGAAAATGCAAATATTCAATAATTCTAACCCCAATTTTTCTACTTTTCTAGACGTAATGTAATTTTGAACAGATTTTAACCCTTTTCGTTATATCTACTACCATTGTAAGCGATTTCTACATATACGTTCTTATTGTTTATACACCATATAGATATTCGTAGCATCTAAAGTAAACTCTTATTTAAACGTTATTTTACAATATATCATACATTTCAGCAACTCGTATGATTATCCCTCTATATCGTAACCCAGTATATAAGGACATTATGTTAAATACTATCTCATACATGTAAATAGTTACAACAACAAAATAGAAAAGTATACTTGAGGGTAAGAAAGAAGTCCTGGACGCGGCTATCTATAACATATGTCATATGTTTTTGTTTTTGTAATACGTCTTTATAACTTTGAAACTCTACGTGATTTCCTCTTACAATATCTCTAGTTATGAGAACCTTGAAGACTTAACCTGGAAAAATAAAACAGATAAATATTTTACTTTTTATTGAAACTAGTTAACTTATATTCTAACATGTAAATAGTTACAACAACAAAATAGAAAAGTATACTTGAGGGTAAGAAAGAAGTCCTGGACGCGGCTATCTATAACATATGTCATATGTTTGTAATACGTCTTTATAACTTTGAAACTTTACGTGATTTCCTCTTATAATATCTCTAGTTATGAGAACATTGAAGACTTAACCTGGAGAAATAAAACAGATAAATATTTTACTTTTTATTGAAACTAGTTAACTTATATTCTAACATACATATTTGAAACTAGACAACTTATATTCTAACACAAATATACAACAACAAAATAGAAAAGTATACTTGAGGGTAACATTTTGTATAACCATTATCTTTTATTCTATAATACCTTCTTCTTTAAGCTCAGAAATAATTGAAATAATCTCATCCTAGTTTTCTAAACTACTGCTACCCCTCTGTTTTAAGGTATACAGTAGACGAAGCTTATCGACAACTTGATTCCAATACGGCGTTTTGTTTTTGGAAATTGAAATTGGTAGCTTGAGGTTAGAGCCTACGAATACATTTTTAGGATAGAACGTAGGGAGCAGAGTAAGTATAAAACAACATACTTTCATACAAGAACGTTTATTAATACGAGTAGTTTCGATGCTACTTAAAACATAATACATAACTTAAATATATAATATCTATTAAAATAGTACATTTCGTATATTTCATGTTCTGACCGAAGGGTTAAGGTTAAAGGGAGAAGGGAGAAGGGAGAAGGGAGAAGGGTGAAGGGAGAAGGGTGAAGTTTTTCGAATGTTAATGACGATTTTGTAAGTAGCTACAATGGTCTAACCTAATAAATATTTTATGAACTAATCTTAATAGAGATTTTTTGTAAGTAGCTACATGCTCTAACCTAATAAATGCTTTATGAACTAATCTTAATAAAGATTCTTGAATCTTTGCAACAACCGGGGTCTAAAATCTATAACCTTAATATAATTTTTTAGGGGTCTAACCTAGATTGCTTCATTTAATTTAATCATTTATATTAATATTATATTGATTTATCATGCAATTTTGGGTTTTAAAGTAAAGTAAAGAAGAATTAATGTTTTTTATCACAGAATTTTGAAATAAACTTCTAAACTTTGTATTCATCGTTTTGTTCCGAGCTATCTCAATTTCAAAATCAAGACTACAGCTATGCTGTTTTTCTTTACGGCGCCAATCTTACAAACAAATAGTTTCTAAAACGATTTGATTATAACACCCTCTATTAATCTGACCTGACTACTAAAAACTTCTAACTTTAGATGTTTTAAAGATTACATCTTCAGTTTCTACAATTGAATTTCTATAATAATTAGATTCAGCCGCTAATTTTAAAATATCAATTAAGCTCTATTATATTACAGACGGTATAATTGTTCATGATTTTACTGTCTATCATCTATAGTCTAGTCTAGTCTGGTCTGGTCTGGTCTGGTCTGGTCTATTTTAATAGATATTATATATTTAAGTTATGTATTATGTTTTAAGTAGCATCGAAACTACTCGTATTAATAAACGTTCTTGTATGAAAGTATGTTGTTTTATACTTACTCTGCTCCCTACGTTCTATCCTAAAAATGTATTCGTAGGCTCTAACCTCAAGCTACCAATTTCAATTTCCAAAAACAAAACGCCGTATTGGAATCAAGTTGTCGATAAGCTTCGTCTACTGTATACCTTAAAACAGAGGGGTAGCAGTAGTTTAGAAAACTAGGATGAGATTATTTCAATTATTTCTGAGCTTAAAGAAGAAGGTATTATAGAATAAAAGATAATGGTTATACAAAATGTTACCCTCAAGTATACTTTTCTATTTTGTTGTTGTATATTTGTGTTAGAATATAAGTTGTCTAGTTTCAAATATGTATGTTAGAATATAAGTTAACTAGTTTCAATAAAAAGTAAAATATTTATCTGTTTTATTTCTCCAGGTTAAGTCTTCAATGTTCTCATAACTAGAGATATTATAAGAGGAAATCACGTAAAGTTTCAAAGTTATAAAGACGTATTACAAACATATGACATATGTTATAGATAGCCGCGTCCAGGACTTCTTTCTTACCCTCAAGTATACTTTTCTATTTTGTTGTTGTAACTATTTACATGTTAGAATATAAGTTAACTAGTTTCAATAAAAAGTAAAATATTTATCTGTTTTATTTTTCCAGGTTAAGTCTTCAAGGTTCTCATAACTAGAGATATTGTAAGAGGAAATCACGTAGAGTTTCAAAGTTATAAAGACGTATTACAAAAACATATGACATATGTTATAGATAGCCGCGTCCAGGACTTCTTTCTTACCCTCAAGTATACTTTTCTATTTTGTTGTTGTAACTATTTACATGTATGAGATAGTATTTAACATAATGTCCTTATATACTGGGTTACGATATAGAGGGATAATCATACGAGTTGCTGAAATGTATGATATATTGTAAAATAACGTTTAAATAAGAGTTTACTTTAGATGCTACGAATATCTATATGGTGTATAAACAATAAGAACGTATATGTAGAAATCGCTTACAATGGTAGTAGATATAACGAAAAGGGTTAAAATCTGTTCAAAATTACATTACGTCTAGAAAAGTAGAAAAATTGGGGTTAGAATTATTGAATATTTGCATTTTCACCATATGTCATAGGTTTAATTTTTTTTTTATCTCTAATTTTATATAAGACGTTTTGTATAGATCAGGAGTCTCACGATAATTTATTGTCATATACTGCCTTTGAATATTCTAAAACAGATAAATGTTAGGAATTTTTAAATAACGAAATTTTTATTGAATCAGCTAAATAGATAGTGTACCTATAAGTGAAGCTGGTTAGCAGAGCTCAGCAGCTACATTAAGGTTTTCCCAAAACACTCTTCACTGTATGTTCCTTCACTAATCTAGCATTTAAGCTATACATATTATAGCATATCGATCGATATCATTCAAGTCTAGCTTACGTTTAGTAGCAATTTATTTTTATTTAATATATCATTCAGATATGTCGTCTTATGTGTTTAAATACGAAATATAAAACATGCCTAAAGCTATGTAAAGCTTAGGTTATGTAGGGTTAGCAAAAGATATGAAAATTGAATAATATATCCATATCGTAATACGAATAATACAGGCTCACCATTAGGTTTATGATAAACGACTGCAATTGTTTGAAAAGAAGCTGACGAGAAACGTGATCAGTCGTGTAAATATTTAGGACGTGATAAAATAAAATTATTTTTTAATATTTTAATAATGTTTTATTTCAATGATATATAGTTATATTTTATAAGGAAATTGAAAAACATATTAAGAACATATTTTGATGTACTAATTACATATTAATTAAACATATATAGAAGTAAACAAGGGTTAGTTTAAACGATAAATTACATTATTAAATTTTCAAATCAAATCGTCAATTCGACACAACAGTACAAACTTTCATTGTAATGACTACAGATACATAGAGCGAGGTAAAGGATCTAAAGAACAGCATTCTAGTAACAGTTGACAAAGTAGAAGCTAACAATATGAATTTACTAAGGGAGGCAGAAGAAACGGGTGTCTTAGTAATCGACAATTCTAAAACTAACCTCTTAGTTAACATAGTATTTTATAAAATAATTAGATATAGTTATATTGACTATCTATTCTTTTAAACTGCTGTTATACTTACCATGTTTACTTTATAGTGGGGTATGTAGTACCATTGTTAGTGTATACGAAATGTACTATTTTAATAGATATTATATATATAAGTTATGTATTATGTTTTAAGTAGCGTCGAAACTACTCGTATCAATAAACGTTCTTGTATGAAAGTATGTTGTTTTGTACTTACTCTGCTCCCTACGTTCTGCCCTAAAAATGTATTCGTAGGCTCTAACCTAATCTAACCTAAATTATATTCGTATGCTCTAACCTGTGATGTAATAAAAACAATAAGGTTACAGATTATTATTAATCATAAGAGTTTACTATAGATACGTTGAATAACCTACAAGGGTATATAGTATATTATTACATATCTGCGTATTTCGAAGCTAATGAAAATGTATGATGTATTGTAAAATAACGTTTAAATATGGCGACGAACTTATTTCTTTTAAACTGACGATGTTTTATTTCTCCAGGTTAAGTCTTCAAGGTTCTCATAACTATAGATATTGTAAGAGGAAATCACGTATCCAGAAACAGCCGTGATCTAAGGTATTAAGTTCCTCTAGTACTTTCGTTCATTGTATTTAGACACAGATATGTCATATTGTTTACGGTAGGTAGGTATGTAGGGAGGGAACAAGAATTAAAGCAAATGTAGTAAATATTCATGTTTATATGGTAAGTTTGATAATTTAAAATGTACGGACATCGGTTCCGGGTTATACACTTAGGATGGAACCTACGATTCATTCTCGAGCATACATATTGCTCCGAGCGCTTACGATTATAACCGAGAACAACCGATTGAGCTGGTCGATCAGTATAAATAGGCTGGGGTAGTGTTCCTGTTCCTTCATTAGTCGAAATGGAGCAGCACGCTAACGACGTATGTAAGAATAATGACTCTGGTCGACAGGATTGCAACATACAGTGTCCGGTTTGCTTCAAGTCTTTCGCGAGGCCATTCACTTGCAAGAGACACGTAAAAACCATACACGATTCAAACAGAATCCAGTGTTCTAGCTGTGTCAAAACTTTTTCACGTCGTGACCACTTAAAAAGACATATTAAAAGCGTTCACGAATCAATCAAAGTCCGGTGTTCTAATTGCTTCAAATATCTTTCACGTATCGACAGCTATAAAAGGCATTTAAAAAACGTACATAATAACGCAGATGTTGTAAAGACAGCTCTGGTAAAGGAAGCAAATGGACCTACTGATATCATTGAGACAGAAGAAGAAAAAGAAGAAGATGTGACTTCAACCATACATTTGGGTATTGATGAATGTGGTTCCTCGTTTACCAACTATGATAGTAACGAAGAGTTGAACAAGGAAAGGGCTTCCGGTACAGTTCCATTGAGTCAGTCGTCGGACTTTTATACGTATTAGTATTTCTGCGAGGGCATACGACGACTCAGAGACCCGTAGAACTACAACAGTCGTCATAGAAAACAACTTATAATCTATATTGTACCGGGTGATTTTTTAAATTTCTGATCTAGAAAGCCATGACATAATTTTAAAACAAAAGATGCGGAAAACGTAGGGCGTAGTTTGAATCGTTCGATTTGTCACAACTGTCAGATTTCAAAAATTTCACCAGAAGTGCTTATTAGAGTGTTCGAGAATATGAAGCGCCGAGTTAATTTGTGTATAGATGCTGAAGGTCAACATTTCCAACAGTTGTTGTAAATTTTGAATAAATATTGTGTTAACAATGTAAATTGTTATAATTGTGAATAAATCTTGCTATTTCTTAAATCCAAGGAATAAAAATTGAAGCGAGTTGTAACCATAACCTAAACTTCTCAAGTCAATAATCACATCGAAATTGCACTTAAACTCGCAATAAAATGCACACTTTGGTAAAAGCATGTTTCGCAAATGATCACTGTTTAAATATTTATCAATTTGTTTAATAAATGTAAAAGTAAGTAGTCAATTTGTCACATAAATGACATTTGGAATAGCAGTGTGATCAACGCTACGCCCTACGTTTCGGTGACCTTCGATACGGCGTAAAAATCACGACTTACTAGATCAGAAATTTAAAAAATCACCCGGTATTATGTTATGTATACTAAATAAATGTTTGTAAAATAACTTTATATGTTTTATTTATCACGCCCATACTCTGATTTCTTGTCTAACAGGGTGGACTCAGCCGGTTTTTTTTTTTTTTTTTTTTTTTTTTTTTTTTCAAGACTGTTTCTAACCTAAGGATGTAAACAATAAGGTTACAGATTATTTTTAATCATAAGACTTTACTATAGATACGTTGAATAACCTACAAGAGTATATAGTATATTATTACATATCTGCGTATTTCGAAGCTATTGAAAATGTATGATGTATTGTAAAATAACGTTTAAATATGGCGAAACACAAAGGATGAGTAATGGTCATTACTTTTTAAATCAATAATTTTAACTTAGACCATCGTGTTTCTCGATAATATTCCGATGGTGATAAGAAGCATTGTAAGCTTTTATCTGTTTCCTATAGAGCAATTTTGAATGTACCTTCTTCTTGTGGTAAAACTAATGTCTTGTTAGGTCTACTAACTAATGAAGACGAATTAAAATTTGAAAATATCTACCTATACGCCAAGTCTTTATTTCAACCTAAATATGTCGAAAACGATGATGTAATCACCCCTAATGATGTGAAACCTAATTCAGTATTCATTTTCGATGATATTATCTGTGACAAACAGGAAAAACTTAGATAATATTTTAGCATGAGTAGACATAAAGGATGTTGATTCATTTTATTTAGGTCAGACAAATGCAAAGATACCGAAACATCTGATTAGGGACAACGCTAACTTACTTATTCTCTTTAAGCAAGATGAATTGAATTTCAAACATGTGTATAACGCTCATATTTTAGGAGATGCAGGCTATGATGAACTTAAACATTTAAACGCATAGTATAATTATTTCTCAACGCTGAATATATATCGGTATTTTTCTAGTTTGATTAAATCCTATAAGTTATATTCATATCGCCCTCTAGACGTAATGTAATTTTGAACAAATGCTAGCCTTTTTTCGTTATATCTACTACCTTGTAAACAGTTTCTAAATATGTGTTCTTATTGTTTATACACCATATAGATATTCGTAGCATCTAAAGTAAACTCTTATTTAAACGTTATTTTATAATATATCATACATTTCAGCAGCTCGTATGATTACCCGTCTCTATCGTAACCCAGTATGTAAGGACATTATGTTAAATACTATCTCATACATGTAAATAAACATTTCTTTAAAGAGTTTGTTAGGTCACCTAATCTGTTATAATATTACTATGATGTTAGATCTCGTCGATTACAGTTTTACCATTAGGACATACTTAGCATACATGTTAACACAAGGGTGAGTAATTGTCATTTAAAACAATAATTTATGCCTCTTTTAAGATGATAATCTCTTAACAAATTATTTAAGAAAATCTAAATTCCTTTCAGTCATTCGTAAGAACGTTTGTTTATTTATACGAAAGCATCTAAAGTAAACTCTTATTTAAACGTTATTTTATAATATATCATACATTTCAACAGATCGTATGATTACCCGTCTCTATCGTAACCCAGTATGTAAGGACATTATGTTAAATACTATCTCATACATGTAAATAAACATTTCTTTAAAGAGTTTGTTAGGTCACCTAATCTGTTATAATATTACTATGATGTTAGATCTCGTCGATTACAGTTTTACCATTAGGACATACTTAGCATACATGTTAACACAAGGGTGAGTAATTGTTATTTAAAACAATAATTTATGCCGCTTTTAAGATGATAATCTCTTAACAAATTATTTAGAAAATCTAAATTCCTTTCAGTCAGTCATTCGTAAGAACGTTTGTTTATTTATGGTTTGAAAGCAGTTTTAAAGAATGTCGAAACATGGCTAATTAGTTTGTACGTATTTTCATGCAAAACATTTAGTTTGAAAGTTATTTCTTAAACAGTTTTAGCTATAGATAATGTTTTTGAATTTTAAAAATAATGCTTCACAGTGTTCTATATTCTTAAGAAGATTCACTTGAATAAAATTTTATGAAATCATAACGACCCTAATTGTTTCCTTTCAAACTAAATGTTTATGCCGTATATTTAAACAGGTCTAATGCACCAGAGCTAATCCGACAGTTGATTGACAGTAGCTTAAGAGTTACTTTTGTATAGTTGAAAATAAATTTTTATTATTACGTTTCTACATATTAAATTATTTTCACAGAATTACATGATGACCTGAAGATAAATATCAAATAGGACTGATTTATTTTAAAATAAATTTATGAGAGAGAGATGAGAGATGGCAAATAATATATAAAATGAGATGTACAGAATGAGATATCAGTTATGTAAATGAGAGAGGAGATACACTAATGATACCGTGAATTAATTTAATTCGCGCATGCATATGAGAAATTTAAACACATAACACGACATATCTGAATAATATATCCATATCGCTATACGAATAATACAAACTCACCACTAGGTTTATGATAAACGACTGCAATTGTTTAATGTTTTATTTCAATGATATATAGTTATATTTTATAAGGAAATTGATTAACATATTAAGAACATATTTTGATGTACTAATTACATATTAATTAAACATATATAGAAGTAAGCAAGGGTTAGTCTAAACGATAAATTACATTATTAAATTTTCAAATCAAATCGTCAATTCGACACAACAATAGCTAGTCAACATTATTTTTTTTTATAACCCGTTTACAGTGCTTTAATAGATTACCTTCGTGGTGTAATGGATGCATTGGCTGGCTACCATTCGAGCGGTCCCCGGTTCAAATCCTGTTGGCTCCATTGATTTTTATAAAAAAGTGTAGCAGGTTGCCTATCTACAGGCGTATAGAAATCTACTATACCGATCATATGACGTCACCGATAGATGGCCTTAGCAGCGCTAGGAATTCAAATCTTTCAGCGGGAAATCCAAGTTGGGAATGAGGAGAGAGAGATGAGAGATGACAAATAATAATATATAAAAATGAGATGAACAAAATGAGACGTGAATTAATTTAATTCGCGCATGCATATGAGAAATCATATATGTAAATGAGAGAGGAGATATGTAAATGATACCGTGAATTAATTTAATTAGATCAATTAATTTAATTCGCGCATGCTTATGAGAAATCATATATGTAAATGAGAGAGAAGATATGTAAATGATACCGTGAATTAATTTAATTAGATCAATTAATTTAATTCGCCCATGCATATGAGAAATCATATATGTAAATGAGAGAGGAGATATGTAATTGATACCGTGAATTAATTTAATTCGCGCATGCATATGAGAAATCATATATGTAAATGAGAGAGGAGATATGTAAATGATAACGTGAATTAATTTAATTAGATCAATTAATTTAATTCGCGCATTTAATTCGCGCATTTAATTAGACCACGCCTCATTTGAATATTAATTAGATCGCGGGTCATTTGCATAAAAAGGGAGGGGGGCTGGCCAACTGTCCCAATACCTACTGCTAAAGGTTCCGAAGAACAAACAGAAGAAGTTCCAAGGGAACAAGTTGAAGGAAACCCAATGGAAGAAAAAATGGAAGAAGAAAAACAGTAAGAGAAAGAAGAATTAAAGCAAGAAAAGAAGGAACAAGAAGAGCGCTTAAAGCAAGCATAGAAAGAAAAAGAAAGGCGTCAGAAAGAAAAGCAAGAGCGCCTACAACAAGAAAAGAAGGAAAAAGAAGAGCGTCAGAAAAGGAAGAAGGAGCGAGAGAAAGAACAGGAAGAGCGTTTAGAGCAAGAAAAGAAAGAACAGGAAGAGCGTTTAAGTTAAATTAGAAAAACAAAATTTAGAGCTGAGGAAAGATTTACAAGCAGATTTAAATGATAGGTTTGAGACAAATTTAAGTTTATTCAACCATCAACAAGATGAGTTCCATGCAAAATTACAAGTAGAACTAAAAGAAACTAAAGAAGAGTTTCAATGTCAAATACAACAACATGTTAAGGTACTCTTCTTAAGGTTGTCCTGCACTGTAGTTAAAGGTACCCAGAAAATGTAATAGTTTTTGGGACTTGTTTTTATAAATTAAATTCTAGAAAATAAAGTAAAGGACTCTTATACAAATATACAGTAGGCAGTTTCTATATTTTATGAAAATTTGATTCACGTAGTTAAAATAGGTTGATTTAGAAAAAAATTTTTATAATAGTTTTTCTCAACGGGTAATACAGCCAGCATTGTGGTTTAAGTTTATTTTACCAACATGTTATTTTTTATACTAGGCTATTTTTATGAATTTGTTTAAAAGTTAATAGTTATTAAAATAAAAAATGAAAAATAGGCAATCCAATTAACAGAGGAGCTTCGAAATTATCTAATATTAGGGGCTAACAACTTAAGTAATTCTCCGTTCTTTTAATCAGACAGCCAGGCGACATGCCGTCGGGACAGTATCACTTACAAAATGCATGAAGGGAAATGCAATAAATACATTTTAAAAACTATAAAGAAATTGACTAGTAGCACTAGTAGTAAGAAATCATTTATAAATTTGTTTAATACGTATTACTTTATATTAAATCTACCTCATGATATAAGTATTTATAAGTGTATGGTTTATTATAATTAATTTATAAACCTTGAGAACTAATTACTGTTCTTCTGCTATTCTATATTTCGTAAGTGATAAATACTCGACAATATAACACTTACAAAGGGATATTATTAGTGCTTTTTTATTCGCTTCGAGCGAATACAAATTAATAAATTTAGAAAGAAAAAATAATTTAAATTACCGTAGTCGAATAAGAATTACAAAACTTATTTATGAAAATTAAACATGTGTCCATTACAATATAAAGTATAAATTAATAAAATATAGGCAGTATTACAGTCTGTTTGGTTTAAAGCACCCCGCTTTGTAGCAACTTTATTTTTGTTCAGAAATGGTATAAACCATATACAGTGTGGAAATAAAGTAGCGGATAAATTCGATAACTTCGTTAAAATTGTTTTTTTGGAAAAAGTCATCGATATTTTTTTTAAATGACAACCTATATTTTGTATTGTCGATTTCGGTAGTACTTTTTATTATCTTTTCAACTGTATACAATTTTCAATATGTTACATTTGAAAAAATTGAGAAAAACTGCCCTGCCCTAAAGTTCGAATATTAAAAATTCTTTAAATTTGCAAAATGAATCTAGTCACTTCTTTCTATTACTTAAAAAGTAAAGTGTATAAAAATCGACCATGTTAGATAATAAGTATTATAATTTTTTTTTCTTGTTTAAAACATAAACACATTCAAGTTGTTCTTTTATTTTGGGTGTTGAGTAATAAACATTGTATAACAACCTGTTTTGTTATTCTTATCACCTAGTTTCCCGTAATTTTTAGTGTAAACCATTGAGTCAATAATTTTACCTCGACGAGTGAAGTTGATTTGTTGAAGTGTTAAAGTGACTTAAGTGGCATTTAGTGTTAATGAGACAACCACTACTTAATTGGTGAGTTCGCTCACGAGTATTTTGTTCATCTTTTGAGGGGTGAGTTGATTTAATGAGAACGTGAGTTATATTGTCGATTTTATTGAGTAGCCACACCCATAGGGTTAGACAGTATTATAAACCTTCTTACTTTACTTGCAATTATTCTGGAATGCTTTTAAATTACTCTAATTGATATCTTTCCTTTTGACTTTATAGAGACCCAGATTTTATCTGATCGAAAAGGCAGCGTTCTGTGCTGTTCTGGGTCTAACTAATCTTTCCTGGTGTTTGTGTTGTCCCAGCATATTTATCTGATCGAAAAGGCAGCGTTCAGTGCTTTGCTGGAGAGCATGTGTGGCCCAGACCTTATCTGTTCGAAAAGGCAACGTTCAGTGCTTTCCTGGGCCTGTTTGTCAGGAGTCGGTGCTTATCTGTTCGAAAAGGTAGCGTTCAGTGCTTATCCGACTCAACCTAAAATGTGATGTTATATGTATTTACTTAATTTAAACTGATATAAGACAGTCTTTTGCTGATTGTATTATTCTCTGTGATTTTCTTATTTTATTAGCGATATTAGACAATCCCCATAAGTTGTTACTCTTTAGTTTTTATAGAATAAAACATAGAGCATTCATTGAGTAGTGAGTGAGTGAGTGATCTTATATCAATCTTCTCCTTCTTGGACGAGCTCCTTTTGAGGTGCGGCAATGTACTCAGGATTGTGTTTTGTTTTACAGTGGTTATCTAAAATCAAGACCGAAGAGAGGAATAATCGGACAAGGAAGTGTTTGCTTACGCAACAAGTCGGTTAGTTAATTATTTATTTTTATTTACCTGTGTCTCTCAAAACGTATCCTTACAACCAATTAATTTAAAAGACCTCAAGCAAAGAATTCGACATGAGATTAGATTAATATTATCTGAAACTCTTCAGAATGTGAGAAATTTATTGTCAGATGGTACAGGGTCGTCACTTTGAACATCTAGTGTAATAAAAACTGTTATTTATGTGCTTATCTTTGTAATTGATGTTATTGTTATTACAGTTTTTTTGTTAATCAATTTAATTTCTTTTTAGTCTAATTAAAATTTTAGACTGTTTTTCACAACTTTTTTAAACGTAACGTTTTTTATACGGTGACTTTTTTTTCATTTCTCACATTCTGAAGAGTTTCAGTTAATATTAATCTAATCTCATGTCGAATTCTTTGCTTGAGGTCTTTTAAATTAATTGGTCGATTTTTATACACTTTACTTTTTAAGTAATAGAAAGAAGTAACTAGATTCATTTTGCAAATTTAAAGGATTTTTAATATTCGAACTTTAGGGCAGTTTTTCTCAATTTTTTCAAATGTAACATATTGAAAATTGTATACAGTTGAAAAGAGAATAAAAAGTACTACCGAAACGACAATAAAAAATATAGGTTGTCATAAAAAAATATCGATGACGTTATTTCTTTAAAAACAAATGACATAACAAGTTGAAAATGGTACAGTATAGCCAACACCACCTATCTAACTAAGGCCTCACAACATATTGTAAACGTCATAGTGACGTCACATGCTAAAGGCAAAAACAAACGACAAACAAAAGAAACAAACTATAATAGTATTATGTCAAATGTGTAATTGTGTTGGCTGGTGCATTGTAATTTTTATATGTGTAGCATATTATTAGCTTGTATAATTAATATAATGTAGTACTAATAAAGTAAACAAGTGTTGTGATATTGTGTACTCTGTGCAACGGTAATTACAATGAAAAACACAAAATGCACGTGTTTAAGTTTCCGAAAGACGACAAATCACAAGAAAGTGGATTCATAAAATTCATCGAGAAAATTGTATGCTATCGAATTATTCTGTAGTGAGTTATTATCTTTTATATGGTTTGCTTTTTACCTGTTTCGTAAGATGCTAACAAGTTTTATTAAAGAGTATAATCATTGTTTGATATAACTGTTGGTGCTCTGGCGTCTTAACAGTAGAAATTATACCAAAGAAGGTTTAGTAAATTTAAAACACCCAAGATCCTCGAGACCAATGGGTTTTCTTTACAAAAGCTTCGCAAAAACACATAAGAATTATAAAATCTTTTTGTCAAGTATATCTGTAACCTAACAATCTAACATCAAAATAGCAACTTTAACGTTGATTTTCTGATTATTGTTTACGCGTTATCACCGCCATTTGATTTAAGATTCCTATCCTCCGAGTTATTTTGCACATCCTATTACCATCGATTTAGCCTAACTAGTACAAACATTTTATTTTAAAGATATTTAATTGCAAATACATAATAAACACAAGTTAATATTTTATATTTACGGTAAAATTTTCATACGAAAATAGGTCCCTGTCAAATAAAAACAAATTCTTAATTAATATTATGGGAGATCTTTTATTTTTGGTGGAATAATAAGACAGTCTATTAGTTAAAATTTGAATGCAAAATGAGAAATAAAAGATTCGGGGATTGCCTCTTTGTCGTGACGTCACTATGTGGTTGGTACCCCTTGTTAAGTAGGGGGTTTATAACGTCAAGTAATTAAAATCGCTATACCACTTCGAGATTTTTTTCAAAAAACTAATTTTAACGAAGTTATCAAAGAATCCCGCACCAACCTAATGGAAATTTGGATTTCGGTGGAATTGGCTGAATTTTTGATATGTTGTAGCTGGTGGCTTTGTGATCAAAAGTCTCCCTGGGCACAACCCTCAAAAATTAACCGTTTGACCTCCAGGAGGTCAAATTGGGAAAAATTTACAGAAATAGTTACACGACCAAACGTTGGCACGCATGTAAACAGTATTCGACTCAATTAAAAATCACGAAACAGTGGGTTGTGTATATAAAACATATTTAGCAGTAAAATTACATTATAATTAAGACGTCAAAATCAAAATATTATATCAAAAATATTGTGATATAAAATGGCGGACACCTTGGCAACGCATTGGTCAGACTCTAAGTGAAGGGTCCTAGCTAAAAATATAGCCCTTTTATTTTCAAATAGTAGCGACAACGATTGATCCGATGAGCTGGCCTAGGTAGCTAGATGCAGTGATTCTACTAAAAAGTAGAGTCACTGAATCTAGTCACCTAGGCCAGCTGGTCGATCAGAGTACCGCAAACCGCCGCCATATTGGGGCAAACGAACCACGAAATTGTTCATTATGTGTTCTGTATTGAAATTAATCAAATCCACGTTTACTTTAAAATGTTTTTCTTATTCTGAAAGATCAAACCTCTAATATGTCAAACTCGTAAAACGTGGTTTTAATTTGCCCATTATTAAAAAATCACCCTTATCTGCCCCAATATGGCGGCGGTCTGCGTTACTCTGATCGACCAGCTGGCCTAGGTGACTATATGCAGTGACTCTACTAAAAAGTTAGCAAGCACGCCATCTATAAATAATTTACGTACCCCTGAAAGAAGAAATTACTACATCCATGGTGTTGTGGAAACTCTATAAAAAGTTGTTGAAAAATTACAGTAGTATATATCATATTAATATGGTCGTTTTCACAGAACATATATGTCCATTATCAAATTAATGTTAAGTTGTGATTATTTTTGTGCATGATTGATATTAAACCTAAGATTTATTGTAAGACGGAATGTCAAGTCTAGTAATATTCATTGTGGCCAACATTGTTTTGGTGCTTTTGCTCCACCGACGAGATTAATCGTTGTCGCTACTATTTGAACATAAAGGGGCTACAGCTAAAAGTTGGCAAGCATGCTATCTTTAAACAATTTTAGGTACTCATGTTGTGTTAAATGAACGATCTAATTATTCAGTTTCAAAAGCCGTTTTCGAAGTTAAAAAGAATAACTTCTATGTAATTTTAGCATATGTTGTAGGACGTTTAATGGAACTATTCCTAATAACTTTTGAAACTAAAAAAGTTTCTGATTTACTAAAAATAATTGAAATTGTTTATTTGTTAGCTACTTTTGTGTTTCTAAGTTTGTGTCCTGACGCGAAGGGGAGGTAGACGATCACACAGAGTACTAAGATCTGTAATATTCCCCGCGTATAAAAAACTTTTTTTTTAATCTAATAACCACTATAAAATATTGAAAAGAACTTGATAGTCATGCAACATGAGAAAAGCAAAATGAATTTTATACTAGTGGTCTAAACTACATATTTTACTTTTCCCTCGTAGATCCGGGTGACAAGTACTTTAGCATCAACGAGAAAAATGTATATTTTTAACAACTGACATTTCATATAGGTTATAGAAAAAAATATTGTATTTCACGCTGTATTTAGTAATTTCTCAATAAATAAGAATGGGAAAAGTGTCATTTATGATAGAGATGACATAGGAAAACTTTATTTGCGTATAAACCTGAATCGATTGTAGCAAATACGCTAATATAAGATAAAAAAGTTTTTTAAAGTTTAGTTATAAAAAGTAAATTTTATTGTTACTAATTAGTTAATTGCAATAAGGTTTAGCATAAGTTTTAATTTACGTTTGATTTGTCTTACAATTAGCGGCAATTCTTTAACCCCAGTGCGATAAGAAGTTTTTTTTGCAAATAATAATCAATATGACTAACTAAAATATTGAAAACGTAGTGCGCGAATGCAGTATTGTATATTTGATTAAAATCAAAATTTAGTACCTAACACAAATTAAACACTACGTATACGGTCAAGTTGATGTACCGATCCAACTTCAGGATCGAATGCATATTATTTCTATTTTGGTAGTTCCGGATCTTCCACAGACTTTGATCTTGGGTATTGACTTTTGGAACCTTATGGGTATTGTTCCCAATTTGAGACAAGGCAGTTGGCGATTTGTAAAAGATTCTGATAATTCGTCTGTTGAACTGGAATCTATTGAGGTTATGCCTCTTAGTAATTCTACACTTAGTTTTGAACAGAAATTGGAGTTAGAGAAAATTTTGAATGAGTCTAAAGCACTTCCAAGTGAGATGTTAGGTTGTACGTCTAGGGTTGAGCATGTTATTCGTACAAATTCTGAACCGATTAAGCAGAGATATTATCCGGTTAGTCCGTTTATGCAACGTCTTATCGATGAAGAACTCGATCGTATGTTGAGCTTAGGTGTCATTGAACCGTCTTCTAGTGGCTGGTCCAACCCAGTCCTAATGGTCAAAAAGAAAGATGGGACCTACAGATTCTGCATAGATTTTCGTCGTCTTAATCGTGTGACTGAGAAGGATGCTTATCCTATTCCCTATGTTAGTGCTACTTTGGATAAACTTCGAAATGCCAAATTTTTGTCATCGTTGTATGTTAAGTCTGCCTATTGGCAAATTCCTTTATCTGAGGATTCCCGTAAATATACGGCTTTTACAATCCCCAATCGTGGCCTTTTCCAGTTTACTCGTATGCCTTTTGGGTTACATAATGCCCCTGCAACTTGGCAAAGGTTTATTGATAATGTTCTTGGTCCATCTTTGGAACCATATGTTTTGGTGTATCTGGACGATATAGTTATCGTTACAGATAGTTTTGAAAAACATATTGAAATATTAAGAGAAGTTTTTAATCGATTGTCATTGGCTGGTATCACCTTAAGTTCGGATAAGTGCAAATTTTGTGTTCCTGAGCTACGATACTTAGGTTATGTAGTTAGTCAGAAGGGAATTCATGTGGATCCTGAGAAAGTTCAGGCCATTATGAATATTCAGCCTCCTCGGAATGTGACTGAAGTTAGAAGTCTGGTAGGTTTGACTTCATGGTACCGTCGTTTTGTACCACAGTTTTCTGATATCATTCAGCCGTTGACAACCCTTCTTAAGAAAGGTGTCAAATTTTATTGGTCATCTGAGTGTGAATGTAGTTTGCGGACTTTGAAAGAAGCTTTGGTTAGGGCACCTATTTTACGTTGTCCAGATTTTGAGTTGCCATTTACTGTTCAAACCGATAGTAGTGGTTTTGGTTTAGGTGCTGTCTTGACGCAACAGATTGATGGTGAGGAAAGTGTAATATGTTACCTTAGTCGTTCTCTCACTCGTCAAGAGCGAAATTATTCTACGACTGAGAGGGAATGTTTAGGAGTTTTATGGGCCGTAGAAAAACTTAGACCATATTTAGAAGGCCGTCGTTTCACGGTGATCACCGATCACTATTCTTTGGTGTGGTTACATAATTTAAAAAACCCGACAGGTCGTTTAGGTAGGTGGTCTTTGAGACTCCAAGAATATGACTTTCAGGTGGTCCATCGTAAAGGTAAAGACCATTTGGTACCTGATGCGTTATCACGTTCCGTACCGATTCTTGGCAGTATTGAGTCAGGTAATGAGCCTGTTATAGTTTCAACCGATAAGTGGTATAATAGTATGGTTGATAGGGTTCGCGCTAAACCTGCTAAGTTTTCTCAATGGCGTATTACTAATGAAGGTTTATATAAATCTATGAAAACCGAAAATGATTCTGATACCGTTTGGAAACTTGTTGTACCTAAAGAAAATAGACTTGCTATTCTTCGTCAAGCACATGATCATCCTACTTCCGGTCTTGGTGGAGTATATAAAACCTATCATAGATTAACTCCCAAATATTATTGGCCAAAAATGCAGGCCGATGTAGCTCGATATATTAAAACTTGTCAAATTTGTCAAAAATGTAAACCAGATTTAAGACCTCCTGCTGGACTGTTAGTTCCGCAACCAATTGTTGATCGCCCTTGGCAGATGGTCAGTATAGATTTGATTGGTCCTCTCCCGAGGAGTACAAAAGGTTATTCATATGTCTTAGTCATCGTGGACTATTTTAGTAAATTTTGTTTGCTATTTCCTCTTCGGAATAGTTCAGCGAAGATGGTTTGTTCGAGAATTGAAGATGAAGTCTTCTTAGTTTTTGGAGTACCTAGATTGGTGTTGGCAGACAATGGAGCCCAGTTTACTGGTCGTGAGTTTCGCACTCTTTGTAGTAACTATTCAGTAAAAATTCGTTTTAATGCGCATTATCACCCGCAATCAAATCCCACAGAAAGAGCGAACAGAAATGTTAAAACTATGATTCGTTCCTATGTTAAAGAGAATCAGCGTTCTTGGGCAGATGAATTAACAAAGATTGGGTGTGCCCTTAGAACTGGTCGTCACGAAACTACTGGTTATACTCCCTATTTCTTAACTTTTGGTAGGGAACATATTTTAAAAGGCACTGATCATAAAATATCTGATAAAGTTCAAGATCTGCAAGTTGATCGTTCGTCTGCTACTGTTATTCCTGATAAATTGCAGGGAGTTTTTGAGGTAGTGCGTAATAAAGTAAAAACTTCTTTTGATCGCAATAAACGTTACTATGATCTACGTAACCGAGATACTCAATTTGTAATTGGTGACAAAGTTTTAAGGAAAAATTTTGCTCTTTCTGATGCGAGTAAATATTTTTCACATAAACTTGCTCCTCGTTATATTGGTCCTTTTACCATTCACAAAAAGGTGTCTCCTTGGACTTATATTTTAGCTGATGAACTTGGTAGGGAAGCCGGTAAATTTCATGCCAAAGATTTGAAAGAGTATGTTCCGAATCATGTCGGAGATTAGGGTCATTTGGTTGTTTTTTTTGGGGGAACCGTTTGGGTTTCACAGAGTTCAGCGATGGTTGGGGCTGTCCTCATTTGGAGCGTTTAGTGGTACGCTCAGTTCGACCTAATATCTGTCGACTTGTTAGGGCTTATTAGTTTTTATTTAGATTTTGTTTTGCAGGTATCTATTTTTGGCTTTTATACCAAGGGTTTTGATATAGCAATTTCGACTTTTGTTTTGGCTTAGCCAAACTATTTTTTTGTATACTGGATTTGACAATTTCTCTTCTCCTTTTTACCTTCTCCTTCTTTCGTATACCGATTTTGACTCCATATTTGCAATAGCACGGCTTGGGCTGGATCCCCAAGACCGTGGTTATTTTGGGTTTCTTTGGGCTGAACTCCCTTTTTAACCCCCGGTCTCTTCTTCTCTTGTTCTCTGTCTCAAACGGTACGTGTGTGGTGTCCGGGTGGTTAGTGTTGCTGAGTAGTGCTTCCGAACCTCGGATGCGGGGGTTTGGCGCTGTTCAGTCTCCACGACGTTGGAACTGGCAGTGCCCCGCATCGTGTGTGAAGTTGTGCTCCTCGGTGGCTCTGCCATCTGCTCACTTCTTTTTTCCTCTATACTACCCTCTCTTGGGTGCGAGCAGAGAGTATGTCGGCGGCTCTCTGTTCAGTTCTTTTTGCTGGCCATGTTCAGTGGTTCGTGCTGGTAGGTTTTGTTGTGAGTCGTTGCCAAGCCTCGGGCACTGGGAGTTGCTCAGTGGTCCCTTCCCGACGTGGAATACCACTGTGCCCAGTACCGTGTGTGAAGCGCGTCTTTGCAGTGAACCCTGCTTGCCCGACCATTGTTCATGCTTCGGGGTGGAACCTTTTGTTCCTCTGTTCTTTCCTTACCTCCACCTCCAATTTGTGTTTGTCCTTTGTTGTTTTTTTTTGGATCACCCTTTTGGTGTCCATTGTTGGTGCCATGTTTTTTCTGGTCAGGGTATTTTTCATCCTGGTGGGTTGTTCTTTCAATTTATTTTGGGCAAGTTAGATTTTAGCAGGGCTAAGTTATGCTAAGCCGCTAAAGGGTTTTCGCGACTGGGCGTTGAGGGGGGAATTATAACGTTGAAATTCACAACCCATTGTTTGTTTGATGGTCACTGTTTAAAACCAAGCTTCTCCGTTGTTTGGTTGTCACTGGATTTCCCTTTCTTGCTGTCGATAGTAAAGTCGCACCGGCGCGTTTAAGTTCCCTCTCAATAGTAGAGTGAAGTAACAAAATGGCTGGTTTTTGGTACTAGAAGTTGGATGTACAAGATATTAAGAAATTTGTTTTAAATATTAATTCGCTTTAGCGGAATAAATCTCACATTCAACGGAATGATCGCTTGGTTATTTGTGTGCGATCGGTCGTCAAATTGGACGGATTAAGTTCTGGTGCTAACCATTTTAGGTAAATTATTTTCGTTAAAACCTCGTTGCGCTAAAAAAATCTTACAAATGTCTTTTTTATTTTAGGTAATATTTCCCTAGTAGTCACCTTGAGGGAATTGTTTTGTAAAAGACCTTTCAGTTTATAGAAAGGTAAAAATCTTCAAATATTTAAACTTAATACAATATACAGGGTGATTTCTTTGTAGGTCTTTTTTTCTTTCTTTTGGGTTTTGGGTTTTGTTGTTCGTTGTATTTGTGTTCCCGCTCTCTGATCGTGGCTTCCATTTAGGAGGTCCGTACCTACATTTATACAGGTATCGGAACGGAATTAAACAACAAACATCGAAGGGTGAAGTGATAACCCCTAAGCAGGGTTTTAAACATACAGCCGTGGATCTTCGAATGGTGGGACGTTTGTGAAAATTTGTATGTATTATATGTCTGTTTTATTTATATATATATATATATATATATATATATATATATATATATATATATATATATATATATATATATATATATATATATATTGTGATGATATTTTGAATAAAATAAAAGAATTAAGGGTATAATATAATAAAAAACTAAAGGATACATTAAAATTTAACAAAATAAAAAGAAGGGGTATTATTTTATAAGACAGGTTATTATAAATTATAATATTAAACATTCAGACATAATCGTTGTTGATGAAGGGTCATGTAGATGTTTTCTTTATGAACGTTGTTTCATGGTTTTCATTGAGTTTGCAGCAAGCTAGAAAAAATAAATAAAATAATTGAAGGTGGTGTTATTTTTTTGGACAGGAGAAAAAATTTTTCCTCTAATAGAAAAAATTATAATCAATTAATTTATCAATTGTACTATAGATAAAAAACGTGTGGAATATATATAGAATAATTATGACATGTGTACAAGATTAAGAGATTTACCATAAACCGAATTGAGAAGAAAAATAAACCAACTTACCCATAAAGTGGTCCCGTTTTATTTATTTGTTGTAGAGTGCATGGTGGTGATAGCATATGGGAAGTAAAGGTGGTTTTGTCCATCAAACGTTACTACAGGAGATATTAAGAGTACCATTAATATAAAGAAGAGGTTCCTGGAATATAAAAGTTAGAAGTAAAGAAAAGGAGTTTTAGGTATAAATAACATCTCCAGTGATATTAGTGAGTGTTAATAGCAGAGCAAAAGTGTTTACTAAGTTTTAAAAGAAAGAAAATAAAAAGCACATGACTACATAGTAAAATTTACCAAAACAATGTTACTTACAATAGATTTGTTTTTTTTGGAGCTGTAGATAGTTTTTACCTTTGGATAAAAGCTTGTAAGGCAAGTTGCAAATTCCATATATAAAATCTTTTCTGGAAATAAATTATAATTTAAATAAAATTCATAAAGAATAAAATTTGACTTACCTGTCATATAAAATTTGACTTACCTGTCAGATATATAAAAAAATTGAGGTTAGATGATAAATTTTAATGTTGATATTGATTATTAGTCAAAATAGAGGGAACTAATATTGTAATACACAAACCCATAATAACTAATGAAATTGCATTCATTCATGAAAAGGTAGAACCCCGGTTTTTCATAGAATAAATTTTGTTAATTTCATAATAGAAATATACCTTTTATAATTAAATAAATTATCTAATATTTGAACAAAATAACATTACTACATTACATAATTAATGAGGCCCAACGTGGCACAAGGTTAAATATTACTTGTACAGTACAAATTAAATGGCGCCCAACGTGTTTGGCAAGTTTTTGCAGAGTTAAATAAGATTAACTTTAATAACCAACGTGTTTGGCAAGTTTTTGCAGAGTTAAATAAGATTAACTTTAATAACCAACGTGTTTGGCAAGTTTTTGCAGAGTTAAATAAGATTAACTTTAATAACCAACGTGTTTGGCAAGTTTTTGCAGAGTTAAATAAGATTAACTTTAATAACCAACGTGTTTGGCAAGTTTTTGCAGAGTTAAACGAGATTAATTTAAAAAAAAAAAACCAACGTGTTTGCATACTAGTGAGAATTAATAAGTTTGAAAATATCACATTTTTTTAGATACTGTCTGCAAATATAATAGAATTCATAATAACTATTTTATTTGTCTATGTGTATAACATAATTTTTTTTTAGTAATTTAAAGTAGAAAAACAAGAATGGAGAAAGGAGACAGGATGCTTAGAAGATCCGGAAAACATTATGTGTCACAAGACGATAAAAATAAGGGAGATGAAAGAGAAACAGGATCCGACGAAAAACAACAAACAATCATAGAAGAAGAGAATCCCGAAGAAACAGAAAGAATGATACGGATGGAGGAAGAATTAGTGGAGACAAGAATTGAACAAGGAACATCAATGGAGAGTAGTCAATTTGAAAAATTGTTTGAATACATCAGAAAATCAAATGAAGAAATGAAAAAGTCTAATGAAAAGATAGAAAAGAACCAAGAAAAGATGAGAGAAAAGATGGAGAAAAATCAAGAAGATTTGAAAGAAGAAATGAAAAGGTCAAATGAAGAGACAAGGGAAAAGATGGAAAGAAAATTTGAAGAATCATCAGAGAAAATTGATAAAATTCAAGAGGAAATAGAAAAATCTGCAGAAGTAATAAAGAAGTTAGAGGAGAGGGTTGAAAAGACATTTATTGAGTTTGCTGAAAAAAACAGTCAATTAGTAGAAGAGAAGATAAAAACGGCAAGAGAAGAGGTGAGCAAAGAAATACAAGAAAAGGTGGACGTAGCAAACAAACAGACAGAAGAAAGAATGGAAGCAGTAAACAAGAAAATACAAGAAGGAGAGAAGAAGAGAGAGGAGAATCAGAAAATAACTATGGCAGTTTTAAAAAGGCAGAATGAAGAGCATCAAAAGCGAACAGAAGAAGTTATGCAGAAGACAACAGAAGTTAATGAGAAATTGGAGCATTTTGGTAAAGGAGTGAGTGAAAATTTAGAAACGATAGGGAAATCTATTGACCAGGGTAAAAATAATGTAAATAATTTAGAACGAAATAGAAGGGATTTATGTGGGGCTAATGGAAATTTTAGATGTGGTCCAGAAATGATTCCAAGATTTGAGGGACGAAATTATGAACAACCTATGGTATTTTTGAATAAACTAGATGAGATGATGAAAAATGAAGGTTCAGAAAACATAAAATTTCAAATTATAAATATTTCTTTAATTGGACATGCAGAAAAATGGCATAGTATCATACGAAATCAATATCAAACTTATCAAGAATTTAGAACATTATTTATACAACAATACTGGGGAAGTTCGCAACAAGCTATAATTAGAACAAATCTAACTTCTGGAAGTTACGCAGCTTATAAAGGATCTAGAGAAAATTACGTTATAGATCAGTACAACCAAGCACAATATTTAATGCCAAGACTGACAGAAGAGGAAATTGTGCAACATTTATCTCGACACATGGAGAAGGAGATAGCAAGAGCTATTGCGGTGCAAAATATAAAGAAGTTAAAAGATCTTTTGGAAATAATCAGAAATTATGATATAGCCACCAATTATGAAAAACAAAAAGAAGAGCAGAAGAAAGAGACGCAGAGAAAATTCATACCAGATTTTAGAAATGAAAAGACATGGGGAAACCAAAGAAATTATGGGTATGATCAAAGTCGACAAATTAATAGGGGATATGGAAACAATGGTTACAGAAATATGGAACAATCAAAATATAGAGCATATAATGGTAACAATCAGTATAACACTTACAACAGAAATCAAGATTTTAGAAGATACAATGACCATAATCAGGAAGAAAGAAAAAAATACCAAGAAAATGGATATAATTACAGAAGATTCAATGAAAATGAAAATACAAAATTACAGGAAGAGAGAAATAGAAAACTCCATGCTATCGAAGTCGTAGAAATCAATGACGAAACTTCGAATAGCCAAAAAAAAACTCCAATAATATAACAATAATTTTAAATATGGGTACGGGGTTGATAGAAGAATCATTTAAAAATTTAGAAGAAGAAAGTTTGGTTAGTAAAAGAAATTTACCTATTATTAATTTACAATTTAGGAATCAAAAATATTATGCTTTAGTAGATAGTGGTTCGGAAATGTCGTTAATTAATGAAGAGATTGTGAAAAGAAATTGGGACGGGTTGAAGAATAGAATTTATAAAATAAAAAACATTAATCTTGTTTCAGCTATGAAGAAAAAAATATCAACAATAAATCAAATGGTTCAAATTAAGATGAAGATTGGAGAAGATTGTTTAGAAGATGCAAGTTTGTTAATTGTGAAAGGATTGAGTTTGGATTTTATTTTAGGTATGGATTTGATAGAGAAATATGGATTAATAATTGATGGAGAAGAAAAGTGTATTATATTGAAGAATAGGAAGAAGAAATGGATTGGATTGGGAACAGAATTAAGTAAGATGGATGTATCAATTGGGAAAGAAGAAGTTTTAGAGGCAGAAGAGTTAATGGATGGTAAAGTTGAATATGAAGATGAGATAGTTTTGTATAATTTGTTTGAAAGGATATTTGAAGAAAGACAGATTGGATTAATAGATGATGAGACAAGAAGAGAATTAAGTAACATATTGCAACAACATATTAGTTTATTAGATGATGAACCAAGGGTGGCTGAAAATTATCATCAATTAGAAGTTAATGATAAAGAAGGTTTTAACACTAAAATTTATCCAATACCATTTGCTTATAGAGGAGCTGTTAAAGCAGAAATTATAAAATTGTTAAAGAATGGAATTATTGAAACTTCAAAAACACATTTTATCAATCCCATAGTAATTGTACCCAAACAAAATAAAACGGAAATGAGAATTTGCCTAGATGCGAGAAAGTTAAATGCCATAACGAAACCACAATATGAACAACCACCATCATTGGACATCCTGTTAAGTAGAATCTGTGGTAAAAGTTATTTTAGTAAGTTAGATTTGAAAAATTCATTTTGGCTTATTCCTTTACATCCTGAAAGTAGAAAATATACTGGTTTTAGTATAGAAGGAGAAGTATATCAATTCAAAGTGGTACCATTTGGATTATCCACTGCTTCAGCTGCATTAGTTAGAGCTATGCAGAAAATATTAAATAAGTATGAAGAATTCTGCGCGCATTATATTGATGATATTTTAATTTTTTCAAAAAGTAAAGAAGAACATCTCCAGCATGTGAAGAAAATATTAGAAAATTTAGATGAAAATGGTTTAAAGCTAAATAATAGCAAATGTGAATTTTTTAAGGATGAGGTAAAATATTTAGGTTATGTGATTAGCAGAAAAGGCGTATTTATCAACGAACAACGTTTAGAAGAATTGAAAAATTTAACTAGACCTAAAAATCTTAAAACATTAAGAGGTTTTCTTGGAGTATTAAATTATTACAAGAAATTTATTCCAAACTATTCAGAATTATGTATACCCTTAATAGAGTTATTAAAAAAAATATAAAATGGAAGTGGACTAAAAAACAGGAACAAGCATTTCAAAAACTGAAAATGGTCTTTTATACAGAATTATTACTTAGGTATCCAGATTTTAATCAAATCTTCATATTAAGAACAGACGCCTCTGATTTTGCGATAGCTGCAGAATTAGTTCAGGAGCAACAGGGAGAAGAAGTGCCAATATGCTTCATATCGAGGGTATTGAAGGATTGTGAAACCAGATATACCGTTGCAGAGAAAGAAATGTTAGCCATTGTATTTGCTGTGAAAAAACTGAAGTTTTATTTAACTGGAAATAAGTTTGTAATAGAAACAGATAATTCTGCAATATCATTCTTAAAAAATAAAAAATTCTTAAACAATAGGTTGTACCGATGGGCGTTAATATTACAAGAATATATCTTTGACATTCGGTATAAAAGGGGAACTGAAAATGTGACGGCTGATTTCTTCAGTAGAAATAACTCTCCGGAGTATGGTAAGTCAAATGAAATTATGATAGCATTACAAAAGTTTATGGTGAGTGGAGATTTTACTAAAGAAAGATTTCAAGAGATTCAACGAGAAGAAGAGATACAAAGGATAAAGAGGGAAATATTAAGGTTGGGAGTTGAAGTATGGAAAGGTTATGTAATAAGGGAAGAATTATTGATGAAACGGATTGGAAGTAAAGAAATGGTAGTACTCACAAATGGTATAGCTAAAGAAATCATTGTTATGATTCATTTGAATTATGGTCCCATTGGGGTGAGAAAAACATTTTTGGTTTTTAGAGAACTATTTTATATAAAGAATGATATAACGTTAATCAAGAAAATTATAAAGAATTGTGAAATTTGTTTATTTGGAAAAGAGAAAAATTATAAAAACCAAAACAAATATATGAGTTTTAAAATAGAATATCCTTTACAACTAGTTGCAATTGACTATATTTCTAACTTGATTCCAGGACAATTTGGATATCAACATATCTTAGTAATGGTAGATGTATTTACAAAATTTGTGAAACTGTTTCCGGCAAAAAATTGTAACACTGTACATGCAGTAAGATTTATTAATCAATTTATTGAACATGTAGGAAAAATGGATACTGTCTTAGCAGACAATGCTACATATTTTAACAATTTAAGATTTAGAGATGAATTGCAAAAACAAGAAATAAAAACAATTTATTCCAGTATTAGACATCCACAAGGAAATTTATCAGAAAGATACATAAAAGAAGTGGTAAAGTATTTGAGATTATTAACATATCGTCAACATAATCAATGGGTGAAATATTTATGTCAAGTGGAAGAATATTTAAACACAATCCCAAACGTGACAACTCAAGTATGCCCAATTACTTTAATGAAAGGTATTATTCCTGAAAGACCTTGGAGGGAATGGGAAGAAAATATAGATGTCACTGAATTATTGCAAGAAGTAAGATTAAGAATTAAGAAGAACCAGAAAAGGATACAAGAAAAAATGAATAAAAGAATTAAAAAGAAAACAGAATTTAAGATAAATGATTTAGTTATAGTTAAAACTTTAAAAGTAGCAGATAGACAAAGAAAAAAATGTAAAAAGTTAAATCTCCCATTTCAGGGACCTTTTTCAATTTCTAAAATATTTGCAGAAGGGAATACTTATGAGTTAATGGATGAAGAGGGTAAAATAAAAGGGAGATTTCACATATCACAAATATATAAATACAAAGATGAAAATAATCAGTTGTTAGAGTATGATGAATATTCATAAAATATTGACAATCTATTTTTTTTATAACCTCTAATAGCAATAATGACATTTATTAAATTAATATGACATTTGAAAGAAATATAAAATGTTAATGCAAGGATAAAATTTTTATTTATAATGGGAGTCAGTATAATGATAATTTTTCATAAAAGGAATGGAAGAATTCATTCAAAGGATAAAATGTTAATTTGTTGATGTTGTTAGTTGATAGTTTATTTTATTGTTGATCTGTTACATATAATTGATTCAAAATCAATTTGATTGGTTATAAAATTATTTTTCGTTGACCGCTTGTTAATGTCAATATTAATGAATTATTTTGTCTAAAAAAGGATGCATTAATGGACGCCATTAATAGATCCTTTTTCATTAATCCACTCTTTTTGTGATTTGACGTTTGATATAGGCAACCAAATATACTCATATAGAAACACAATGACAACCATTTTTGTTATAAATTCGCATGTCATGTTTATCAGTGGTAACTATGTTTTTTTCTCAAAATTAATTTTGATTTGGTATTAATAATTTCAAATTTTGTCACCACAATAAAAGAGTTTGCGGTCAACGAAAAAATGTTGTAATCAATTCGTTGGTTAATGAGCGATTAATAATCTCAACTATTAAAGCAACTCACTCGCTATCGCTCGTTCGTGCTTTAAACAGTTCGATTTATTAATCGCCTTCATTAACCAACTAATTTATTAAATAACTATTAATGAAAGAAAAAAATTAAATTTCATATTATGATAGTTGTTAAAAATGTTATTAAAGTTGTTCATGTGATTTAATTTTTTTATTTATTAAATAGTGGGGCTTTTATGTGATGATATTTTGAATAAAATAAAAGAATTAAGGGTATAATATAATAAAAAACTAAAGGATACATTAAAATTTAACAAAATAAAAAGAAGGGGTATTATTTTATAAGACAGGTTATTATAAATTATAATATTAAACATTCAGACATAATCGTTGTTGATGAAGGGTCATGTAGATGTTTTCTTTATGAACGTTGTTTCATGGTTTTCATTGAGTTTGCAGCAAGCTAGAAAAAATAAATAAAATAATTGAAGGTGGTGTTATTTTTTTGGACAGGAGAAAAAATTTTTCCTCTAATAGAAAAAATTATAATCAATTAATTTATCAATTGTACTATAGATAAAAAACGTGTGGAATATATATAGAATAATTATGACATGTGTACAAGATTAAGAGATTTACCATAAACCGAATTGAGAAGAAAAATAAACCAACTTACCCATAAAGTGGTCCCGTTTTATTTATTTGTTGTAGAGTGCATGGTGGTGATAGCATATGGGAAGTAAAGGTGGTTTTGTCCATCAAACGTTACTACAGGAGATATTAAGAGTACCATTAATATAAAGAAGAGGTTCCTGGAATATAAAAGTTAGAAGTAAAGAAAAGGAGTTTTAGGTATAAATAACATCTCCAGTGATATTAGTGAGTGTTAATAGCAGAGCAAAAGTGTTTACTAAGTTTTAAAAGAAAGAAAATAAAAAGCACATGACTACATAGTAAAATTTACCAAAACAATGTTACTTACAATAGATTTGTTTTTTTTGGAGCTGTAGATAGTTTTTACCTTTGGATAAAAGCTTGTAAGGCAAGTTGCAAATTCCATATATAAAATCTTTTCTGGAAATAAATTATAATTTAAATAAAATTCATAAAGAATAAAATTTGACTTACCTGTCATATAAAATTTGACTTACCTGTCAGATATATAAAAAAATTGAGGTTAGATGATAAATTTTAATGTTGATATTGATTATTAGTCAAAATAGAGGGAACTAATATTGTAATACACAAACCCATAATAACTAATGAAATTGCATTCATTCATGAAAAGGTAGAACCCCGGTTTTTCATAGAATAAATTTTGTTAATTTCATAATAGAAATATACCTTTTATAATTAAATAAATTATCTAATATTTGAACAAAATAACATTACTACATTACATAATTAATGAGGCCCAACGTGGCACAAGGTTAAATATTACTTATACAGTACAATATATATATATATATATATATATATATATATATATATATATATATATATATATATATATATATATATATATATATATATATATATATATATATATATATATATATATATATATATATATATATATATATATATATATATATATATATATATATATATATATATATATATGTATTGATTCAATGTATTTACAATTATTCATGCATGCTAATATTAAGAAACGAGATCTCGAGTAGTGGAATTGTTGTAGGGTAGTTTTAAGTACAACCAACTGTGATACAGATCACCATTCACCTTTTTTTTTCTCTATTAAACATTAAAATTGCATTTCAATTTAACTATTAAAATCTGCCAATAGTTCAAATAAAGCCCTACTTAGAAAGTTTACATTTCACTACGTGTGTTTTATTTATTTATTATTCATTTGTTTGTGTGATTTTAATATTGCTTTTCAGTTAATCATTTGTAAGTATATATGTACGGTACGGCCAAAATTGTGGAAGTTGCCCATATTTTAGTAGAAGATCTATTTCTTCGTTTGCCTGATAAGCTTGAAGCTTTAGTAATAAGCATTGTTTTTAAACGAAGTGGCGCTTGTTTTTTTTATCTTTTATATCTTGTATTACCCCGCCCCTCTCCGACTTATTGGTGGCTAGCTGGCAAAACTAAAGCAGTGTTATTTGGATCAAGCTGATACTTCCAGCACAGCTACATTTTGGTAGGTTAAGTATTTCTTTATATAAAAATAGCCTTTGTGTTTCTGTAGGTTATAAAATATTAGTGAATAAATAAATGTTTAATAAATGTTGTAATAATAAATAAATAGTCCTTAAATAAGTTTCTAAATATTTAGCAATTAAGTTAGTTAACAGTTTATAATTATAGTGTTAAATGATTAGTTAAGATTAAATTACTGCATGTAAATAATATTTTTCATATTAATAGACGATTAAACAACATTTTTGTTATTATTTTAAAAAGAATGTTACAATATAATAGGTAAGATTTAATGTTTAAGGTAACTCAAATAATCGCTCACATACAGCGTGTTTTTTGAAAGTGTTTCCTTCCTCGAATCTTAGTATTTTCAAATAGAAACGCCAAATTTGGAGAGCGTCTCTAAGTCGTCCATTGGCATTTTTCAAATAAGAAATAGCTAGCTATTATTTTTGATTAAAAAAAAAGTGGCCCTAACTCTCGATTTCTCAATGGCACATCCTGTATATTGTTAGCGATTTCAATTCAGGTGAAATCCTGGGTCCTGCAATACTCCATTGTCGTTTTTTGAGGTCGAGTCATTTTAGTTTTTGTTGTTGCATTTAGTGTGTCGGTTCCAAAAGGAAAAATACTATTCAAGATATTAATTTTTGTACTTTCTTGCAATCTTTTGTACGTCCATCGAACATTTTGAACTACTTGATTGATTGGAAATAGAAAAAAGCATATCAAATCAACATAAACAAATTTTGCATAAAGCGCCATTAAATCCAATTTGCGCTCAAGAATTTATTAAAAACTATTTTCATAGTCGGTTAGTACGAAAATATGTTTACTATTTTATGAACAGTATTCATTGGCAAAATTTACTACTGGCTATTTACTTGCAAACATCACAAATAAATCCGCAAACGACTACCCAGAGCTTATTGAAAATTTTAGTCGCTCTTGATTAAAAAACGGCAGCAGTAATTTACATTACCGCTGGAACTAGACGCACTATCGTATTTTTATTTGGTACACTAATGTAACGGAAGCTTTATTTTAGTGACGTTTAATTTGGGACCGCATTTCCTGTCGAACAATCTTTAACATTTTTTCGACGAGTAGTTATTATCGGAATAGTAGCTGTTCGCATTGTCACGGTATTGCCGTTGCTGTTATTAAAAAATTATTAGTTACATACTAATTGCATTATTTCACTTCATTGAGATTTATTAAAACTTTGTTTTAAAACTAAAATTAAAAAATCTATAAAATGACACATGTTTAATCTAAGAACTTTTAGAAATAGACGTTCTATTTAGAAAATTAACCATTTGACTTATAGATAGTGACATTTTGAGGCTAGCCCTCGTTTGGCTATTGTCAAAATTATTTTTACGGTAACTCACGATAACTCGGTATTCAGATAGTTAAAACTATAACATTTGTTAATTTTTTTCTTCCCAATTGTTTCGGATATATTTGGTCTGTAAAATATTTTGGCATTTTATAGTTATTATAGCAACATTTTTTTAATTATTTTAATGATTTCAAATATATAATTTGATTGCCTTAACAGAATTTTCATTAGCCATTTGAAAGTAACTATATTCATGTATCCACTTTTTTCAGTGTTTATGTAATATCAAAGCATAAAATTGATAAGCGCGTGCCAAATTTGCAGAGTGAGAACGCGTACAGTAACGCAATCAATGCAAGATCTGTGAGCGTAGGAACCACATTACAAAAAATTGATTGTTTTTATGGTAACTATTCTTGCAATATTTGTGAAAAGAGGAGACAGTTAGCTTCTGTTAAGAGCAGAGCCTCTAAATTAAACACACTTTTAAGCATTCTAGTAAATGCAGATTTACAAGTTTCATTAAAAAATGCGAAATGCTTTAAAGTAAGAATTTGGTATTTAGGATATAATATTGACCAGCAAAGTATATACATATACATGACAGAAGTAAAGAATTTAGCTGTTAATAACGCGCTTCCCAAGAACATTACGCAATTAAAGCTTTTTCATGGTTTAATTATCTTTTATGGAAACCAATCCAATTACTGTACTGTACTGCTGTAGTTACTACTTATAAAAATTTACTAAGATGAATAAAGTAATTTGTTAAACAGTTATTAACTTCAGGTGAGGTGTTAGTTATAATAAAAATTTACTACCTACCCCGAGTTGTAAGAACGCAGTTTAACTTTAAACTAATATGAGTACCCAAGGCATTAACTGTTGCAGAACAAATATCAGAAAATAGTTGTTGGTATGATAGTTAAACCAGATTTAAAATTAAGCTGCTTTTATACAGCTTATTCTTAGATTAGTTATTGATGCTTCAAATTAGGGCATTAGCTCTGTTCTATATCGCATAATGCCGAATCATGACTGGAAGATCAATAGTTTACGCTTCCCATAGGTTATCGGGTGCAATTTACGTTATTGATATGATTATTAGTGGTTGATCGTAAATTAAGACGAGAATTAAAAGATGATAAAGAAATAAATGTGAAATAATACAACGTGTGTCCAAAGCAGCAATTTATTTATAAATGGAATAAACACATGTGAATAATGATTTAAATGTGAAATTTTATACACCATCTAAACTCGTTTCGTAAATAAAGTGGCAAATATCAAGAAACTAGCATAATACCCGTTGAAAAATCAACGGTCCCCTTCTGATCATGTCAACTATCCATGAAGTAAGAAAACAGATCTACTTAAAAAAGTTATTTTTTTGGGATCCCGTAGCTCAGGATGTGCTACTGCAGTGGAGTTTTTATTTTCCTTAATAATAATGTCAATCGGATCATAACATGTAACTATAATTTAATATGATCACGTTTGATTCATAATTAGCAATGCCTTTCTTCGTAATTACTAATAAATCCCACACTTTTTTGCTCAAATAAATGCTATAAAAACACATAAGTTGGCCTTTTCTTAAAATAACTTTAAACGAATGGTAGGCGTGTTCAAAGAGAATACATAATATAGTTATTTTAATTATATACCTATGTAGTATATTATTAATATATTATGTACTTTATATAGCATAATATTTGTTGGAAAATCAATGGCGTGTGGAGGCACCTCAGCTGCAAACGCCCCAGTCGCTGGCAATCAGTGTGTGCCCCCATTAACTTTGTAGTTTTTGTAAGCCCAGTTTTTGTCAAAACCGGTGAATCTCGAGAACTACTGAATAAATTTTGATGCCGTTTTCACCATTTGATAGCTTATTTATTAGCAAAGGTTTCTACATATACAGATTATTCAGAGGATTTTGGGAAAGTCCAGTAATAAGCAAAGTATGAAATACATACTTAAGAAAATTGGCTCTAACAGAGACAAAACGCATTACGCTGCGAAAATGGTAACAGATAAAGCCAAACTATAAGCAAACGAATTGTAGCCCTCAAAAAGATCTACAAAAAAGTCCGGATCGCATGTACGTATCTCTTACAGATTACTCATAATCAATATTTTTATAATAGCTATTTTTGCGGAAAACTCTTTTCCCCCTGAAATGTTGCCTTACTCCGCCCCTAGATAAAATGCCGGTAATTTTTGTAACTTTTTATCTTCAGAATTGCTTCAAGTAGAATCTGTGGAAATTTTAAGTTTGTAGCTTACGCCATTCAAGAGACATATAGCCATAATGATTTTTTTAAAAATGCCCCCCTGCGATCCCCTCGGGTTTTTTAGGATTAAAAATATACTATGCGCCCTTTTGGGGCAAGGCCCACCTGTCTGAAAAATTTCAGCTTTTAAGTCTTCTAGTTTTCGAGATATTTTTCGGTGGACATCGGACATCGGACACTGGACATAGAACTGGCTATTATTATATAAGAGATAATCGTTCATACAATTTTATATGTTCATGTTATAACCTACAGAAACACAAAGGCTATTTTTGTATAAAGAAACACTTAACCAACCAAAATGTAGCTGTGCTGGAAGTATCAGCTTGATCCAAATAACACTGCTTTAGTTTTTGCCAGCTAGCCCCCAATAAGTCGGAGAGGGGCGGGGTAATACAAAATATAAAAGATAAAAAAACAAGCGCCACTTCGTTTAAAAACAATGCTTATTACTAAAGCTTCAAGCTTATCAGGAAAACGAAGAAATAGATCTTCTACTAAAATATGGGCAACTTCCAATATTTTGGTCGTACCGTACATATATACTTACAAATGACGAACTGGAAAGTAATATTAAAATCATACAAATAAATAAATAATAAATAAATAAAACGCACGTAGTGAAATGTAAACGTTCTAAGTAGGGCTTTATTTTACTTGCAACTATTTTCTATTGTGCAGATAGAAAAAAATGTAATGTTTCAACAAAAAAAAAGGTGAATGGTGATTTGTATCACAGTTGGTTGTACTTAAAACTACCCTACAACAATTCCACTATTCGAGATCTCGTTTTATCCTTAAAATTAACATGCATGCATAAATTGTAAACACATTGAATAAATATATACATATACATAAATAAAATGACACATAATACATACAAATTTAGACAAACATCCCACCATTCGAAGACCCACGGCTGTATGTTTAAAGCCTTGCTTAGGGGGTTTTCGCTCCACCCTTCGATATTTGGTTGTTTTTCTCCGACCCGGTATATGTATAGATGTAGGTACGGACACAAAGGGGAAGAACCTTCCAATTAAAATACACGGTCAGACGGGCAGGAACAAGAATACACCAACGAACAACAAAACCCAAAACAAAAAGACCTACAAAGAAATCACCCTGTATATTGTATTATTTTTAAATATTTGAAGATTTTTACCTTTCTATAAACTGAAAGGTCTTTTACAATACAATTCCCTCAAGGTGACGGCTAGGGAAATAATAGTACCTAAAATAAGAAGACATTTGTGAGATTTAGCGCAACGAGGTTTTAACTAAAATAATTTACCTAAAATGGTTTGTACTAGAACTTAATCCGTCCAATTTGACGACCGATCGCACACAAATAACCAAGCGATCGTTCTGTTGAATGTGAGATTTATTCCGCTAAAGCGAATTAATATTTAAAACCAATTTCTAATATATCTCGCCCATTCAACTTCTCGTACCAAAAACCAGCCATTTTGTTACTTCACTCTACTCTTGAGCAGGGAGCTCAAACGCGCAGGAGCGACTTCACGATAAACCGAAAGAAAGGGAAAACCAGTGACAACCAAACAACGGAGAAGTTTGGTTTTAAACAGTGACCATCAAACAAATAACGGGTTGTGAATTTCAACGTTATAATGTTCATTTAATTTATAAAGAAACCACATGACTTACCAGGTACTCCATTGCAGCATGTGTAGGTTTTAAATTTCTCATCATCAGCGAAAAGCATATAATTAAATTAAGACAGCGGCGTGTAGCTTTTATATAACACTTTTATTTCATCTAAGTTGCATAAAGAAGCATTAGTAGACAAGATTATTGGTACGCTATTGATCTGTCATATATTGCACAGGCTTACCAGCAAATCTTTCTCGTCTCTGATCATAAATCATTGATGTCGATCTTTCATTCTCAAAAGGGTGTCCCTCAACTCGACTAAGGTCATGGGCAGTAATAATAATAATAATAATGACTACTACCCATAACCTGGAAACCAGGCCGCAGAAGCTATAAAGCTTGTGCGGGAGGGAGGGGTAATTGTTATTATGTGATAGCAAAATTTCAATATGTTACGGAATTTGATGTCAGCAGAAATGTTGCCCTTGACCTATCTAGATTGCTCTTAGCAAGTCATAGCAGTAAATGAAAAGATTTTGATGTAACATTTATTCACTACTTTTCTACAAATAAAAGCTTACCAGTAAACTTTACACGAGTGAGACTTAGTACTATGTATAATAAAATTGTTTGTCAAGTTATTAGATTTGTACATAGTGACTTGCTGAATAAAGTTAATAAACTAAAAAAATTGAATTAAGTGTAGTAAAATATTGTTTTATGTGGAATAATCGATTAGTACCGTCTAAGGCTAAAGCAAGACTTCCATAGACAATATTAGAAAGCATCTGAAGGTAATCATAAAACAAATCAATAATAAATAATTTGTTAATAAAACAAAAAGTTGGGCAAGATTATACAATAACTCAAGAAAAGCCAAATTTATTACAGAGGCAAAAGAGTTTTTTAGAAGAGTAATTTTAATGTACACATGTGAATCAGTTTAGGAAAAAGTTACAGTAGGTATACATATCTAACAAACCTACATGAATTAAAGTTACTGTTAGGGTTTAGGTTACATATTTATGTAATTGTACAAATTTGTTATTAAGTGCATTTATTCGGCTATGTTCCCCTATCGTCGACTTAAGCAGGTTTGGGGCGCATAGCTCAAGGGTTACTTGTCAGGGAGAGGGGTAGAACAGTACATTTTTTACTCACTGGTATATAAGTTGCTGTCCTGTACAGTCCAACAAAAATCATTAGTTCAAATAAAATTATTAAACGATTAACTAAGAAGTGTTTTTTTATCTTTTAAACAGTTTCTATTTAAGAAAAAATAGGCAATGTAATTCAAATCACTTCACTAAACGTCATCACACTGGTAGAAATTACCGATCTAGGCGTTCAAAAATAGTGTTACTTGTAGTGACCTATTTGTTTGAAATTATAATAACTCACTTTTTAAAGGATCAAATAGTCCGATACCACTCTTTTTATTTTCTTAGAAACGTCAGTGATCATGCACGAATGAGGTTAAATAGACATATAAACCCTCAGCAAAATTACACCTTTCTCACTCTACTTTTAATTGCAATAACCAACAATGCCTTTTTGTTTATCAGTAAAGATTTTTCTCTTGAAAGTGTTATTTTCGGGTCATCTGAAGGTCAGACTGTTATTCTGTATAACATAATATTTAAATAAAAGCTTCAGTATTTTTTAAATTAGTTTTATTGTTAGCCATTAAAAATAATATTACTATTTGTACTGTGGAAGTTTTGACTAAGCTTACATTGTTTGGCAATAACTTGCAATATTTTTTTCTATTTTTATCCAATAGTATAGTTATTTGACTATTCGGGGGTGTATAAGAACTGGTCATAATATGTCATAAATATTTTGTTTGACTTCTTTTAGCTCGGACCAGTAGAATCGCGCAGTGGGAGTTGGTGAATGTGTGTCGAGATGAAGCCAACAAGGAAAATAGAATCAACGCGATTTATTCATACAAAGAAGTTTCACATGGACTATTTAGCGGAAACAATCGAAGACATTTTAAGAAACAATGAACATATGCAAGCAAACAGGCCAGAAGTGGCAGGAATGCCATTCAAGTCTATGTAATCGTAAAAGCAAGTGCACGCATTGGCTTGAAGATTATTTTTCATGTTTAAAAACGGAATTCGACAAATTCCGAATACGCCGACCTCAAGCAAAGCAATCGAAAGACTACGGACGAATTTTTCCGAATAATCTCAGGTTAAAAAAAGTCGAAGAATACAACCGTTACTGGGAGTAAGCATAGAAGAGCTGCAGAACGGACTGCAGCAGGCATGGTCAAGAGGATTTCAGAGTCTCCAAAGGAAGCTCATCAGTTAAGAAAGTCAATTTCGCAAACTGTTAGAACCCCAACCAAACTTTCGCCAGACCATAGGCTTTAGCTTCATTTATCCAAAAAGACTTATGAAGGACCAATATATAGTAATACATGATGAAACAAAAAAAACAGAATGCAGACATATATCCCATCTACGATGACTTATTATTAGCTAAAAAGCGTTGGTATCCTGAAAATATCATAGTGACTGATGTTTTAGCCGCAGATTCAAAATTCAAGACACGTGTAAGAGCAATACGTAAAAGTGACAGATTGCTTTACAAGTATTTGTGAACTGTTTTACACGAAATAATATTGCTAGTTACTAAATAACCTACTAATACATTAGAGATAACAATCAAAGGTAGATATTATTTATTTTTCGACATCATGTCTCATGATACTGAGACCCAATAACGTTTTATTGTGAAAATACCCCGACACTTAATTTTGAACGACTAGATCGGCGATTTCTACCACTGTGCGTCATTTGGAAGAGACGCTTAAATCAAATAAAAAATTCCGGTTTGAAGAAATTTACTGCCAGAAAAACGATTAATAAATAATCGATGTAAATGACTGAAGCTATTGATAATATAATTTTCTAGATGGCATTGCAAAAGCCTTAGAGAGGCCAACGGGCGAACATGTTACATATTGTATATAAAACATGTACAGTATTGTTGAAACTTCGTTTTGGGTTTTAATTTCCATATGAGAGCAAAGGAAAAATAGCGAATAGCAATACATCTGAGAAAGATAGATATCATTGCTTACTTTCCTACATATTAAAATGACAAACCTCAATAAACTGGCAAGTATACAATGATATATATGTATCTTTCTCAGATATATTGCTATTCGCTATTTTTCGTTTGCTTACACATGCAAATTCAAACTCAACGCGAAGTTTTACCAACAGGCACAACAATTTTTCGAGTACGACTCAGGTGTCAATCACATTTATCATCACATCACATTGTATCAGTTTTAAAGATAAAGTGTTTCAATTATTATTTAAATTAATAATAATAATACTAAAATATCACAGAAACCTACCTACATTTTAACACGCACTTTTCAAGATGCGTTAATTGGTGCTACATTTAGTGTTCTGTTATAATATTTAAGATTGTGAAGCTACTTATGATTCTATACCTTAAATATGAAATATCTATATATGTATATTTACAACCACAAATAGAAATAATAGAAAGCACATATAAAGCGCGGTATCCTACTTAATACCAACCAAATGCATCAAATAAGAAATTCACTGGTGCATTGACTTATCTGTAGCACAATAGAGTTTCCCGTTTCAACATATACTTGAACAACAACCTTAGCATTTCTCTTCTAGATAGAAGATGTCGTATTTAAACACCATTCTAAAGAACAAACTAAAATAACAATGGAACGACAATTCTCAATTATTCCTGTTTGAATAGAATTTACATATCACGCTATTAATCCTGATATTCTATTTACGTACCTTGTGGGACAAACTATTAATTTTATTAAAAAGCTAGCAGTCCTAAATATACAACGGGTAAATTGCGAGGAAAATATCATGACGTGTTATGTAAATATTTTGAAATCCTGTAGGCTGGATTTAAGGAAAAGGGTTGGATGGCTTCAGGTTTACTGACTGACCTGTAGAATAGACATGCACATTTAACTACATTTCTTTTCTTTTGCAACAGTCAAAGATTTTGTTTCATAATCTTGAAAATTTATGTGAAAATGTTTTAAATTATTTACTTTAATGACTCGTGCTTTTCATGATAATTAATATCCTGTGAACTGTTTATCCGGCTGACGCCTACACAATGTTTTCGTTTTATTGACTTCCAGCTTTAGGAATTCATTAAGCAAGTTTAAATCTTATTACCTACGGTAGATATATTTAATGAAAATGTACATGGAAACATTTTCAAATATACATACATCAAAGATATGTTTAGTTGCCTTTACTAATGACTCAAGTTTTGTTAGCCAGATAACGTTCATAAACTTCTTTATTTTTCGGTTGTGGTATGTATATGATATTAGCAATATCTCTGGAAAAAAAATTAAAAATGCATTTTTGGTATGTAACAAAACTTTTTGTTCAATCACCCAGAAAATTTCATTGAAATACTACAACAGTTTGCTTAGAATGTATAAACGATTTCATCGATCAGTATTTAGTATTTTGTAGAATTTGGAAACAAAGTAAACATATTTTTTGTGTTTAAAACATTATAAAATAGATGTAGTTTATAACGTTCAAGAACTTCTTACCAGGCTAGCTCGCGGTGTTAACAAGAAGTCCAACTATATTAAAATTTATGACACAAAACATTAATGTTGAAATATAATCAAATTAAAAGATTAATTCAAAGTTTCACAACTTTTATTAGTTTATCTTAACCTTACAATATTGTTTCGACATTAAAGTGTCATTATCAAAGGTAGATAAACTAATAAAACTTGTGAAACTTTGAATTAATCTTTTAATTTGATTATATTTATGATTATGGAGTTCCACACAGTAACGCTGGAGACAGTAAACAAAACATTAACTTGAAACTTATTGAATTTTTGGGTCCGGCAAATGTCTGCTTTAAAATAACACCGCCGTTTGAACTCAACGCAAGCAATAATAGAAATAAAATAAATTATAATAGATTACGCAAAAATTAAGTTAAATTAATGTAATTCTCAAATAATCCTCATCAATATAAATAATTAATCAATATAAATGATTTTTACAGTTCTTAAAATAACCACACTTAAACATAATCAATGAATCTAATGAATTAAATAGCTTAACAGAAATGTATATTATTTACGATCTCCGAAGAAAAGGTAGTTTAGATTACATCTGGCAACTGCGCCACAAATACATTTGAAACAACACAACATAACAAGGTTTATCTTTATTACATAACCTAAAAAAGAATGAAAATAAGGATTGTTTATGCAATTATAAGATAAGCGGAGATTATGTGTGTTGAAAGTGAAAATGTTGTGTATTTTGTTTTCTTGCTATATGTATTTTGATTTCGATAATATTATACATGACTATTTAGTTACGGTTTCAAAGGTGGTGAATAACAATTCCCAATGTTACAGAAGGTACCTTTCAGTAACCCTTTCAGGTGGTGAGAGATGTAGGTGAAGAAAAGTAGCGTAAAACTAAAGCTAAAAAGAAAAAAAAGGCCTACAAAGGACATCTGCCGTCTAAAGTATGGCTTACCGGAATTAGATGATCTCGTCGGCTTAAAAAAGTAGAGGCCCAGGGGGATAAAAACTGCCGCTTGCTTAATTGGAAGGTATTTCTACAAAACAAAGAATTTTTAGAGAAAACCATAATGAATAAATCAGTTTAGAAGTGTACCTTGGTTAATCAGCGTTTAGATACCAACAAGTTGGGTTCCTGTGACTATGAACTATCACATTCGTGAAACTAACTAAATCACCAGGAACTTATTTGAGTTCATCCACAAAAAAACTCTTAAGAGAGAAATTTACCAAACTTTAACTTCATACATGAAAGAAATCATACTACCAGGGGCGTGTCCAAGGGGGAGTTAGCAGGGTCCGCTGATCCTGCTACAAAGAAAGCAGAGAAACTGCACCTTTTTGGCAAAAAAAAAGATAAATACGTATCAAAGGCGTATAACAACAAAAACCAATATATGTTACCAAAACTTCTTTTATGTAACACGTTTTATGTTTTAATTTGCGGCATTGTCTCCACTTGGCAACCTTGCGTTCTATTCTATGTCTTGATTAAGTCAAACGATTATTAATGTGGCGCTCTTTAGTAGTTAGTAATAGAACAGTAAAAATCCTAATATGTAAAAAGGTGCATTTTGGCAAGAGTAAACAGGAACCGCTGAGGTTCCAAAACAAAGCTTTTCAGTTTTTCACAATTTTAGGGGGTTAAAACGCATTTTAGACTCCTCTACAAGAAGAAAGAATTACGAGATGAAAAACACATCTATTTCGGTTTTGACGAACTAATTTTTCATAGAATTATCGACTAAAATGATAAAAATTTTTTGCATGAAAAATATTATTTGTTCAATTAGCTTGATCAATTTGTAATTTTAGCAAGCAAAATAGTTAAAAAGAATAAGTAAGGTGGGATATAAAAGACTTAACCCCCCTCTGTGTCTAGATGGTTTTGCTACGAAAATCAAGTTTAAAAGAATTTATGCTATTTTACACATTTTTTTATTGTATAAAAATGTATTATAGAGAAGGTGTATGAAATTTATTAATTTAGATAAATATAAAATTTCTGTTATGAATGCAGTGTACATCTGCTACAATATCTAATAATAATATTAATCCGAACACACTGTACCTTTGAATTGTAGAACGGGTCCACAGTCGACGAAGCAGAACAAAATTCCAAATTTATGGGAGGGCAATTTTAAACCTTGAATACATATTATAATGTAATTTTAATTTAATTTTATAAATAATGTAATAAGCGGGATTAACCCCTATACGCTGCTGGTGAACATTCTAGATTGAGATAAAAGTTGTATAAAAGTCTTGCAAGCATCACCTTGCACCTTGCAACCTGCTGTTGCTCTACACTCTAGCTACACTTTTCCAAAGCAGGACAGATCGACTGGACAACTTTGTTATAGTATACTATTGGTGTCTTTAAGATAAAAAACACCTTCACAAAAATTTTTTATTTGAGTATTTATAATGTGGGTGCCCGTAATATGAACCTTGAGTTTAAGTATGGTATTCAAAAGAAAGCTGCTGTTATGGCAGGTGTTTCTCCTCGCTAGAATGCACTTTTTAACTTAAACAATGCACCGTGCAGTGGCGCCTGCTGTAACGCCGTTACAAAGACCACTTTAATTTATATTTGCGCCTTCTGTTGGTCAATTTCCAAAGCAGGGCAGATATCCCGACAAGCTCGTTATATTATACATACATAGTTAGTCGTAGATAAAGGGTTAGGCACAATACTGCAAAAGTGTAATCGATGGATAAAATAATTGAAAAGTATGTCAAAAAAGAAACAATTCAACGGAATTTTAATAAAAAGTAATAAATACTTTGAAAATCTTTCTTCGTCCGTTTCTCCTCGCCCTTACTTTGTACTGAGCGTATTTATCTTCGATCATTGTCAATGAAAAAATAAAAAATGGCAAGCTTCTAGCGAATACTTGTGAATGTATCGCTTGTTTGTCCTTTACCTTACTTTGTATTGTAAAACGATTATCCGTCGATTTGTTATACTTTTCAGTTGTCAATACAAATACATTCAAAACAAAACCAACACCGACAGTCATAAAATATTTCGTCAGTTTGTGATCACTAGGTATAGGATTTGTAAGCACTTAAAAATGCTGCAATATGCATGCACTTATGCACTATAAAAACGTGTAATATGCACTTAAATATCATGAATATGCGTTTATTAGAAATTTTTAATAAATATATGCACTTTCATTATTAAAAAACACCTGTTTAGAATTATTTACATTTTATTTACAGAAATTATTTTAATTAGACATCCTATGCAATAATTTAATTAATTATAGTTTCTAAACATAGAGCGTTACAGTTCACAATGACGTACATTTTTAAATTTTCAAAAGTAAACATATGCCTATTATCCCTAAATATTGTTTTATATTTTGAGAAACTCCGTTCCACATCGAAAGACGTAATTGGGGCATACTTAAAATTGTTTAATTCTACAAGCGAATAATGTTTTAGCTCGTCTAAAATATCTTGGCCAGATTTAAATTTTTATAGTCAAACCCTTTGGCCCTTTTACTGTATTCAAAGAAACACCTAACAATTTTATATGCTGAAGGGATTCATCTAATGAATTTCCCTGACTTTCTAATTTCTGAATTACTTTAGCTAAACGCACAAAATTTGTCAAAACAAACAATAATTCTGCCCTCACCTCCTTAGTATTAAAAGCATCCTGTGCGCTTTGTATGCATAGTTCATCGTGTTTATTTAGTTTATTTACAAATGCTTTAATAATATCAAAATAAGTTGCATAATATTCTGCTGCAGAAAGCCAAGTACCCCACCTTGTTATTACAGGCTCAGGTGGGAGAGGCCTTATTTTGAGCAGTTTCCCTAAATATTTGTATGCGATATGGAGCTTTACAAACAATTTTTTTACATCTGAAATTATAGAGTTTACGTTAGGATATATTTCCCGCACTTTTTCCGCAACTCTATGCATTGCATGGGCAAGACAAGTTAAGTGGATCATTTTTTCGTACAGAACTTGTAAGCCTGCTCCAGCCTTGATCATGTACGGTGCCGCGTCGATGACGAACAGGAGTACTTTGTTGTACTGTATGCCGTCCGGCCACAAAATATCCATCGAATCATTAAACAGGTTTGTACAGAACAATAATTGGTGCTCTTGAAAACGTCCATTGCTAATAGATAGGATTTGGGATTGTTCTCCGAATTTAAAACGCCAACTATAACGTTAGCCACGTAGTTTCTGAAAACAAAAATTTGATTCTTATTTTATCGAACTACATAATTAGTCGGTTACAAACAATTAGCGCAAAACAGTTATTTAAAAAAATTATATTTTAATCAAGCAAAAATATTGTTGTGATTAAATATGTAACTAACAAAATACAAAATAAAACATCCGTAAATTGCTCTGCTGTCTTCAATTAGTTAAATTTTACTAATAAAACGAAGGAAATGAAGTTTCTAGGCACCTTCCAGAAGTGTCAGTAGATTCGTCAATGGAAACCCATATGTAGTTATTCGCTACATGTTTTCTAATTGATTTTATGGTCTCTTCGTATAAACGAGGTAAATAATTTTTCCTGAGTGTAGACTCGTCGGGTATTGGCATTTTTGAAATTTCTTCCAGAAAATTACGAAATGCTGAGTGATCAATTTTACTTAACGGGATATCTGCAGCCACTAATGCAAATACATAGTTTTTTATTAAATTCGATCGATTTGCTGGACTCACTGCGCGAATTATTAAGGTACCCCGGTAACAATGTTTGTTTTTTTGATTTCAGGGCAACACACTTTTGATGTCGAACCGTGTTCAGATGTTGTGTAACTTGAAAGCGTTTCGTTGCAGTCACTTTACTGTCGCACACTGTACAATTATCGTCAGTTGTAAGAACACTGAATTCCTTAACATAACTTCGAAGTGTAACAGAAACAGACCGTTTTTCTTTACCCATCTTTACATTCTAAAATTTCAAACTGAAATGCAGTTTGCAATTTCTGAACTGTCTTAATTGAAAGATTACAAGATTAGTAAACAAAAATACAGGCAAATTTTTCTATGAACAGGAAGTTGTCAAAGGGTCTCTGGAATTTCCTAATACCTATTTATCACAATACCGCAGAATGTAACTATTTAGATTTTAGTTGAAACTTTTTCTTTCTTAGAAAATATTAAGAAGTACACAGATGGTTAAGGCAGTAAAATATTTTAAAGCCTAGTATTTCACAATAATCTTAAATTATGGGTTTCCCCTAGACTCAACTAAGCCGCTCTTGGTTGGTTGTCTAAAATGCTAAAATTATTTAAAAAATATTAGAATTTCATAATTAAAGCATGTAAAACGCTCAACAAGTGGTAAAATATGCACACTCGTTCAAAAATGCTAAAATATGCATGCATTTATAAAAAACACCTAAATATGCACTTTCAAATTGACATATGGGATTCATATGTGGCTTAAACATGTAGAAATATAACTCTGCATATGTTTGCTATAAGCAGAAAAAACATTCAAATGCATAGAAATCCTATACCTAGTGATCACCCTGAGTTATTTGTAATGATGTCTAAAGTCCGACATGAACTATCTGTAGTATGATCAAAAATCATTAATTTCGAAATATTATTTACACTGAACGTTGAGAAGTATGCCAATCGGGTCACCTATCAATAATCCGTGACGAATTTCCATTACAAATTGAACCTCTTCCGCATTTGGTGCATCTCCTTCCACTAATTATTTAGTCATAACCATACGTTGTACTGTAATACAATCGAATTTAGAAAATTGTAATTAATTAATGATGAAGGTGAAAAGATATGAGATGATAAAGAAACGTTCGTAGTAAATGCGGTTTAAGCGATAACTGATAAAGGTTAATATGTAAACGTCGGTCACCAATCCCACGTGTATGCATCAAGAGAATATAAACGACTGGTATATTTAGTCATGTGTGGGAGGATGAACAAAATTCAAGAAAAACACAGCGTCTTATGGGTGCAGCTCCAAATAATGCAGTTAAAAGGCTTGCCTACTTACATGCTATCGCTCATTTTGACACTCTCGGCGAGTAGAAGAACTTTGTCATTTTCTACTGTGCGCAAAGTTATGCCAAGAAAACAGTTAAAACATGGAACGTCCTGGTGGTTTTGAGTGTTTATTTGGATTCAGAAACTACATATCTTCAGAATCTATGATAAAGTGTGCTTCAAATACACTTACATTTGTGCATTGGGTGTGGGTCACTTAAAGAGAGGTCTAGTTTAAAATGTATAGTACAAACCTACAACAGAATTTTCATGTCTATTTCGACGAAGATCGCATGAAGTGCGTTATGCAGTGCTATTTATGTAATTCGAAGCGTCCCGACGAAAGCTTCACTATGGTTTTTGGTTTTTAACTTAAAATGGCAAGTAGTGGTGAGAAATGTGTTTTTTCTTAATATGTAACTACCTTACTCCTAAGGGTAAGCATAACATATTATACATTTTCAGAATCCACTCGCCTAAGGGAATAACTTTCTTTGATGTACCACCTTAATCCAAGCACTCCCCGAAAAGTAAGGTTAAGTAATCTTCCTTTACAGTAGGAACTTTAAGTTAAAACTGTATTTAGTTAGGTTAGATTTCTTAGAAGATTATAAAGTATTTGTTAAAGATTACAGAATTGTGGCCTTATTATTTAACACCTACCGGTACCTAAGCTCTCCTCTCACGTCAAGGTGACATCTGTTGTACACATATACAGTGGTATTAAAATAACTTGCAATATGTGCATTTCCCTATGTTGCATTTTAAATTAATCGAGCCAAAGCATTATGTGCACATAGGCAACCAAATATACAGCACGGTATTTTTATCATTTCATTCAGTCTAAAATGCCGGTAAAATCAAACAAATGAATTATTATTATGAATTTAGTAGGTATTAAAAGGTACACTAAAGAAGAAAAGGTGCAAATGTGTCTGTGGTACCAAAACCACAATAGCTTACAAATCGCTTGTGATTTATTTGCTGCTGCTTATTTCCAACTCGCCCTATCTCACATCTTTCTACAATTTTGCGGACATTTAATAAATTAAAAAATGAAGGGTGTATTGCTGGCCACTCAAATCGTAAGCGAGCAATAACTGTATTAACAGAGGAGATGAGACTGAATATTTAAGTTTACACAGAAGTAAAATATTTTATTTCATTAAGTTACGTTGCTTCAATTTTTGAAATCTTACCCTGCAGTGCTCGAAATGCTCAAGAGTTAAAAATACAAAATCATCAGCAATAATTTAAAATTAACAAAATTAATAGGACAGGTTTTTGCAAAAAAATTTATTAAATACAGATGAACAGTTATTACACGAGATTTGTTTCACCGATTAAGCTACCCTTTCTCTAAATGTAAAAGTAAATTCACAAAATTACAGGTACACTTTATAATTCTACAGTTCAACTAACTTCAGCATAACCTCTTATCACTTATTACAGATATTGGGCACAAAGAAATTTACACATCCAAAATTGGACTCATACACAGTATAGGGAGAAAGTAAATTTCTGCTTGGGTATAATCAATAATACACCAATTGGTCCATTTTTCATTAATGGAATTTTAAACTATTCTAATTTAAATATTCTCCGTAATTCAGTAGTTCCTAAAACCCAGCAACTTGCCATTGAAAATGACTGGTACCAACGCCTGGTTCTCCATCTCACTCGACAGTGGAAGTCAGAAACTTTCTTAATTGAAATTCCCTGAGCAGTGGATTGGAAGAAATGGGCCAATAGTCTGACCAGCCAGGTCCCCTGATTATCTCCAAATGATTTTTTCATTTGGGGTTACCTCAAATCAAATGTTTATACCCATACACCCATACAAAACGCAAAAGAATTAAAAGAAAGAGTTATTGCAGAGTGTGATAAGCTCAAACAGACTTCCATCAAGATTTCTAATGCAGTTCAAGATTTTTATCATAGACTAGGTTACTATTTGGAACAAGAGGGTGGGCATTTTGAAAAAAATCTAAAATAAAGTGGTGATTAGTTTTTTCAAATAAATAATTATATTTACCTGTTGTTTAAAGTTAGGTTAAGCTGGTTGGTTGTTAAAAGTATGCATTCTTCTCTCGAACAGACGTGGCTTGTTATCAAAATACACCTCTGCATCTTTTATTTTACAATAAATGTTACTTTAATTTACTTCTGTATTTCTAATAAACTCGATGTTAATTATTAGCTTAATGAATGTCAAATGGAAAAAGTCAAACGGCTAGCACATTATAAGCGTTTATGTATTGTTGGTTGCATAAACATACAGTCAATGCAATGGTTTAATATGATTATTTTAAAATGCAATATGGAGCATATTGCATCTTAATTTAATAGCACTGTATATACACATATCAAGGTGACAACGCATATTCATTGTGCTCATTTTTCAATATCAACGATTCCCTTCATGCCTACCCATTTATTTCGTTCGAAGTTAATGCGTTCCTCCAATGGATTGGGTTGGATTTTACGAACTAGAAGATCGACTGGGAAGTTTGGCAGTTGGCAAATTAAAATTTTTCGAGATCAGTTTAGGAAAAGAATCGACGACGAAGGAGTTCACGAGTTACAGAATAACGATAAAAAATAACGAACGATAAAAAGAACCGAGAAATGTTGATGCTGGTGAAGTGGTCATGCTCGTGGTGCTTATTGGAGCCTAAGAACAATGAATATCTGTTTTATAGTGGTCAATTCCTGAATACGACTCAAATAAAAGCAAAATTTTCTAAAATGGCAGCTAAAAATTAAAAAAAATCCTAACAAATTCAAATTTGATAAAGAAGAAGCGTTGATCTTGGAAATCTGGGTGATATTGGCGAAAAGGTTAAGAAGAAATTGAGAAAAGCGGCAAAAGAAATACTCTCTGAAATGCGTTATTCGTCTCATTGCAATTTGTACATATCTAGTATGTAAATAGTCAGATGTAATTGGGTTGAAATTACTTGGTCGTCTTATATTAAAACAATTTAATCTCCTCCGAGTGGACACTTTGACGTGGGGGGTGGGAAGGTTAATTACCATTAGGTGCTGAGTAAGGCCACAATTCTAAAATTCTTATTGAATATTTTATAAATTTTTAACAAATTTAACTTAAATCCAATTTTAACCGAAAGTTCCTACTGTAAAGAAAGATTACTTAACCTAACTTTTCAGACAGTGCTTGTATTAAGGTGGCGCTTAAGAAAAAGCTATTCTCCTAGGCGATTCTGAAAACGTATAATACGTTATCCTTAGCCCTAGAATTAAGATAGGTAACGGTCATTTACCAAAAAAAACACATTTATCACCACTAGTTGCCATATGTAAAAACCAAAAACCACATATATGTAGCGTATGTAGTTCTTGTTGGGACGGTTCCATTTTTATAATATAGCACTTTTGAAACGATATTTATCAAAATATACAAGAACGATTTTGTTACAGTTTTATACCGTACATTTTGAACTAGATCTCCCAGGCGACCCGGGCACACCATAAATGTAAGTATATCTGAAGAAAAATGTATTGTGGATTTTGGATATATGCAGCTTATGGTGGGAAGCATTCTGAATTCATAAAAAACGGCTTAAAACCATGAGAAAGTTCCATTTTTAGTAGTTTTCTTGATGTAACTTTGCGCATGGTAGGAATTTTCGGATGCACCACGTGACAAAGTTGTTCTACTCGCAGAGTTCGTTAAAATGAGCTATAGCATGTGAACAGGCGATGCTTCTACGCAAAGTTAGCATTTTGACCCAGCTCAGCTGATCAACATTTTGATCACAGTTTAAAGCAAATAGGAGAATACAACATTTTTTCTGGATATATTCAAGGCAAATTTATTTCAGATTCCTGGAGACAGCATTTTAAACACTTTTAAATGGAGTTTTAAGAATTTTATTTAAGTTTAAAAAATATCTTTCAAATTTAGTATTACTGATTTCTACCTTCAAGACAAGGAATCATATTAATCCATTAGCATTAAATATACGCGCAAAGGTTATTACGTCTATGTAGTTCTTAAAACTGTTCGCCATCTACGGTAAACTTATTCATGATATATTACTTATTATTCATTATTAAATATTATTCCAAGACGAGATCGTTTGTTTTCCCATTTTATTAGTGGTGAACATTTCAATCTGTAGATTCGTTTAAATTCTATTGCACGTTTCAAATATAAATAGGAATTAGTTCTGCGATGCAGTCTACTTTTACATGTAGTCTCCTTACCAGTAACTATCTTATTCCGTCTTCAGTGAATCAATTTCCTTAAATAAAATGCAATTCAGTTAGTCACGTACCTTCCAATATGCAGTCTTTAGTAAATTCTCGAGTAAATCCTCTGTTTACTCCAAGTTTTCCATTTAACCATTAACTAACTATTTATACCTTATATAAATAGTACGGTACTGTTTATATAAAGTTACATTTAAAATGTAAATCTTTTTGGCTTCGACTTTGGTTTGCAATATATACCTTCTACCACCTACAGCTATATATTTTTGCTAACAGGAAATTTAAAAGACAAAGGGGTCCAAGAGCTTTTTATATTTTTGTGTTCGAAAAATTGCATTAGACGGATTTAAAAGCTTTTCAATGTATCACTTTAAAAAAGGATCGGTTATAACTTGAAGTGCCCACCTGACCTGAAAACTAAATGGATAGCTTGACCACTTTTTAAATATTTATTATAACTTAAGGCAAATAAAATAGAAAATGTTAGAAGAAATAACCAAACTTAAAACGGTGACCGATAAAGACGCTACTAAATGATAATTCAGATGTTCAATGAATTAGATACTGCTAGAACAAAAATTTCAAAGTAAAATTTAGATGTGTTCGATAAAGTATTCATGAAGTCGACGAAGATCTTTGACATCCAAGGCGTGCTTCTCATAAGAAAATCATTAGCACGAGATCGTTTCACGTAGAACAGATAAATCCGCCTAATGTTGTTTCCTGCACATAAATGACTGAATATGCTTTACAAGTTTTTCTATTTTCTTTTGTTGCTTATCTAGAGGAAATTGATAAACTTGAATCGTGTTCCAAGCAGTAAAGGTAACGTTCCGAGTACAGAATCCTTGATGTAGGTATGCTATAAAGATAATAATAAATAATTAGTGATAATTATGTTTAGCTGTAGTACATTAGTACAGCAAAACTACAGTATATTCGTAGAAATATTGAATAGTACGTACCGTAGGCCAGTAAAATTGGTGCAAATAAATGTTGGAAAGCGGGAGATCGATTCGATCGCTTCGTTTGACATCAAATATAAGTATCCTAGGTTTGCACGGTCCCTCGACTCGAGCTTACCTGAGGGCATCAAAAGAACCACGAAATCTTCGGACCTTTATTAGTTTTTCGCTTATAACTCTAAAGCGGTGCTTTCCAACGAAAACTTCACTATTACAAGAATTAAATACCGTTAACTTCTGCGTCGGATGAGTATCCAACACTTTAAATTCGGTCCAGTGGTATGGTCGAAATCGACGGCCGAGAAACGTCAATTTTACAAATTTTTGATTTATAAAAAGACCCATTGGACTCATTCTGATTGTTAATATAAGTCAAGAAATGCCTAAGCTTTGATATTATAGAGGTTGCCGGATTAAATAAATGGCCATTTCTTTGTCATCCACCATCATAGCAATTAGGATAAATCCATATGAAGAAGTGCAATACTGGTCGCTCGATCATTTCGAAAAACGATAATTTTTTGTGTGTTATGACCCCTAAGTATTGGTATCTAAAAACCACTGTCATTTTATTTTTATTCCATTTGATTGAAATATGGCAGCCATATTTGTTTAGTGGTGCACGACGTTGCTTGCAGTCTTTTGATGTAAACGTAAATCTTGATATCTCAAGAACGGTTGATGCTAGAGATCTGTGGTAAAAATGATTGTATTGCTCACATGTCGGACTACATTTTTTAATTTAAACATAATTTTTATAGGACGCTCGCTTACTTATGGGTATGCTTTAATCCCGAAGATTAAAGTTTTTACAAAAATTTCCGCTGTTATGGGGGCATATTTCATATATCCGGATAAAAATGGAGTCTTAGGGCGGATTTTCTATTTAAATGTACACGGTTAGAAACACTATATGTATAAAATCTCAAGCTCAAGCTCAAGTATACTAAAGTAACTGGTTAGGTACATAAGTTAATCAGAGATAATTTGTCATGTAACATAATTACATCAATAAATTCGGTTCAATCAAAGCGGTGTTTCTCACTAGAACAATTCGGCAAATTCTGCATTGTCTATGAACGAGACTAAACAGTCTCGTTCATAGACAATGCAGAATTGGTGGTCGAAAAATAGCTCTTGTAATGGTAGAACCATTTCCTATCAAAATAGGAAATAGTTCTACCACTACAAGAGTTATTTTTGAACCACTGTAACTAAGTCGTAACTTCCTACGACGTATAAGGTTGTGCATCGGGATTGGACCAGAAAAACACAATTATACAAAATCACCATCCGTTAGGTTGGTGGTTGTCGAGATACGGTCCTTCGAGTCAGACATTAGCATACCACGTTAATCTTTATTAAATATTTTGCTGCCTTTTCGAAATGCGGAGACTGATGTCTCAAAGTCTGGATTTTCATCACCTCAGCATGGTTTTTATTAACCATCCTGGTTTTTCCGTCGATTCCGTTCGTGTGCTGGTCCTTCACGGTGAGGAAATGAAGGACCATGAGGTTTAAAAGCTTTAAAAGCTTTAACGAATGGAAGGTCGGTTTTTCTCTTTAGAAAAGCCGACTAGCCTTGGAAGTAGTGGGCTCAAAGGGACGCTTGCATTAGATGTCATTGGTTGTTACTCTTGTGTATTCTTAACGGAACCGCTAACCACTGGCTAGCTGGATGCTCTATATCTTATGATCTCTAACCGACTGCAGTCACTACTGAACTGCTTGTCTGGATGCCTTGGATGTTATAGTTATTTGACTGGAAGCCATTGAAACTGTGAACTGCTCGAAGGACTATGATTCGTCTATCACTGAACTACCACTGCATCCTGCGCGAACGACCAGACTCTCTAGCTACTACCGATTTCTGCTCGAAGGGCATTGTTTTGCCTACAACTGAATCCGACCCAAAAGACTACGTCTCTACGGCCACCAAACCAAATGGACGATGATTTATATTTTTCTGGGCAACTGCTGACGAACAGTCTCATACATCGTAGTAAATGATATGGTCACGATGGTCAGGAATGAGATGGCTGGAGCGGTTGAACAACTATTCTCCATAAACATACGAATGCTCTCACTTGTTTTCGTCTGTACATGGTGCTGTTCTTAGGGGATTGTTCTCGGCAGAATTGTTTTATTGAAATCTAACGCCTTAATTCAATCTACTAGCTATTTCTGCTGAATACATAAATAGTGTACACTGTCACAGAATTGACAAAAATATATGGACTAAAATATATACCGGGTGGGGCTATTGGGGGTAGTCCGATAGCTCCTAAACGGTAACAGCTAGAAAAATCGTCTAATACGGATGTAAACAGTGAACAGAGACGCATCTAGAAAAATTATTCTCAAATATACATGGTGTTTCAGAAAAGTGTGGCACGCTTAAGATAATTTTTTTAAATAGAATGCCCCAAATATTTTCGCATATTTAACATCTCTCTTGGCAGGTTTATGCAGGTTTAAAAGTTATATTTTTTTTTTCAAAAACATTGAGTTTTACATTATCCCACTTAACAGTTTGCCGCTTTCACGGCCGCAACTGTGAAGACGAATTTAAGTAGGGATTTTGTTGCAGGGACTTGTAGGGTGCTATGTACTGTTGTGATGCAGAATTAAATAACGAACATAAACTCTCATAACATAAACAGAAACTCTTTTTTAACGTATGTAAATTAGAATATCCATAATCATACTAAATAACTATAGGTGTCCAAATAACACATACGTCTTCACAAAAGAATGATACCAAAAAATACTAAATTAATGCAGATCAAACTAAAAATGTGTAAATAATGACAATTAATAATTTATTTAACACTTATAGTATTACCAATCTTAAAACCAAGCATTATAAATAAACTAATAGGATTATATACCTTGATGCATCTTCACATTAATTTCAACAATACTCTAATATTTAAAATAATGACTGGTTTGACAAATTTATATGACCTTTAATAGTTATTTACGTGACAAGCTTTGTAAATTAATTTTTATGAGCAAACTGGATAGTGTGTGGGCGAGCGACGAAATAGCGAGCATCGATAACCCAGCTAGCCCAGCCCAACCACCTTTTCACAACATTTTTTATAAAAATATACATAAATTATTAAAAAAAACGCTGCGCGAGTGTAGAAATAAATTTTTCTACGCGGACTGCTTTGCAATTAATGTTTACTGGGCTTACTGGATTATGGAAGATCGCTCCTTCATCGTTCGCCCCACAAAGTTTCCAGTTCGCCCGTAATGATTAATTTACAAAGCTTGCCATGTAAATAATTATTATTTCCACTTTCTATTCTCCATCACAACACCATGACAACATCTAACTATTAATTAATAAAAAACGCTACTGAATTGGAAATAAAACTTTCTAGGCGGTGTGTTTTGTAACTAATCCGTGCTGGGCTCACTGGATTATGAATGCTCGCTCCTTCGTCGCTCGTCCGTAAGGTTTAATTTACAAAACTTTCCACGTAAATAATTATTTCCACCTTCTTTGTACGTAACTGACACTTTATCGTAACTAAGTAAATGAGTAGTTGCAGAAATAGTCCTCTAATATTTTATCATGCTCCACAAAGAAAAGTTAAGAATATTGTTTAATCATCTATAAATTGTCCTGCCGCCTTTAAATTACAGTTATAATTAATTACAAAATGTCTTTTTATAAAGATCTATAATAAATTAATAAAAGAAGCGCTGTATAAAGGTGGGAATAAAACTTTGTACGTAGCACGTTTTGCAATTATTCTTTACTGGGTTCACTGCATTATGCTGGCTCGACCCACAAACGTACCAGCTTACCTGTAAAGATTAAAAGCTTGCCACGTAAATAACTATTACAAGTAACTGATTTTTATATAAATATTTACAAATCATGCGATGTAACAAAACATGTTTTACAGTGCAAAATCAAATTGGTATTACACGTGGAAACAGTCAATGTGATATATTGAACTTAAAAACCTAATCAAAAAACTTGTTATTAAGAAACAAAAATTTATAAGGATGCAACATTAGACAGCAAGTAAGTTGTGTTTTGCTGACAACTACATAGTTTGTATAATGTAATTTAGCTATTTTTGCCATCGGCTATAATAAAGCATTTTTAACGTAGGTATGTATGTAATAAATTATTTTTAAACTATTATTAATAAACTATTATTCACTTAGTCCAAATACTTCACAGAAACGTTTGTATTGCTTTCACAGCGTCTGTGTCACAGCCATGTGGGGGTTGTCGTGAGTAGGGTCATTGCTAAGGGTAGAGATAGAATAAAACGCAATGTTCAATTTAACAATATAATAGGTAACAAGATTACTACAAACTACGAAAGCATGAGGATAAAATGAGGATATCATATATCACTTACATACGCTAGGGTGGTCGAAACCTCCCTAATATTTACAGACTACAACTAAACCTCAGGATGACCAGATAAGCGGCGTCCTTGGACTGTAGCTTCTAGCCTGTTAATAACTAAGCAGTAGGGGAATCAGGTAAGCGGCGCCCCTGGACGGTAGCTTCTTGAACACCTACCATTAAATAATACAAAATTACTTATGAGATCATGGTTGGATGGAGTCAGAAACACGACTGCCTTATATCTCGTAGCAAGCCTGTTTGTATATGGTATCGTCATGAATATCGCAGAAGTTGTTAATGCATAAATGAATATATTAACTTTTATGGCCGGATACATGAATGTATTAACTTTTAGATCTTAATACATTATCATATTAATGCTATCTCGTAGGTGCTGCTCTTGGCAAGGTTACATAAGCAGTAAACAGCCAGTACTTCTTTGTCTAGCATTTAGTTGTAGCTGGACGTTGGTATCGATTGCATGTATTCTTATCTCGAGTTCTCCGAACGTCGCGAGTAGTGGCTTGCGAAAAATACCAGCCAGCTCTGTATGACGGACGTTGAGAAGAAGTGTATAATCTTGGAACACATTTATGCTAGTTGGAATTCAACTTGAAAAATAATGGATTGTTTAATTTTGAATAATTTCATCTGTGACACATAATAATAAGCCTTGGTAATGTAGTGACTAACGTGCTGATCTCTCACGGCGCCCGGAGATCGACTCCCGGTGCCGGAAAATCTAGTGAAGTTTTTCTGTAGTTTTTCCTTAGCTGTAACACAAATGTGGGATTTGTGCTACAATATCTGTAGTAGGCTGCAGCTGTACGATGAGCCTACACAAATTATTATTAAATAATAATAATAACTTATAGCTTCTGAGGCCTGGTGTCCAGGTTATAGGTAGTAGTATTGCTATTATTATTAGAATAGAGTTTTATAAAAGCAATACTTATCATTTTAGTAACTATTGACTTGGTAATATTGATTCCAAATTTATGGACTGCGACGTAAGAAAACCAACGTAAGTAACTTGAGAACAACCTAACAGTTATTAATTACATAATAGTTGTTGTACATCAAAGAAATGTTTAATAAGAGTCCAAGAATAGGTATATGCTTGTATTGCATCAGGAGACAACTAAAGGCCAACATTTGACGTTTTCAAGTAATTCGAAGATATATAAGATTGCAATCAATCTCGAAATGAGGCCCCAAAATTGATATATTGGAGGTTGCAAATCAATACTTCGTACGTCAAAAACGTGTACTTAGTCAGCATGTTAATAAAAGTTCTTAAATAACAAAACACTAGTTGGTTCTTATTGCTCATCGACAGGTTAAAGACAAGAACAACCTTTTAATCACCGTAATTAAAAAATTACCGCATTACAAAACGCACGCAGTTCAACCTGATTCAGCGCACTATTGATTGCTTGGTCGCTCAGCAGTCTTTCCGATGCTGTATATATTGAATTTTAAACGGTCCATCTGAGTCTGGTATCTTGATGGGTTATGAGAGGTCCAACCACTTGCAATAAGACTTTGCTTATTCGAAATAATTTGTTATCATACTCTCTGAAATTGCTGCATAACTTATAAAACTGACCCTTCCACAATTTTGCGTTAGTAAGTGAATGCATCCAAAGTTTCTTTTCTTGGGGTTTCTTTCTATTTCGAGCACTAATATATGCCGACCTTGCAAAATTTATCTTGAAACTGACTAATTTAGTGACTTTTTAGTTTGCGAGTACGTACCAGCTATGACTGCATGCAACCTTTAAATTACTAGATTTTTTAATCACCAAAATTTTAGCTACTATAGTGCACTGGAAGCCTAAGATCTCAATCTCAGAATTGTCCGCAAAGCAACCCCTATATGAACACATCTGGTTGCTTGTTCGACAAACAAGTAAATATACACATTGATTTCCATTAATACAAGATACGATCTCCAGCTTAAAGCGTTTCTCTATTTCCGTAATTAAACTCAGTAAAGTAATTTACTTTCCATACATGTTCATTCAACTTTGAAACAAATTGCGATAAACAGAACATTTCGATGTATAAAATTGATAACAAAGCAGTCAAAATTCATTCAATTTGCCCAAGAATTCAAAACGAGACTTCATTAACAGTTTCACAATTCAAATACATCTTACGACGAAAAACGTGAAATTTCAAGCTTCAGAGGAAAAGTTTATTTTGCTAATCAGCTATAACTGAACCATAACGATAACAATAACGTTGTTTCGTCGCAAGCCCTAAGGCTGTGCTTGAAAATCTATTTCACAATCTTAAGTTTAGTATGAAGCCCCGTTGCGAAAGCTGAAAATACAATAAATGCTAATTTGTGATTTCGCTTTTAAATCTAACAATCGTCAGTTTGTTTAATGTACTAGTCATTTATATAAATTAATTTTATTTCTTGGGGTATGTATATTTCCCAGATATAATTGCATGGGAAATTTTAGGAAATTTATGAAACACAAAATAATATAGTGTTTTAGGTCATCGGTGACAACTTGTTTTGTGTACGTTATTTTGATTAACCAAAATTTTGATATATGCATTGTTTTAGTCGAAATTTCTAAATTATTCATCACATCCGTGATTAGAACTTTTGTTTGTATTAAACTTTCTGGATAATTTATTGCCGTCGGTCCTTCAGAAAATGAAAACCCTGATTTGTTTACTTCATTTCAGACAATATTACTATTAGTTATACCATAAAAAGTTATCTAATATTAATGTATAATGGTCTTTCAGATTAGTGAAAAATGCTACTCAATAAAGTTTATTCTTTATTAAAAAGATTTATTAAGTGGACGGAGTCTTAGCGGTAGAGCCAAAAGAATTGCCATAGAAAGGATATTTAAACAATTTTATTCACTGCGGTTGTTTTACCTAGTAACGATTATGTTAGGTTTAATAAGAAACAAAAAGTTACTTTTAAGAGACAATTGGTTGATGTACATAAATGAATGAACGAAGATATGTATAACGTACTAAATCACTCAACTCCAATGCAAAAGCCACTCGAACTGGCGTCAATTGTACCATACAAAATTCTGTATCACAAAATAAACGTCGCACAAAATTCAAAATATTGAATACTTACTGCAATTGCTTACTTCACACTAAAAACGATACCTACTGTACTTTAATGCACCAGCTTAAGATCTCTTAATGACAAATTATTTCTCAGGCGTAGGTACGGATTTCCATAGATTATAGACTGTAAAGAAAAATAGGGGTTGTAGAAATAATAAGGATATGGGCACCATTTGCTTGCAAGTCATTAGAATATTTTCAAAATTTGCAAGCAAAAAAGAATTCTGATTATATCGATGAATTCAATATCTAATTAAAATTTGTCGAGTTATTAGGCAGTTTATACTGTATTTCAAAAACTTATGCAAGTGAACGGTCAAATATTATCACAATAATATTTAATTTAAATACTCAATTATTAATAGTTAAAGTAATCTTTTGTCTACAATGACAATAATAAAAACAGTTGTAATAATGTTTTAATTAGGATCCTTATCGAGGAGAAAAGGTTTGCATAGGTTATAAAAAATAGTCATAGGAATTGTACAAATAAATTTTAAACGCTGAACTTAATTCTATTATACAGTTTATTGGTTAATCCTTAATAAAGCGGTAGAATTTTATAGTCCTTTAAATTTCACAAATATCACTTGCACAGTAATGCCCTTAAATTCACTTAACACTAAGTACAAAGTACCTCACAAGTTATAGATGAAGAACTGTGAACTATTATTGTCGATACTGAAGTTATGACAATTGTTTACTACCTAAAGTTCATGATAGTTATGTGTACTTAAGTTTGCAATATCCTTTCCTTAATAAAGAATTAAACCATGTAATTTCAAAAGAAACGTGCATCCTTTAAAAATTTACTACGTTGACACAACTGTATTTCTCAAAAGGTTGCAAATCATTTCATTGAGATTGATAATCCGGCGCAAATTTATGCAATTGCCGATATTTGCGATACAATACGGAACAAAAATATAATTTCTTTATCTTTAGGATTCAAATAGCCATTGAATTCACTTCATAAATCATGAACTACTAAACGGAACATTAAGCTTTACTTTTAAGCTATTAAATATCTGTACTGTACTATAAAGTCTTTAGATTAAATGTTAAATCAGCTAACTCGAAGAACCAAACTGTATTATAAAGCAATTTACTTATATTTTTACAGTAGACGAGATGAAAGAAAATTAACCGCAAAACAAACTTAAGCGAAAACTAACTCATTGCAAGTGCAGAAGAAGCCCGCTACGTGACTTCCGTCGCTTCTCTCGGTGTAGATTCTACCAGACTTACTGTATTAGACTGACTTTGGATATGCAAAAATATCTTTACGCTGATAATTTTAAGAGAGGGAACATAACTACCCTATCAAAAACTAAACTGACACACATTACCGAATGGAAAAATTGTTCCAAACCTTCCACGGGCATTTACAGGGTCAGTAAACTTGCTTTGTAGCATGAAACCATATAGTTACAGAATATTACAGTTGAATTGTAAATCTAGGAGAGTAATGACAGCTAAAACAATGACATTTCTTGTAAACACATCACATCATATTGCAATAAGACAAACTCCTAATCGCTGGAGCAAAGATATATAATCATTAAAAAAAAGTAGCGCGGTTTAACTGAACGTTGCTAAGATATCCCTAAAATTTATTAAGAAACACTTGATACCATATATCATTAATTTAACGTGAGAGAACTAAACAAACCCTTATACATAGAATGGAAAATTGTCTTAATATTTACGGTGATAAATATTTGCATTGTTAAATAGTTGGGTTTATTGTTAAATATTTACGTCATGTAGGTATATACAGAGAAGAGTTTAGTGTTGAAAACGAAATTCTTCTAACTTGTACAGATCTGCCTAATTTGAATTAATGCGTAATTCTGAATGCATTGTAAATTTTAGAGTACATCTTAAACTTGTAATAAAGTAAATGTAACTTTGAAAGTAACACTCCCATAAAGTAAATTTAATAGATATAATGTTAATAGTATGTAGTAAATAAACTCATGTACTTTAGAAATAGTATATGTAGTTTAATTAAACTAAACTAGAGTTTTTTTTTTACTAAATTAACTTTAATTACACAAAATTATAGTGTTTTACTATTTTAGGTAATTAATTTACTTAAAGGGTTATATTGTCTATAAAATTTAAGGTTGCATGTGTATCAATTAATAAACGACAACAGAGGACGTCTCGTTCACTCCAGAACAATTTATTAACAAATGAAAACATTTATCAACACATGTTTTCTGCATACCGTGCTAGCTAAGTAATACTCTCTTAGACGGTTGATAGACACTGAAACTGAGATAAATAACGCCAAATTTGTGTGCACTAACGAATCAGTGTACAGATTTGCAGTTTTTAATTTTTGGCAAGCTAACCAAAATGTGTAAAATAAGATTTACTTGTTTATTAGGTTATAATATCCGTGATTCAATGGAAGGATTCCCTGATTTTGCGAATCATCATCGTTTACCATGACTTGACCTACACCAATATCCTTTTCTTAATTATCTGCGTTCGCGGAGTTATCATTTAAGTGACTGACCTCATAAAATTGTATTATAAAAACGATCATGTTGCAGAATCAGCAATGTAAACATAACAAATCATAAAACATCTTGTTTGAAAAAAATAACAAACACTACTGTATGTGCTAAAAACATTATAACCCGTTCATTTATCAGTACAAAATGTAGGAAGAAGCTAATTGAATATGTAAATATTATAGGAATAAAAGTTTGAGATAAATTCAAGAGTATAAATTTATTATTTATACTACAAGTCACGCCGAATATTGTCAATTAGTTACCTCTAACGTAAAAACTTAAAAATGAATTTGTGCATTAGTGTGTTGGAATTAGTGCATTCAGTAAGTATTAAATTATTTTTTTATTATTAGTATTAAATTTATTTTGTATTCTGATAATTTAGTTATTTTTTATCAAATTGTAATAATGCGCGGTTATAGTAATTGATTTGATTAGTGCATTTTTAGATTAATTCATACAACTTCTATTTGTGACGCGCATGCAATCTTAAAATTTATAGTGTCACGTGGGGTTTGCGTGACTGGGGAACGTAGTCAGAGGTAGAAAGGAATCAAACACAAGTTGTAAAAAACAACTATATACTAAGACAATAAACAGAGTACAAAAGGTTTACATGTTGACATATGGTGAGGACGTATATGTCCTCCTAAACTACTACAATACAGGGAAGGTGGGAACCAACCCTGTTCAGCACTAGGTCTACAGACTAAGCATGTAGGAGATAACCTCCTGGTAACTAAGCCGGGGAAGCCTGGACACAACTCCCCATAATTCTGCATAGAGTGGGCGATTAAGCGCCGCCCACTCAATTTAAGCACTAAGCATTTATATAATTAAAAGAGTACTCACCAGCTTGCTTGTAGATGTAGTGTCGGAGTCATGGAAACTGACTGGTTTGAATAGCTCAAGCAAGCTGGTTATATACTGCCGAATGAGGAAGTAAATCGTATCGTAATTGGAATTCGTAGGCAGAAGTTCTCAGTAAAGCTTGTGGGTTGATTGCATGCGCGCTGTCGGTGCCTGGTACGAAGCTGCAGCTGGACGGAAGTGTTGGTGAGTTCACTGGAAGGAATGCACATCTGCAGGCACATCGTGTGGGAAGCCTCGCCTCGACAGAGTAAGTAGGCGTAGATATCGCATGCCAGTGGATGCGACGGTGGGCGAAGCGGGCGCGCTACTGAGAAGACCTTGCACATGCCGGTCGTGAGACGGCAGCTGCTGAACTAGCGTAGGCAACTGAATGTGGCCTTGCATGCTTTATGTTGTCCAAACGGAAGAGAAGTTTAGTTGTAAATAAAATATTTAAGTGTAAATATTTCCGTTTGTGACAATAGACTATACTTAAAAACTTTAATTAACTAAAGCCTAAACATAAACTAAACATGTATTTTATTTCTAGTATCCACAATTGAGAATATTTCATTTGTTTTAATCTATAATTAAAGTTATTATATTTACAAAGAGTTGTAATTGAAAGGCAAATTTATGTTTTAGTGCAAGAGATCAATCATTTAAAGAAGTAATCCTCCTTCACAAGCTATGCAATTTAAGTGCATTCAATTTTATTATTAAGTTAACATTAATTACTATTAATATTTATTTAAATAAGTAATTAATGAGAATTAAATTAAAATTTATTAAGCTGGACCAACGTCTGGTTCTCATGCAACAATAATTTTAAAAAGTATTATTTCAAGCTTCTCGTGGTCGCTCACTATCAAGAGCAATAACAATAATGGCTGGCGCCAAACGGCAGTATTAGGGTTGCTGACCCAAGGAATTCCTGGGATACCAGTCCTGGAAATTCCTCAATTTCTCTCGAGTACCGGGAAAAATAATTCGAGACACGAGACCTTTGTATATAAGATAGTTATTCAAATCATTCAATAAGTAAACTGTACTTTCTATTCAATTATATTGAAAAATGGATTTAATCGGAGATTTCCTATCTTATTTACAAAACAGGTACTAAAATTTTTAAATAGCAGTCTTCATAAAGATCTAAACAGAAAGTTTTTATTTAAAAATTCAGATTGAAGTATTTATAACTACAATAAACCAGAAATATGAAAAAGTAGTAGCGCGCCACCAGGTATTTTGTTCTAGGAAAGACCAAAGTGGTTTAGAAGGATGATTGTGTTTAAAACTGTTTATTTTGGAAATATCAAATGGATATTTGAAATAATACTTCCTTGGTTAAATCATCCTCATATTCAGGAAGAATGTTTTGTTAAAGTTCTGATACTGATGATGAAATACTTAAAACTTGCCCACAAGCAAAACTGATGGAAAACTGATTCGATGATTATTTAAAGCGATTTTATAAACGAATATTAGGATTTTTGTATTAGCCCAGAGGCTGATTTGATTTTGCTTATGTCTAAAAAATTTTTATTTAATATCATAATAATACCTACCTGCGTAAAATTACTATCAGGAATTTTCAAGTATTCCTGGGACTTTAAAACAAAGTCTGGAGTCCCAGGAATAGAAAACTTGTCGAGACCCAGAAATCCTAGGCAGTATCTCTGCTAGTATTCTGTTTCCCACTGTGTAAAGTAAAATGTACTACATTTTACTTTAATTAGCTGCGAGCGCGAGCCCATTTACTGAATACAGTGCTTTTTAGCTTTAGTAAGGTTTCTTTCAGTAGAATTAATTGGTAACCCTTAGTAAATAAAGGGTAAAATATCTATATTGTTAATCTACACAGTAAAATGCCCCTTAAAAAATTTACGCAAAAGGTAATTAAGTGAGAAAAGTAAATTTACCGGTATCGTTTTTGTATTTGTATATTGGTCCCTAAAATCATACTTGAGACCAGTTTAGGATACTTCTTTGGCAACAAATGTAACAGCTTTAAGATTATCGTAAATAAAACATTAAATTTGTTTAAATGAAGCTTGTGAAGAAGTAAATTTTTTCATTACCCTTTTCAATCGCTTTGAACTATGCGTCTAGACATGAACTTAACTGATTCTGTGCACGTACTGCTATAGCTTATCATGTTCTGAGAATAATGGTTTTGGTATAAAAGCATTATGGTTTGGTATAATTTTTTTCGTAAAAATATAAGTAAACCAATAAGCAATTTATTGTAACAGTCAGATACTTGTTGGAAGACTTACAAAAAATGTGCTCTGCAAAACTGTAACATCTATTATTGATGGAATAATAACATTAACCTTCCTAACTTTAATAATGCATTTTAAAGCGAAGGACGACTCTAGGCGTAGTTGTTTATTGAAGACCAGAACCTTCAAGGGACCATCATTCAAATCTACAAAGAAGTTTATTTTATTATATATGTACGACGAGAATAAACTTGAGCTCGCAAAACATTTTAAAAGTTTTCTAAGTAAGTTTGTATCAAGGTTCTCAGTACAATTTGGAAAAATTTTACTTCATTTTAAAACTAAAACAAAAACATCCCGTATAGTTTCCTAGAATTAGACAATTAATGACTAACTACCAATTAAATAATGAACTATAAACTATCCATATTAGCATTTTTTCCAAATTTCGAAAAATTAACTTTTTGTTTGTTGGGCAGTATTTATTATTGAACACTAATTATTAAATATTCAAAACAAAGATTTTTATTTTGTATAAAGGTATATGTGCAATTCTACTCCCAGATTTTGTAAAATGCAGACTATTATCTTTTGTTATCTTTGCATCTTTCTTTTACTTAAAAAGAAGAATCTTGTTACTCTAATTATATCAAAGTGAATGTCCCTCCCAAAAATATCTGCAACTATTGATTATCACTAGCCCTTTGAACTTCGTTGCACTGTAAAGAAGCAAACCTTTTAGTTTGAAGAAGAATGTAATTAGTAACGAATATAAGTACAAAGCTTTACGATAATGTAATTTTTTATTTGTGGTTTCTATGGTTGTAAGCACTTGTAACAAACCTTGGTTTTCACATAATATTTAAATATAAAAAATTGAGTAAATAAGAAGCTACTAAACAATAAATTGTTCAATGGAAAATAGAAACCAAACAATGGAATTTCTTGTTAACAATAATAATAATAATAATAACTGCTACAACCCATAACCTGAAACGAGGCCCCAGAAGCTATAAGCTTGTGCGGAAGGGAGGAGGCGATTATTATTATTACGTACGTCCAACGTGCGGCTGCAGCCGACTTACAGATGGAAAAACGCAAATTCCACATTAGTGTCACAGCTAGGGAAAACTGCCGAAAAACGACAACAGTAGTCGAACCTGGCCCGCTTGGGTGAAAGTCCAGCACGCTAGACATTACACTACCAAGGCTGTTAATGACCTGTAATAATGGCCTTTATTAATACTTAGATATAAATTTATATCCACAAAAATAAAACTGTTTTTGTGCGAAGTTTAGATTTTGAGGCTCTACCACTTAACCCAACTAAAATTTTAAAGGACCCCCCGCTTAAATTGGCTAAATTTCTGATATGTTATAGTTATCGACTCTCGGATCAAACATTCTCCTATGCACAAAGCCCAAAAACCCATGGTTTACCCACCACAGGTGCTTATAGTTGTATGTTTTGACATCGTTCAAACTTTTGAAATTAACCTTATGGCAAGTGGCCCCCGGTTAGATTGGTTGAATTTTTAATATATTATAATAATCGCCTCCCGGATCAAAAGTTCTCAAGGACACATAGTCCAAAAACCCATGGTTTGCCCACTACAGGTACTTAAATTTGAGTATTTTGAAATCGTTCAAACTTTTGAAACTAACCTAATTTGTTTATTAAAATTAGATTTTATTGCGACTTTTTCTCGCACACTCGTGGAACCTGATTATAAGACGATAAATGGCTCTAAAACACTAATTAAACCCGAAATGCATAAGTTAGTTTATGTCCGGTCTAAGTTTAAATTAATATTTAATTTAAAATAAAAGAATTTAAAAAGTGCTAAACTTCAAGTAGGTAGGTGCAGTGGGCTATAATTACTTTTATTACTATGGAGACGGCGTAAACAAGGGTAGTAGAAGGGGGTGCCCTAATTTAGCAATTTACGCTCTAGAAACAGCCCGCTAAATAAAGGGTTTTAGATGTAGGCAATGCTGCAGTGTGTATTAATTGATTTATGTTAGCAGAATAAAATGAGAGTAAAGAAAAGAGAAAGTTACTGTTTGCTTAGTCATTGAATAAATATTTTTTTTCAAAATCTTGGAGATGATAATATTTTGAAATCGTCGCGTCGGATCGTAGACTGTGATGATGGGCAATACAGTACGAAAAACATTTCTGAACATAATGCCGTAGCCTATTATTATTATTTCGATTATTTGTTCGTTAAATTGTTCGTTAGGTAATAGAGTTGAGTAAGCAGAGTGAATTTAATAGCTTTTAAATAATTTTAGCATACCAGATTGCTTTTAGCAATTGTTCAAACAAAAATGGCATTAGACTGATAATAATTTTTATCCACAATCACTATATAATAAGGTAATAATTGAACTCCTTGCCAACGTATAATGTGGTTTATAAAACTCTAGGGTTTCTATACATAAAACACATGGAATTATAATGATTGTTGAACACACTAGCAACCAGTAAAGCAAAGGTACTACGACAAATGGAACACGAATAATGATTTTTGAATTCTGATTCTAAATGAGTGTGATTGTGGATAAAACATTGTATTGCATACGGGTTTTAGATGCATTTTATTCACTTAAGAAAATTAAACGCTCGAGCAAGCTCTCGCGTTTAAACATTCTTGCGTGAATAAAATGCTATCTAAAACCCTTATACAATAAATTACTATTATGTCACTTTTGATCGCACATCGATTACGGTGGAATATTTTAAAATTTTACCTGCCAATTGGGGTCAACTATCATTTTCATTGTGTTTATGAGAATTTTTATTCTTATTGTGCACCCTCATACTGTTTCAAGGCAGCTCTTAACACGTAGAACTCAAAAAAATAATAAAAAAGGTGTTTCCGCGGCGGCCAATGGATTTTCAATTTCTTCATGTAGATGTCATGTGATGGAGGATTGATTTTCTGTTTGAGGTAAACATGTAAATTGTGGACGTTAGATTCTCGGTAATGTCCATCGCCTGGAGTATGTATCTAAGTATGGAATTTGCTTGTTTTGGAAAATTCCTTAACAACCATCTTAACTTTCTCTTATAATCTTTTCTTTTCAAAATAATTAATTTATATACTTACCTCGGAAGCTAATGGTGAGAGAGCTGAGTGTCATGGGTTCCCAACTTTTTTTTACTAAATAAGCGCCATGTATTTTTATTATTTTCACAATTAAAAATGCCAACAATGGCCAGGCACCAGGAACACATGAAATGCAATTAATAGAAAATTTAGTTCAATATATAATTAATTAAAAGTTAAAGATTTGAATAAAAAAAATTAAAGCTTTGATATCTCTCACCTAGTTTATTAAAGTAAAAAGAAAATACCCAGGATATCTGAAAAGTACTTGAAAACTTCAGCACATACAATCAGAATCACAACAGAACTAGCCTGTGCCAGTTACAGTTAAATAACTCCATAAGCATTATTGGGTACAAAGATAAAGATAAAAGACTTTCAACAAAACGCATGATGCACTAGCTACTAGATATCATTAAATTATGAAAAACTCCAATTGATTGTGTGGTCATTGATTAAATACCACCAAGTCGATATTTTTGTACGTTGCGATCTATTGGTCGTCTCACGTTGGGACTACAGCGAAGGAAAGATAGCCAATGTATTTCTTATAGGAATTTGTGCTTCGTTATTATCACCTATTTCACTGTATGAATCTATAGAAATGTGGATTAAGATTCCAGAAGTTCTAAACATTTGAAAACAGTAACCGAAAAAGTGTAATCGTAACCATACAAAAGGAGAATTAAAAAAAAGGTCTTAACATGTATTTGTTATTTTATTAAACATTTCTTGGGATTGTTACATCGTACATGTATCTAAATATTCGATATTTTATTACTTATACTTTTTTGTTTAATTCTTTCGTTTTCAAATTCATTAAAAATAAAAATAACGGCTGGTTAGCTTCTGTATGATCTTTGTAATCTTTTAATTCACAGGTAAATAAAGGAAGTCTCAAACGCAATTTTAACGGTAAAATAATTCATCATGATAAAATCATTCATTTGTTCAACTTGTGTAACTGACAAAAAATCTATAAACGGAATGATGCCCCGCGATTGGGCGCCAATTGTAACGCTCAAAGAAATCAAGACCCACGTTGGGCGCCAATTGTAACCCTCAAAATTCACAAACGAAATAATAATTATAAAATTATCATACTCGCACTAACAAAGATGCCCTAGATTACCACGGCTTGAGATTTAGCTCTGTCTTACAAATTTTTTTATTTCACGTCGCAGGTATTGGTTCTGCAGTTATCTTATTTATGAAAAGGAGTAGATAAGGGTTTCAGAACTCAAATTAATACTCTAAAAGGGCGCCATCTGATTATGAAATTAAATGACATTAATTAAGCCAAAAAAGATATTGAATTCACTAATCAGAAAATAAATTCAATATACCAGGTTTTGAACAAAAATTTTGTTTATATTTATAAATTTTTAAAATAAAAAATGAATCAAACATTTATAATTATATGGTTCCATTTAGCTCACTTGGTATAAACTGAAAAACATATTTATTGAATGGTAAAAAAATAAAAAATCATATACATATAGAATAAAAAACATTGACAACATAAATTTATTAAACTTAAATTAATCATTCAGTAATTAATTTTCAAGTTACTCAGGAATTATTGAACACAGAATGATTCAAAATTTAGTTAAAATTTATTAAACATAAAATCATTTGAAATTTAACGAACATATATTTGTTAAAATATTACCGAAATGAATTTAATTAGATATTGCTGAAGTTAGAATATTTGAATTTCACTGAAAGTAACAGACTAAAATTGAATCCTATTAGAGAGCTCTCTTTTTATAGAAAACTATAAAAATTCAATCATCCAAATAATCCGTAAACACAAGAAAATTACAAAAATAGATATTTCTTAAAGTACAATACCTTAAATCTTATAAATCGAATTCCAATTAAACCATTGTTTACTTGCATCGCAAAAAAACATTACTCTTGACTGCTAGAAACTGGAAACGCCTCTCCTTGAAAGACGGTTGTTGATCCTTCATGGTTATGAATTGTTATTTGAATGTAGCAGGTCCAAAGAAATAATTTTTATCTCAGATTCAGTTCAATCACACAAAACGTTGAAATAATCTTATGATTTAACCAACAATCTTTATTAAACACAGTTTAAACAATCCTGGTTTCTGTTATTGTTTTTATTTATAATTTGCACACGAGAAATAACGGTAATGTCTTTAAAAGCTTAAACGAATTTAAACACAGATAATACTTGCTACTTTAAATTCTTCCAATAAAACGGATAATTGTTTATCTTTATCTACATGTAGAACGGGAATTTATTATTTAAATTATAAGTCACTCTGCAGGATTTTTAATAACAAAACTGCACTAATTTTAAAGCGCGAGCTGTAAAAATGATTGTTTTAATGACCCATTACAATAAAACAAGCCACATATAATCATTAGCGATACTGTATACTCAAGTCTTTCAAACTGAATTATTCAAAACTAAACTGGATCAAAAATTCACTTCACGGCAAGTGTAGACCAAACTGTACGAGAACTAGATCTAGAATTTTCTTTAATTCTAATTAACTAAAGTAAAACGGTAATTCTATAATGTCGACCGAAGTCAACTGCCTTCTCTGAAATTTCGATCGGAAGTCCACTTCAAAAAACTCAAGGTTCTTTTTTCGCGTAGAAATACATTACCAGATGCAAATCGAAATTAGCCAATAGCGAAGTCTCACTTTAAGAACAAGTATTGATTTTTCCTCTGACTGCAAACGCTTATATGAGTAACCAAAGAGATTTTTTATAATTCTAAGATTCTAAGATTTGAAACCAACCTTTTTTTTAAATAATTTTATATGGATGTTTATATCGAATGCTAACGAAAGTTTACATTATGAAAAGAATTCAAATTTTCAGAACCGGACTTAAGATGTTTATAAATATGTGGACGAAACCACAATTATTCAGAGCTTGTAAAAATATACCGTTACACTTGTTTCAACAGAAACTTGCAAAAACGGAAATTTAGGATTAGCAGCAAATGCAAAGAATTTTAGTAAACAATAAACCCTTCTGGTTTTTTCTAATTTTACTTCGTGAAACTACATAATACGGTTTGTACTTACTGAAATTATAGTATAACGTTTTTTGTCGGCACTATTATTTGTCACCGAACGCCTATAAGCAAATTTCTTAATACAGAAATAATTTAATTTCAAATTTTGATAGCTTGTGCGTCTATAGATCTTCGCTTAGTTGTTTGATTTTTATCGTTTGTAGTTATTGTTAACATTGTCGTGTTGTTTGTTGTAACTATTCGTATTGTAGTATTACATAACGCACATAGTACATTACACATAAGTATGGCGGATATTGTTAAAAACAGAATGGGTTGTGTACTAAAGTTTGGTGAAAAACAGGTTTTGTCAAATTTGATAAAAGGTTTATGCAGTTACAACTACAATATTTAGAAAGTGTTTTTAAAAGTTGCTTGCAGGATGTTTGGCAACCCCGTTGTCCATAAGAACACACACTGTAGTCTCAACGTGAGACGACCAATAGTTACTATGTTATGAAATATTATGGATATTTAAAATAAAGCCATACAAATCTTATAGATTTATTTTAAATATCCATAATATTACATAACATATAGTAACTAAGTTACTAGATTTTCATATATATAATGGCAGATCAATTAAATGGTACCACCGAAATGATTTACACCCTGTGTTAAACAATGGTTTAATTAAACATTATTCACCTGAGAAACTATTTATGATAAAATATATTTATTCTAATTAAATTAAATACCCATACGGTTGCAGGTCCACCAATGGGATGAGTTCACTTGTTTAGAAAAGAAACATCAGAAGAGGTCCGTTGTATTTACGTGGCAACCATGAAATATACATTTTGTTATCAATTCCAGAAAAGCCAAAAACAATTTCCAGTCAACACCATATTCATTTGAACGATTTGTGTAAAGTATATACCGTGAGTATTTCTTGAAAGTATACAACACCTATTGCATAGGCGTCTCACATATACACCCTTTCCAATGTGTTTCTAGAAAACTGTTGTTATTGCTAATATGCCAATTGTTGAAGGCTATTTGGTATGCAAGGAATATCAGGGGAGAATTGTTTAAATATTGAAATTGAATTTTTATTTACGCCAGTAATAATTACACACTACAACTTCTTACCGTACGATTTCTTGCCGCTGGTAGTTTCTATGTTACTATAGCCGGACTTGGTGGGATACATGTCGACTTGTGGACAGATTATTCAAAGAGTAATTCGTGCATTTTAGTGCTGCTCTTCGTTCAACATATATACATATGCTGGTTATAGACTGTTGAAGAAGTCAATCATACAGCGTTAGCATTCTTTAAATGATCTTCTCAAGTGTTGAGGACCTATCGATTTCACTCGAATGGGAAACACACTTTGATTCTAGGGGTTCCAGGGTAGGAGATGTCCCTTAACGGGGAATGCATGTTAAAAACATTAGATAATCTAAGGATAGCTGCTGATAATCTTTACAATAAACCCCACAACAGAACAGGAAATGTTATCAAATTTCAAATGTTATCAATGTTCAGTAATGGAAACGCAGGTTTTCTACTATTTCTAAGGATACGATGCAATGTAAATTTAGTTCAAACGCTAAATGGTAGCAACAAAGACTCACAATTTAGCATGTAAAGTCCTTGGAAATATGGTTACATTGTGTAATGCAAATTAAACTGTTATAACCCGGACAATGAACAACTCCTGGAGAAGCTAATAGACGAATAAAAAGAGACCATTTTTAAGATCTGGTGTTATACTTTATCAGTAAAACTGATTTATTTTTATGTAAATACTTGTCCCTTGCTGTTGGTTGTTGTTAGGTAATGTTGGTTAAATTAGTTTTTGAAGATTTCGATGTTTTACAATTTTTCTAGATCTGACACTCTGCATCATCTAACTAAAATTATCATAAATCCGTTATTTGTTGAATTATCTAGCTCATCTAGGTGTCAGATTAAAGCTAGTTTTTGGATCATTCAGAGTATATTGACTTTTCTAGTGCGCAATGTCATTGTTTCTTGATATAACCTGAAAGATCTAAAAACTAGCTATTATCTGACACTTGGGTGAACCAGAGAACTCATCAAATTAGGGGAATTATGGCAATTTTAGTTAAATGATATAGAGTGTCGGGTAGCAGAATTTGTAAACAATCGAAATTTTCAAAAACTTCTACTTCAGCCATTTTTTACCCAAAGAATCTGGAAAAAATAGTTTAATGTCATTTCATATGTATATATATTAGAGTGGCCCTTATTTTTCAACTTTGTAAAAATTTAACTTCCAATCAACTTGTTCCAACCAACAAAATAACGATCTGTGCAAAATTTTAGCTCAATCGGACAACTGCAAGGCGAACCCCATCGACCATGAAGTTTTGGGATTTTCGCCCAGAAAGTAATTTTTTCAGATAAATTTTTTTAGTTACTATAGTTACTTTAGTTACTTCAGCGTAGTGGCTCTAGACGACTTCTGAGGATCAGACGACTGGAACCGTACAGCCAAAGCCTCACTCCCATACTGTCATCTCTGAGACACTACCCGGTGGCATGAAGTTTCCCATACATCAGTGGGCGAACCCCCTGTCCGGGATAAACCTCACTTAAATTCTCCTCCATTCGGCTGGGTCAGGCAGCGGGTAACTAGCACCATATCCTACCCTATCGTCAGGTAAGAATGAAACCCCCCCACACCGGACCCTCATGTTAGCAGAACTTCTTCCGCAATGTCTATGAGACATCGTCCAGAAATACTTACGGGTAACTCGACCGCACATTATTTCCTGACTGTGTCACCTGTTGCCCAGAAAAATCTGGGATTGGGTAGACAGCAGCCAGTTCTACGGGTGAACGCCGTGTGGTCTGCTCCCAAGCTAGTCTCGGATACTAGTCATGCCTGACACCTCAAACGACTGCCTATCCTCTGACATACTGGGTTAGTTTCGGATACTAGTGAGTCCATGACCGACACCTCGAACGACTACCTGGCCGTTCACCCCTGGTGGTGACGACAGTGAAGATTCTTCTGTCATCGTTCAGTAAAGATCAGCAACAGCAATAACCGCAGCAGCAACAGTTTCAGCAACTCGAGGTACATGGCATTTTTTTACTCCCTGTCTCTCTGAAGCTTTTGATAGGTGCAAAATCACTGATAGAAATGAAGTTTACATATTAATGGCTGGTGCAGAAGCTTTCAGGCGTAATACTGAAAACCTGATAATAAAGTACTTTTTTTTTTATTAGAGAAAGTTACTTAAATCTAGAGAAGCGAGACACACAGAAATTCAGCACAAATTTAACCTAAACGACTGCCAAGAATTAGTGTCACACTAGGATTGAAAGCTGCTGCCAGCATTTACAGCTGGTGAAAAGGTTGACAAACTGGCAGCAATAGTAACTCTTCAAGGCAAGGAGCAATTGTTGGAGGTCCCAAAAATTCCAACATCTTCAGAAGAAGAGCAAGCCAAAAAATTGCTCAATAGTGACCTGTGGTACCTCTCTGGCTGTCATCACATTTTTGAGTTAGTTTTGAGAAGCTTTTTCGACTCACTGATGGGTGTAACTTCTGGTCTAGACATGGCCATTTTTAAAAGATTTAAAGAATTTAGACCTTATCATGATTTCTTATTCATGCGTCAACTAATAAATTATCAGGATATTGATCCAGAAAAGTAAGGCGCGGTAAAATATCTTTCCAACCATCTCTGATACTTAGTTCCCCAAACTGTGTCTCTATCCTTATTGATAACAATGTCTCAACAGCGGTTAAGGCAAGTAAGGCTTAGGTTATGCTGGAAGCAAAGGTGAAAAAGAGGAAAAAACCTAAATTATCCTTAAAAATACCTAATATTTCTTAAATTTTTCATGTTATTTCAGGAATTTTTCGAATTAACTTTTTGAGAAATTTGAATGTTTTTCAATAATTGCTGTGGTTGCCTGGATGTGTCCACATAAATTTTTCTAAGAAGAAAAAAGAAAATGGTCAATATATCTTAAGGCAGCACAATCTTAACTTCCGGAAAATTACCTATAGCTAAGGGCCACCCTAATATAATTATATGCAAGGAAAAAAATTGAACGAAAACTAATACCTGAAGCATATGGCCCCAGGTGATTTAGCATAAAATTAGCCAAAAGCAAGAGCACACCCAAGTGCACACCCAATGGAAGTTTATTGTTGGACAAGTATTAATCAGATAGGTGTCATGGATAGGTCTAGGGGAGGGGGGTATGTAAACTAGAATTAAAGTAAAATTGTAGATTCCAGTCTACTTTTAATATTTTTTATATAATATTAATAGTTATTTAATAAATTAGTTTGTTAATGAAAGCGATTAATGATCGAAACTGTTTAAAGCACGAACGAGCGATAGGGAGTGAGTGCCTTTAATAGTTGAGATCATTAGTTGCTCATTAACAAACGAATTGATTACAACAGTTTTTCGTTGACCGTAAAATTCTTCGATTTTAAGATAGAAAATTTCAAATAATACCGAATCCAAACTTGTGCGTATATCTGGTTGCCCAAAGTAAAACATCATCAAAACGTCAAAATCACAAACGGGTTTATTAATGAAAAAGAGTGTATTAATGAGGTCCATTAATGCATCCTTTTTTCACAAAACAGTTACTTAATAAAAAAGAGTGTATTAATGACGTCCATTAATACATCCTTTTTTAGAAAAAATCATTCATTAATATTGACATTAACAAACGGTCAACGAAAAAGTAAATTAAAAGCGGAATTCAGCACAAATTTAGAAATTTCCATAAGTTTTCAAATCGTGTTTTCCTTATATGATGCTGAGTGAAGTTACCTCCGCCGAAAAGAATGGTTTAAACGCAGTTGTTACTATACATAAAGTAGATATTATTTTGTAAAAAGACATTATTGACGGATCTTTACTTTTATGTGTATCTTATAAGTTTATTCTTATTTTTACTATAAGTTGCTTTATAGGCACATGGAAAATCCGCGATCATAATCTTAATGGTGCTTGTAAAGTAAGGCTGCTTCAAAATAATAAAACTCTGTAAACAGTAAAACTGTAAATGTTTTATTTGCAATGAAACAATAAGCAACACTCTACACGCTCTTCTAATTAAGTTATCTTACTGCAATTTATACAAGAATAAGCAACAAGTAAAGCAGTCGGTATATTATGTATATAAAGCTATCAGCAATCCTCTTAGAGTTAAAACGAGAGAATTCATCTCGATTAAATTGCTAAACAAATCTCTAGATGCAAGTTAAATATTAAGCAAAATTGTACAGTTTCCTTTTAAATACCAGTTACATTCTCATGCATTTATATTTTGTTTTTATTTTCTTTTTACAGAAATAAATGGGGAAAGATACATCTCCTTTTCGTTCTGAATAGGTAAGTCCTTCTTTTTGTATTTCACATTAGACATTTTATACCGCAATAAGTTTGCTATGTATATTATAAAAGTAACTTACTGCATTTATAAAAAATTCTATTAATCCATAGAAGCTCTACAAATCCTTTTCATTGTCGTTTGAAGAAGTAATTCATTTAATATACAGTGCGATTCTAAAGTATGGAATAAATTCCATAAAAGGGAAAGTATTGATTTTTGGAAACATTCCTAAAACACGTCAATTTTGTTTTTAAACTCCGTACTTTTTGACATAATATTCGAATATACAGGGTGATGCATTTAAGTGTGGTGACGTCATCGGCATTTTTTTAAGTTGCAACTTTTATTTTTTATTCCATATTCTGACACTTCATCTAATTACCAATATAGTAATGTAATAAGTTTGTTACCTTACATAAAAAAAATTTTGAAAAATATAATTATGAAGACGGGAAAGTGCTATAGCCACCACACTTATCGTACCCACCACACTTCACCGTATAGGATATACAGGGTGATGCGTTTAATTATGGTGGCTATAGCACTTTCCCGTCTTCATAATTATTTTTTTCAAAAATTTTTTACGTATGGTAACAAACTTATTACATTACTATATTGGTAATTAGATGAAGTGTCAGAATATGGAATAAAAAATAAAAGTTGCAACTTAAAAAAATGCCGATGACGTCACCACACTTAAATGCATCACCCTGTATATTCGAATATTATGTCAAAAAGTGCGGACTTTAAAAACAAAATTGACATGTTTTTGGGATTTTTCCAAAAATCAATACTTTCCCTTTTATCGAATTTATTCCATACTTTAGAATCGCACTGTATAATTTAGTTTAGGTTATAGTAGTAGGTTTTTAAGGTATATTAATCTAATGCTTTTATCTTGTTAAATGCGTTTTTTAAGAATAAGTAATTGAAAAATTAAAGAACAAGAACTATCTTCACATTTAAGGACGCGTATTCCATTAAAAAATGTTGTTAAAGAGAAAACATCTTTCTCATATTTTTTATTTTATTTTTACCTCGGAATTACGATTATTTCATTTCCGTTTTAGTAAACGAAAATGTGTTTTTAGGGAACAAAGTAGTACAGGGATTAATTCGAAATAAGAACATTAAGATATTTTGTGGGATGTTTAAAACAAAGCGTATTGTTATAATAAATAAACTACAAGTTATAAGTTTTCACTGAATCGTAAATTCTTGCACTTTGCTGAGAATTTTGCGATACTCTGTTAGGGTAATTCTGCTGGTTACTTATTTACTGATGTAATTAAACCGGTTTGTTAAATGTGTTTAACGGGAATTTGTATTGTTTATTTTCGTATTTATAGCATACTCGCTAATCATTTTAATCTAGCTCAATGCTAACATTATTTTGTGTTTTGTTTATATATGCTTTATCAATAATTAACTTACATTATTAACACTGTACTAACGATTCGAAAGTATTCGAAATAAGTATCACAAAATGTATACTAGAGTGCAGTGGCTGCTTTTGCAAGGAGGGTAAATACTGAATAATATAAATAACTGCAATGATAGAATATGCTATGTTTCCATGTTTGCTAGTAGCAGAAGAGGGCAATGTAGTAAATGCTCTCGCTACCTTGGCAGCAATCAACATTATGGGCTTTCAGAGACGCAAAGACGGCAGGAAAAATGTATCTTAATATACTTCAATCTCTATTATAGGGAGGGCTTTCCGTTCGGGTACCCACGTTGGCGCGTTAACAATCAGGGTGGTGTTTACTGCTGGTGATTACGGCCGATACTAAATTAATATTAGGAGTACAATTTGTGTCAAAAGGGGCATTTGTATAATAATAATAAAAAGAATGTTAACAAAAGAAATATATGAACTTGTTTTACTACAAGTTTTAAGTTTTCAAAAAATGTAATGATGTTTTCAAAGAATTGTAACTGAGTATTCAATTATCCAGAGTAAAACAATATCACATTCTAACAAAAAACAATATCTTGTTCAATTAAAAATAACATGACTATTCTATTACAAAATAGCTCAATATCTTATTCATTTCAATTCAGGCAGATGTTACCAAAATATTATTTTGAAAAAAATTACAATTGTCACCTTATTTCAGTAGAAAAACGTTTCTAAAAAACAATTGCTTAATTTTGGCTGCGGACAATAGCATTTCAATAATTACATAAAACGTGGCTAGCTTTAGAAATATCTCAGATTTATAGAAAGCTACTAAAGAATTATAAGAGGAGTCTTTTCAATCTTTGGCTATTGATTTTCAACTTGTTTGAAATTGAAATTGAAAAATCCATAGAAAGTTTCCAATAGTCTGCTTTTATCAAAAGCTTCTTTAATATAATATTAATATTAATTAGATAAATTAATAATGTTTTCTAATATGGCCTTTCTGAAATATAGTTTGTTCTAAGGTATTTTGGAATAGTTTCAATATTAAGTATATACGTGTGTACGTCACGTGCTGACAAAAATCACAGTTGATACTAGAGAGGTTAGATTGTGACACTTATCAATCTCTTTGTAGTGAAAAAAGTTTTGAAAATAACAATTTCAGTTGTAATAAAGTGTAGTTTTTTTTGCTTGTCATTCTTTAGGAATTGAAGTTTGATATGTTTGGCATGTACATTTTGGTCGCATATTGCTTTTCTTTCACGATTGCATTATGAGAAGGAAACTAATATCATTTAGGGGTCGATTAATTTGGAATGTGACCCGTTATACATATCTAACGCAACGCATCTCTTCAACGACACGAATTCCCACTTTTAGAATGATCGACGAAGGGAAGTCTAAGGAAAAGTTGCTCTAAAGTCCTACAAAGTATGTTGATATGAAAATATATATGGATATTTTTATCTTTTCGACGTCCGTACGTAAATGATTTGAATGTGAGAAACCAATCATTACCAAAGCAAAAATTTAATTTAAACACTTGGCTTGGTTTATTAATAATTAAATATCTGTAACATCACCTACTTGTGAAAAAAGGGTTAGTTAGAGGTATTGAATATGATTATGATTGGATTACCTGAATCAACTGGAGAAAACACGGATGAACTGTTAATCAATTTATTTAATAATAAACTAAATTTAAATTTAGATACAAGTGTAATTTGCAGATCTCATCGTATAGGCAAAATGGAACCCGGATTTAACAAAAATAAAAAGCCCAGGCCCATAATTGTAAAGTTAGTTAGTTATCGTACGAGGAACGAGATAATTACAAGCAGAAAAGCCCTAAAAGGAACTGGAGTATCAATCAAAGAAGATTTAACTCGCGTACGATTATCCATATATAAGGAAGCAGTAAAACGATATGGAATGGGTCAGGTTTGGAGCCGAGATGGAATAATTTATGTTAATAATAAGGGCAAAAAAATCGTTATTAAAACTATGAAAGAATTAAATATTTAGTATAATTTAACTTGAGTATTTTCTTCTGTTTTCAAAAATTATCGCACATGGAATGAAAATACTGCAACATAAAAGATAATGCAGATTATGTTATCAATTAATATTTCAATGGCATGCACTGTGCCAACATGTTACTTTAAATATTTTGGGATATTACCTATTTTTCTTATAATTACTGTACATTTTTTTACTTCTTTCATTATAAATTATTAATCTAAGTTTTAAGTAACCATATTATTAAACTTATTAATCTACTAGAATTATTGTCTATTTTAATCTAAATTTCCTCATTTCTTTTTTATATTTATCTCTACATTTATTAATAAAATTGATATATAATATTATGATATATAAAGTTAATATTTAACCTTTATATATATTTATATGCTGTTTCTTACGGATGTGGTAACACAGTCTAACTGGATTAGAATATTTTAATTTGAAAATTTTAGTTTATTATACATATATTATTATACATTAGTATAATAATTAATCTTATCTTAATTTAACTATTATAATCAATCTTATTTTGCTAATCATAATAGTATAACTATTCTGTTATTATTAAACGATTTAACTTCTTTTTAGCTAATAATTACTATTATTTTTAACTTATTGTTACTTTTTAGGGTAATTACATGTCACAAGATTGTTTGCGAATTGGACACATCAATGTATGTTCATTACTACCGAAGATTAATGAAATCAGAGATTTAATATCAAATTTTGAAATTTTGGCCGTATGTGAGACCTGGTTAACGGAGGAAATACCTTCTATAGCAATCAATATTGAAAATTATACATTGGTACGTAAGGATCGAGGTAGTAGGGGAGGTGGAGTTCTTTTTTATATTAAACAAAGTATGTTTAAATGTATTATTAACACAAGTGATTTAATCGAACAGTTATGGGTATTAGTTAAAATTAATAATAAAAGTATTGTACTGGGAGTGTTTTATAGACCTCCAACTTACAACTATAAGAATTTTATAGATGAAGTTGAGAATTCCATTATGTTGTGTACACCATATTCAGATCATATTATATGTTTAGGGGATGGAAACGTAGATTTCCTAATGGCAGCCAATCCGTCTACGGAATACTTTAATAATATGCTAGAATCGTTAAACTTTAGTCAAATAATGACGGAACCCACTAGAAAAGATCGTTTATTAGATATTATTATCACTTCTCAACCTTCACTTATTCAAAAAAAGCATGTCGTAAACTGTCATTTCTCAGACCATGATTTAGCAGCCTGCGAAATTTTATGTGAAAAAGTGCCGTGTTCTCCTATTATTTATACTTATAGGAACTTCAAAAACTTTAACCTTGATAACTTCTACACTGAATTGCAATCACTCTCTTTAGACGATATATTTTATGAAAATGATATTAATCAAAAAGTTATTATTTTAAGTACTAGGATATTAAATTTGTTTAATAAACATGCTCCGTGGAAAACTATCCAAATAACAAAAAGACGACCGCCTTGGCTAACTGATAATATTAGTTTGTTAATGAGCTTAAGGGATAAGGCCAAGACAAAATATAAAAACATAAAAACCACAGCTGCGTGGGAATATTACAGGACACTGCGCAATTTTACAAATACTGCAATAAAGAATGAAAAAAAAGCTTATCTACAATTTAAAATTGATCATTCAAAAAATTCTAAAGTACTATGGAAGGAATTCAGAGCGCTAAATGTTGTATCTAAAAATAATATAAATAATTCCTTTACTGGTCGCGCTGACGAAATTAATAGTTATTTTGTGAATAGTATCCCACAAATTTCAGTTCCTCAACACGTACTAAATTTCTACAAAAATAATGATTTACATAATAATGCCGTTCTCAAATTCAACCTTATAGATAGTAATACAATTTCAAAAATAATCAACTCACTAAAAAGCACTTCTACAGGATCTGATGGATTAAATATCACAATGATAAAGTTATGTTGTCCCTTTATATTGCAATACTTAGTACATATTATTAACTCTTGCTTCTTAGAAAATATATTTCCTGACAGCTGGAAGTCGGCTCTTGTAACTCCAATAGCGAAGATTGAGCAACCTGTAGAGTATAAGGACTACAGACCGATTAGCATTTTACCAACACTTTCAAAGATCATGGAAAAGATAATCAATTTACAAATTAGAAAGTACTTAGAGTGCAATAATTTGCTGCCTATCAGTCAGTCGGGGTTTCGATCTGGGCACAGCTGTGCAACCGCTTTGCTGAAGATAACAGATGACATTCTGCAAGCACAAGATGAAGGAAAAAGTACATTTTTGGCTCTGTTAGACTTCAGCAAAGCGTTTGACACAATAAATCATGACTTGCTTCTTGGTATATTGCACCACATAGGTCTTGGTGATGATGCAGTCGGTTTAATTCAAAATTATCTTTACAACAGAACACAACGAGTTAAGACAATCAATGCGGTATCTACGTCTGTTGATGTTACAAGAGGGGTGCCGCAAGGTTCCATACTGGGTCCTCTGCTGTTTACCCTGTATACCAGAGGTCTTTGTGATTGTGTTGGGGCCTGTGATATTCACATGTATGCTGATGATACACAATTATACTACTCCTTCAGTTCAAATAATGTAAGGAATGCCGTTGATACGCTGAATAATGATTTACAAGCTATAAATGAGTTCTCTACTAATCATGCTCTAATTCTAAATCCATCTAAATCTTGTATTTTACTATTGGGAAAAACGATTAATAATTACCAATTGGCACCCATAAAAATTGGGGATACTGATATTCCGATAGTCGAAAATGCCAAAAATTTGGGATTAGTTCTTGATAAAACGTTTAGATTTAAAAAACAAGTCAATAAGTATATACAAAAAGCCTATTACAATTTAAAACTTCTTTACCCGCATAAAGATTACTTAAGCAAAAACGCTAAGATCTTATTAAGTGAATCACTTGTGTTGTCACAGTTTAATTATTGCATACCTGTCTATGGCCCTTGCCTTGACTTTGATACGTCACAGCGTATCCAACGTGTTCAAAACTCTTGTTTACGTTTTATATATGGAATTCCTAAGTTTGCACATATATCTTTAAAATTGGTAGAGACAGGATGGCTTAATATGAAACAACGGCGTTACATACAGACTGCAACGTTCTATCATAACATCATAATCAATAGGCAGCCACCCTATTTATATAATAAGATAAGGTATAGAACAGATGTACACAATATAAATGTGCGACATAGAGGTCTGTTGACTATCCCCAAGCATAATACTACATTCTACGAACGATCATTTAGCTACAATGTCGCAAAAATTTACAATAATGTACCTTCATCTTTCAAGACATTATCAGTTAAACAATTCAAAAAAGCATTGATTAAGCAATACAATACAGATCGTCATTGATGTACCACTTCGCAATCAGTCAATACTGATATTATTATTATTACTATTATTATTATTACTCTCAAATTTACTCAACTTTACTTTTATTATAAATTATAATTATAATCATTAAGTTCTCTCACAATACATAATGTTATTTTGCTTAAATTATACAAGGGGGGAATGGAAGAACAACATTGTTGAATCCCCTCCTTGAGATACATTATTATATCAAATAAATTAATATTGTAATTTTATTGTAATATATGATTTTGTAATCTCAGAATAATAAATTAAATTAAATATTGATTAACTGAAAAAATCGGTTATTCGTCTCATGTTCTCTACCTCTGGGATTTCTATACAAACTGCGATGGAAGCTAGATAGTATTTTGATTAATTTACTTTAACTTATTCAATTTAACATATTCTAGCTTTCATGAAAATTTGCCAGTAAAGGATAAAGTACATACGATAGATTTCCTAAATAAAATTATAAAATAATTGCAATGGTAAATCATAATCATTAATCATAAAGAAGCAATAAGAGCACCACGACAATTTGTGGTATTATTAGTCTTTATAAATCAGTTTCCCATACGAACTATCGCGTTTGCCATTAATCATATAACTTTTATTTAATCGTTCATAAGTAAACGAAATTTTTAGAATTGAAGAAAAATAAATTGACTGAAATCAAAAATATATATATTTAATTGATTTTGGCACACAAAATTTAAAAACCTCAGTTTTAGTATGTTGCTAAGGTATATAATCAACAAGATACGCTTGGAAGTAACGATTAATAGCTATTGATGGTAGAAATGAGTTAAGTAAGAGAATATCCACAAACGTTAAATTGCTAAACGGTTAATTCTTCTGAGTGGATAACATTCTTAACTCACGTGTGCCATACAAAGTTTTATCCAACATCTGTTTATTTAAGTTCAAGTATTGAATTTGCAATGTATACTTTAGTCTGTAGTTTTTGACGGTAATAAATTTGATACTCTAGTCCGATGTTTGAATTCTAATAATATTATGCAACATTCTAAAGTGGGTAGAAAAACTTTTTACAAGTGAGTTAATTTAACTTTAATTGCTTAAGAGCATAGGACGCGATTACGCTTCAAACGAATGGATCTTAACGTAATTTTTATTCTATTTCTCAAAAAACTTCTTTAATAAAGAATTAATTTCTCTTTGTTTATCCTACCGTGCGTTACCTAATCGAACAGAGAAGGGCACTCGACTGCTACAGGCTGCCGATAGCATCCGACGCCTGTACACCGGCGACGAATAGATACGAACAACATAAATTGCCAAACATAGTTGCCCAACTATTTCATTACGAAGAAATGAGCGACGTCAGTACGTGCATCTCATATGGGCGATTGTAATTTCTTAATACACGTCAAATGCACATTTAGAATTCGACAATATACGACAAAGATAGTGCATTAGCCTAATAACTGAGGGGAAATGAGATGGGCATTGTAGCTTTTTATTTTAATCTTAATATTGTTATTTAATTAAACAAGATTTGCATAAAATAGAATTATGGGTAGTTACCTATATGTTTATAGATTAGAGGGAAGTACTTGATGCGGTTCAATTAAATGTAGTAAGTCTAAAAATTAAATGTTTTAATACATATAGTAACCAAGTTTTGTTTTTAATGCCATTTATTTACATAAATATTACAAGTTTGTTCAGTTTAACGGGTTTCCTCCATTCAAGACTCGTTAACTATCCAATTGATTTAGTTTTTTTTTTAAATAATAAACATTTTCTTTTTGCTACATTTGCAATTTTATAAAAATACAAATAATTCAGTCTATTTCTTTCAAATATTTCGTATATGGACGTTAGTAGAAGTAGTCGCGACGCAGTACGCGTCTTGTAATGATCATTTAATGTGGGATAAGCGTGTCCTATCGCCTTAAAAACATCGAAATATCGCCCTTTTATTAACAGGTGTTAGATAAAGTAATTTCAATTAAGTACATGACATTATTTCGAAAAGATTTCTTTTATTTTAATAAATATTAACAAATGTATAATAGTTATTTACGTGTCAAGCTTTGAAAATTAATTTTTACGGGCGAGCTGGAACGTTTGTGGGGCAAGCGACGAAGGAGCGAGCCTTCATGTTCAAGTGAGCCCAGTAAGGATTCATTGCAAAGCGTGCAGCGTACAAAGTTTTATTTCTATCTTTTCCATCCTTTATTAATTTATTGTATATTTTGTATAAAAACACATGTTATAATCAAAGCCGGTAGGACAATTTATAGCTAGACGTTATCATGGTGTTGTGATTAAGCAACAAATTAGTAATTAGTAATAAATTTCATTTGCGTTTTGTTGATGAGCATTGTAGAACCTTACAAGTCTCTTTTAGGAGCCCTTAAGATTTTACAGGACTGTAGCTGTAATTTTTCATTGACTTAGTTACCATAAATGCATATAAAGTGTCATTTATATAGAAACTGGAAAAAATGTATGTATACTACTACCTTTTGTAATATTACGTTCACATGATCTGTACTAGGTATGACAATTAATTACGTGGAAAGATTTCATGTAATCGCCTGCGGCAACTCATGACTAGTATGATGCTGATACTGACATTCCATAATATCCCCATTTGATTGTAACTGATGAAATCTGCTTTAGAATTGGAGAATATAGTGTCATTCGGTGATTATTTTGTGTATACAGGTTTTTTGTGTGGTCGAAACGTGTCTAACGATATTATAAAAGAACAAAGAATCGTGATTCTTGGTGAAATTACAAAAAAGGGATAAAGAAATTATAGAAATGTTAAATGTGGCTTATAAAGTCCACGCTTTCAAGAGGTCGGCAGTGTACAAGTGGATCCAGATGTTAGAGATGCTAGAGAAGATGCGGATGACGATAAGGGCTGCCCACGTCCCTTATCGACATTCACATCTTCCACCGGCTTTCAACCTCTCGATGCAATAGTATACTGCCGAATTCTTCAAGCATCGTCTATATCCACTGTATTCAACATTTCTATAATTTTCTTGTTTTTTTTGTAATTTTATCAAGAATCACGATTACTTGTTATTTTAAAATATCGTCAAACTTGTTTCCACTGTACAAACAACCTACACATACACAAAACAACTGAGTGCCACTATATTCAGCAATTTTCAAGAAAATTTTTCAGTTACTGTCAAATATACTTACATATATAGATATTATCGAATGTTAGTGTAAAAAAATCATCCCAGCTAATTAATTAAACTATCGAGCGTTTGGAGTTTATTTGGATTAGTTACATACCAAATACTACACCCGCATGTGAAAACTGGTTATACAGCTTAAGTCTATTGATCATAGTACTTACTCCATTGTAATTTCAGTCATGATTTTTATTAAGAATGTGATGTTTTAGACAACCTCTTTTTTATATGATACAGTATCTGGCCATTATTAGGGACATCCAATAATTTGGATGTTAAAAGTTTTATATTGTTAACACCAGGAATAGAAATTTTGAGAAATGTTTCACGTATGTTTTATTAACCTTCTTGTATTAACAAGCAATTCAATAAAATAGTTTTAAGTAATAAACTGGTATAAACGGCGAATTTGCTGAACATGCCAATAACTGAAGAGGGTAATGTCTTAGAGGATACTGACCAAAATTATATGTAGAAATGTTACTATTTCTGTGGAAAAGAGTTTCTTGGAAACGTTTCTACGATTATTTTCTACAGAAATAGGAAAATACCTTCTTTATTAATTTCTTCAGTACCCGCTAAGAATTGCATCTTTTAGTTATCAGCATATTCAGCAAATTCGCCATTTATACCAGTTTATTATTTAGAATTATTTTATTGAATTATTTGTTAATACAACAGGCGTTAATAATCACACGTAAAATATTTCCCAAAATCTGTTATTCTTAGTATTAACAATACATAACTTTTAACATTAATATCTGAATATCTGACTGCATTATATTCTGGGAGATGTGGAGGGCCAGCGATGAAAACCAAGATAAAACAGAATATTGTATTACCAGGGCGCTTTAAAAAAGTCAGTAGCGTACGTTCGAATAGTACTTTTTAACATTATGCAAATTTGTCATCGTTGAACTATCTATTCAACCCTAATAACGAGTTATAATTAAAAATCTCATTACGTTTTAAATGGCATAGTGTAATAAATACATTTAAAGAAAAATAATTGCAAAAATTTTAACTATAAACCGTTGAAAGTAAAAAATATGGAAGATCAGATCAAATTATGAAACATTTACTGCTTTTCAACATTTTCGAATGCTAAAAGTCCCTTTTGAACAGTATGCGTCTTAAAACAATAACCGGGAGAGGGAAAGGGTAAATAAACACAAAATATTTCATACGGAAGTACGGAAGCCAATTCGTATTGCCTGCCTGCCAATAAAACAATTAATGTATAAACAATTTGTTACTGTTGTAAAGGAATTACTTCTACAACATGCATTTTACTAAGTGGAAGAGTATATTCTTAAGGATTTTTGTTTATAACAATATTTCTGCTTTCATATGTTTAATTTAATTTATATTTTTTGCTGTTTACTTGCATACATGTTACATGGAAAACAAAAATATGCCTAACTGTGAGTCAAATAGTATTTTATTTGTGCATATGTATCTTCTTAATTTGATTGTACTTTCTACTTTAATTTTTCTGTTGACTTACGTCATTCATTTTTGTAGTCTATACGGATGAAAATAAATTTTATTTTATAGGTGGAATGAAATAATTCAACTTGGACGTTAATAATAATTGTTCTTATAGTATAAATTAATTTTATTTTCTCTATTTTGTACGTATATTCGATTATAATCGAATACACATTAAGCATCAACGTTAACCTTATTAAATCACATTTTGTGAGGCTACTGAATCATTCGAGTTCATCTGTTGTTTCTGTTATCAGATAAATTACTCGAGTCGACCACGTGATCGTGGAGTGAACACTGCGTGATTCTGCCCTCGTGATATCGGTAATTTTAAATCCTTCATTTGTTTGCGAGAGTATAGTAACTGTACTTATCAGCGAATATTCGTTTCAAAGTTGTAGAAATGGCAACGATGGAAAATATATCCAGGTATTTTATATTGGATTTTATAAGGAAAGCATAGAATGTTGTTCTTTTTCATCTTACTGTATGTTAAAAAGCTATTTTATTACAAATATCAATGCATAGTTGTTCCATAGGGAACAGTTTTACATAAATGTTTTTAAATCTTCTATGATCGTCGTGCTCTTTGACATTCTGCCAAGTCAATATTGAAATACAAACTTCTGCAAATTTTGTAATCTGATAATGTTCAAGTACTTTTTTCCTCTTTTGTTCGACATTGCATTTGAATACTTTCATGTGTCATGTTCTGTAAGTTTGGCTAATTTTATTTCCAAAAAAGGCTTCCTTTGAAGCATACTCCTTTTTAAATTTAAAAACTGTGGAGTTGGATGAAGAAGTCTCTACTTAGTTTGGAAGATTTAAAGATAAATAAGAAATATTGCGTTTGCCAAAGAATTTATAATTAATTTTAATCAATTATTAAATTAGCCTGTTTACTTAAGATTAAAAACATTCGGAATCACTTAAATTTTAAATTATAAACTTACTTAATAGACGAAAAACAAAGAATTAAGAAATTAATTAATATCTATACATGAGATATGATAACCCTGATTACCTTTCATGCTTATTTTGCTGTCGCACACACGCATCCCCAATACCTACCCTACTTTTATATCCTTTTTTATGACCACAGCTTGTAAACATGAATGAATGAAAACTTTGTGATTTTATACCACTTAACCGCTGAAGTATTAAAAAATGAAATAGGCTTTCTTTAAGTTCAGCACACAAAAAACTTTTCAACAGTTTTGTTGCTTTATTATAGGCAATCTTTATATTATATTTTTAAAACATGGTTTTTTTGTTTGCTAGACCCGTTCAAAACATCGTATTTCACTGAAAAACAATTTACCAGGGTGCTGTCGCAGTATGTTATACAATAAAAATTTATGTTCAGGTGCATACTAAATGACTAATAAAATGGTAAAATTCGATCGTTCAGGAGACAACAGAATAAACCGAAGGTTTTTAATTTCATTCAGATATTGTAGCAACCTTAATCTCAAAAATTAAACAACAAAAAATCCACACTTGCGCTTCAATTGTAACCGACTAAAATTTTACAAAACCAAATAAACACATGTAGGTATCACTTATACTTTCATTAACGTATCTTCCGGCAGAGATGTCTTATAACCTACAGAAACACAAAGGCTATTTTTATCTAGATAAAAACCTAACCTACCAAAATATAGCTGTGCTGGAAGTATCAGCTTGATCTAAATAACACTGCTTGAGTTTTTGCCGGCCAATCCCAATAAGTCGGAGAGGGGGTAATACAAGATATAAAAGAAAAAAACCAAGCGCCACTTCGTTTAAAAACAATGCATATTACTAAAGCTTCAAGCTTATCAGACAAACGAAGAAATAGATCTTTTACTAAAATATGGGCAACTTCCACAATTTTAGTCGTACAGTGCATATATACTTACAATTGACGAGGTGGAAAGCAATATTATAATCACACAAATAAATAAATAATAAATAAATAAAACACACGTAGTGAAATGTAAACTTTCTAAGTATGGCTTTATTGAAATTGTAATTATTGTGCTGATCAAAATTTGAATGTCTAATAAAAAAAATTAATGAATGGTGATCTGTATCACAGCAGGTTGTAAACTTAAAAACTACCCTAGGACAATTTCACTACTCGAGATCTCGTGTTAACTAGTTCTTAAAATTAACATGCATGAATAAATTGGATACACGTTTAATAAATATATATAAACATAAATAGAATGACACAGAATACAGAATTTAAACAAACATCCCACCATTCAATGACCCACGGCTGTTTTAGTATAATTTAAAGACTTGCTTAGGGGTTTTCGCTTCACCCTTCGATATTTTGCTGTTTTGTTACGACCCGGTACCCGGTACCCGGTTTAATTAGAAGAACCTTCTAATTAAACCCACGGTCAGAGCGGCAGGAACAGGAATAAAAGACAACGAGCAACAAAACCCAAAAGAAAAGACCTACAAAGGAATCACCCTGTATATTGTATTAATTTTAAATATTTAAACAGAATTTTTACCTTTCGATAAACTGAAAGGTCTTTTATTACAAATTCCTTCAAAGCAACTAATAGGAAAAAGGTTACCTAAAATAGAAAAAGACTTTATCAGATTTTAGCACATTGAAAAAGAATGAAAAGAATTTACCTAAATGGTTAGCACCAGAACGTAATCCGTCTAATTTGACGATTGATCGCATATAAATAATCAAGCGATCATTCTGTTGAATGCGAGATTTTTTCCGTTGAAGCGAATTATATCCAAAACCAATTTCCTATTATATTTCGCACATTCAACTTCTAATGCCAGACAGCCATTTTGTTACTCAACTCTACTATTGAGAAGGTGCTTAACCGCGCAGGTATGACTTTACGATAAACAGAAAGAAAGGGAAACCCAGTGACAACCAAACTAACGAAGAAGCTTGGTTTTAAACAGTGACCGTCAAACAATCAACGAGTTGTAAATTTCAATGTTATAGTCTTATTGATTCAGATTGCTTTAATGTGTCGTTGGAGTTAGTTGCAGAGGCTTACTAATTTTAGACAAGAAACAGAAATAACTAAAAGATAGAGGCCGCCACTCAAATGTTTTTATGTTAAATCTTAATATTTAAACGAGAATTCACAATTCTGGAATAGATGTTCTTTGGTTTACATTTAGTTAATTATTATTGATTATTCATCTTTTAAATCTGAGAGGAACATCAACAATTTGTCGTACCCAACGATAGCATTGAGTATTAATTTTGAGTTCTGTATATTGAAGTATCTACAAGAAAATCGTTTACAAAATGCAAATATACTCACTGACTTTGGGGTTCCATAGAAATACATTTGAATTAAATTTCTTATTTAACACAGATAAGTATATTTAAATTGTTGACAAAGAACGAAGATGCTGTATCAATGGTTCCATTTGGTTTTAGTATTCTAGTGATCCTTTATTTCACCTTATCATAGAGATAAAAGCTTACATTCACTAGAAAAACATAATCTAACAAATACCAGTTTAAATTGTAGGAACATCGAAGTAATAATTGCCAGCACACAAATCGAGTCCTGAACAATTTGTATTAAAAATTAAATCTTCGGGTGTTAAAATCAATACCAAAACAACTCGACTCTTTTGTTTTTTCTATTAACGACGCTTATTATGAAAACTGTGGAAGTTAATGTATTCTAAACAAATACTAAATTGCATTTCTTATTAGGTGTGAAGGTCCTCAAAAACACTGCAATTTTTAACAAATGATAAGTCAATCAAGATAAATTATCGAATCGATTCACTATAACATTTATTCCCTCTCTATTAATTAAAAAAGTTTTGTTAAACCGCAAACACGCGGTAAATTATTATAGTATTTATTTTTCCAAATAAACGATTTAAACCATAAAACTTGAGACACGGTAAATTCACACAAACTTTCGCCACTTAAAACAGAAATATGTCCTTATACAAACTTAACGGGTTAGTAAAATCACGCCTCAAAACTGTCTCCGCAAGTAACGTGCGCATACCTCTGACCTAGGCTAGACCAGACTTCTCCGCACCACGAGAGAGTAAACTGCCAATTCGTTATTGGAAGTTTTAAGAGGGGCTGTATGAATTTAACCAATCAAACTTAAGTATGACAAACTGCATCGCTAGTAATAGATTTTACCTACTAGTTATGTACTATTTTCTTTTATAACCAAAATTTAGAATATTTAATTGAAAACCATTTTGCCAGAAACATGTACGTACTACACAAATAATAATCGCGCAGTACAAAAAGTTATCAAAAAGATCATCCATTTCATTTGGTTTAGTTTTGTTTCATTTCTAAATTAAATTATTACTAAATAATAAAGCTAATTGCTTGTAGTGCACCCACAAAATTCACTAGTTAATTTATTACTGTTTTGAGGTATTAAGTTTTAGGAAATTTTACCTTCTATTTGCATAAATGGGTTGGAATTTATCAAAATTATACTGAATTACGTTTATACCAAAATTTTGAAAACAAAAGGAAAATCTTACACTCTCTTATTAAGTAATAATCCTGTAGAAAATGCACTACCGTCTCGATGTGTGCTCTATTACCCACAAAGCATCAAATGAAGCTTGAGTAAATAGTGCGTCTTTCTTTATTTTACATTAGACGTACACGCGTTTCTTCCACATTGTTACAGGTAGCAATTTGTACCTAAATATTTATGAGCATTGCATATATCAAATTAATATCTTAAATAAGTATACAAAAGGGTTAAAAATTAATGTTAAATGCGAATCTTTTACATGATGGAAACAATAAGAACTTCTACACAATACACGTATTTTAGCATGGCAGACACGAACATCTAAGGACTTGTATATTTCATTTAAGCTTGATATCGTGCTTTTAGTTTTTAAATAGCTGAATAAAATGTATCTTAATCGGTGAAATAATGATTATACCGGAATAGAAACTTACGTTAAGCTGCTATATATTTGGTTAGGGATTGAAAGCTAACAATTTGAAACAACTTCTGACGACAACTATGCGGATACGACAAATTGTATTGCAGTATGCATTGCAATAAGCTTACTAAGTTAGTCTACATTTCCATATTCGTTATGGAGATTAATCTGATACACAGAAATAACTTGTTCAGATTATAAGATTAAGCTCGTCACAAGAGGAGGAATTGATTTCGAAATCTTGCTCACGTGCAGTAGCTTGCTTTCCTTATTGAATACAATGAAAACTGTATCCAACACTTGACATTGTTTTAAATTGATATCAGAAAAGGTTCCAGCAGTATTACAGCTTAGTAGGGGATACTTGATCATCTTTTTATTTTGATGACAAATAATTAAATGGCAGGCATAAAAGTTATATCTTTAATAATAGATAAATATATGAATAATAATTTAACGTAACATTAGGATGGATAACAGTAAAGTGTAACAAAGAAATTTCTCTATAGTATATTAAAGTATTAGTTTCAAAAGACATGTTTTTAGCGCACGCGTCCGAGTTTAGAAAACGACCCGCTTAGTGGGAAGTTTTCTAAAGAGGACAAGTGCGCTAAAACGTCTTATGAAACGAATACTTTATAATATTTTTTCTATTAGCGTTAGTTCGTTGTTAAATAATTAAAAAAATTACTTAGTTTTAAATAAAATTTGTTAGGGATATTTTGGTAAGTAGCATAACAGTTGGCAACACTAGAAATTATGCAATTGTTTTTTACATAACTCGCTTAATCCGCGCGACGTAGAAATTCTCATTCTTATCTCATACACACAAGCCCACTAGTAGCGGGACGCTACTAAGCAGCAGGACCTCGTTCAAATTTGCCAGATGTTATTATACGTTCTGTTGAAAATTATTATAAATTCAAAGTAGAATGTATGCCAATATATTTATGACATTAATAATTGCTACTTAATGAATTAAAAACTTGGATGAAATAAGAATAATTATATTTCATTTCATAGAATAAATACCTTATTTGTCAAAGAAATTAATGAGGTATAAATTCAATAGTATTTTCAGCAAAGAATGATTTTTGTTAACAAAAATAATTATTCATTGGATCTTTTGGATATTATAACTTATAAGGTAAAGATATATAATTTTATAAAACTAAATTTTATTACGTTAAGTTTATCGTGAACTTTTGCATATACACAACGCAATGCATCCCATATGATGACAGTATCAAAATTTACAATTTCGTTAATAATAGAGTAAAAACCGTTACGCCCTTGACAGGGCTATTTATTATGCGGCGCATTTATGTGGCTTGCAAGACTAGTTTTGCAAGCGTTGCATTCCAGTTATAAGAATTCACTGCGTAAATAAGATAAGTTTGACATTCTAAGAACAGCTGTCTTAACAGTGATATCAACTTTAAAAAATAAAATGTTATTGTTTACAGTATTCTAAAAAATTTTATTAGGACACGCAAAATGCGTGTTCTAATGAAGCCATTAGGACACAAATATAAAAAATATTTTTTTTGAACTGTGTGCAAATTGCACAAGTATCCCTATGTAGGAGATAATTGGTCATGAGATGAGGGATACTTGATCATAAATTAAAATAAACATCATTAACTGATAATTAATTAGTTTTTACTTGACCCTTCTACATAATCCATGTAGCGGAATGAGAGCATTATTAGATGCTTTCAAAAACATATAAACGTTTTAAAAACTTTTAAAAAATTCCGATAACTTCATCATAACAAACCACGACTGTGACCACAAAATGAAAAAGAGTTTTTCTTGATTTGCGTTTTTTAATAAATTCGCCGACATCTTCATTCAACTGTTAAATTCTTATTTAATAGTTAAATAATTCATAAATAATAGAAAGGAGCAATAATTCAGCATGTCAACCATACCAGAGGGCGAATCCCTTCCGTAGGTTAAAACTAAACATGCTAATACTTTGTTTAAACTTCTTGACGAGACTGCCCGAAGGTCTTTCAGTCTCAGAATGTTTGGAGGCAATCTCATAGCTAAACAAGGCCTCTACCAAGCATTAATTAAGTCGCGTATAAGGTTGCTAGAAGAGCGTATGAAGGTTGCTGAATAAACGGCACACGTCGAGGTAGTAGAATAGGCAATGTGAAGGTTGGGGAGTCGGCTTACGTATGTAGACGCAGCAGGGTCGCGCATGACGTTATCAACTTCTCTGTCTCGCGCTTGTATGCACACTAAATCAGTTCATACATCGAGAACGTGGAGATGTGGTTAGTTATGATGACACTGTAAAGATGGATGCGGATGCTACTGCTCAACCATGCTAAGAGTTATGCTTGGATATGGCATTCAATCTTGTACAAGAGGCCGCTTGCATCATATTTTGCTTTGCTGCATCTGACCGATTGGCTATATAAAAATTTTATTGATCTTGCTCTGGAGCAGAGCTAGTTTGAAATGCTCTAGAAATATTTTAACATAAAGCGAATTCCATTCGTGACAATATGTTTGAAGACTAATAAGAGCAATTTAGCCACCACCGTCTTAGATTATTCCTAGACTACTGACGTGGCGTTGATCCAAAAATGTTAGTATCATAGGTACGTTGTTATACAGTTTACACATACATACCTAGAAATGGAGAGTTAAGTTAATAATTTGTTCTAGGCGTATTATATTGTAATGTAGCAGTTTGCCTCCTGTGCAAACGATACTCCAAAATCGATTTTTAAAGGTAGTTCTTGATCGTCAATTAAACCATTAATTATTTTATGTAAAAAACAAAAGTTGTGAATCCTTCCTCCTTTTCCCTACGACTCTACTGAAGCGGCGTGGATAGCGACCTTTAACGCATCTCTCACGTACAACTAAAGATTTACAAACAAACTTACCGGGACGATTCTTCTTGTCTATGTATGAACAGCTTCTTAATACCAAAAAGGGAAAGGAAAAAATAAGGAATAGAAGGATGAAGCTGGCGTCTTCAGAATTCTGTATATTTTCACGAAACTTACGAAACTTACGAACACGCAAGTAAAACCAACCAACAACGACTGGCGCAAAAATGATAAAACACAATAATGATAATAAAAAGATAGTCGATACTACATATTCGAATACCTATTTAAGCGCGACTATCCTTTTTTTAAAATACTTTATTAAAGGGCGCAACCAATAATTTAGTAACCAGTAATTTAGTAATTTGAAATAATTTAGTAACTCTTGATAAGATCCTTGAAAAGTTTTCAGTTCTTTTTTAAAGTAACAATGTTTTAAAATTTTCTTTTGGACTTTTTCAATTTTCAAGATTTGGTATGTGTAGTAAGGGTTTTATATAGACATATATACTCTAACTTTGATCTTACTAAAATGCTAAATACAATATTTAAACTACGTGTATTTTGAAAGTCTTTATGATTCTAATTAAAAAGCCTAGATTGATTTACAATGCTCTCAATATCAATGACTTGCAAATGTTAATTTTAAATCATTAATTACTCCGAGATCTTTTATTTCAGTTTTAGTTTCAAGCACGGTACCATTAATTGTATATTGAAAGCTATGAGGGTTGTTTTTTTCTAGTAAAAGCCATTGGAAAACATTTATTAGTATTAAAAGATAATCTATTTCGAATGGACTGATTATTTACACTGAATGAAAATCATTTTGAAGCGCATACAATCATCTATCGATTTTATTTCTTTGAAAATCTTAAAATCATCAGTATAGATTAAATAATCCGAATTTCTTACTTCATTTGCAATGTCGTTTATAAATAATACAAATAGCAGGGGGACCAGGTTTGATCCTTAGGACACCCCGGAAGTTACTGAAAATGTATGAGATTTATGTATGTATATCTCAAAAATATTCAACAAACTGTTTTCTGCCACATAAATAAGAATTAAACAATCTTAATAATTTTTCGGTGAAGCCAATATTACTATAACGTACTGATTCAAATATCTTAGCAAAGTGCGACAATTTTCAATAAAAGTTCTGTCTCCAAATTTGTAAATTGTAATTATTATCATATGTAGTAACATATTATATATTATAAATAATCGTATTTATGGGTAGCAGCTATTATTATTATTATTATTATTATTATGTCCATATTTTTAATAGGATCCAATTTACAAATTTTCAGAGAATATTTCTCAGGTCTCTCAAAAGAAAAAAATGCATGATTCTTTGTTTTATTGTTTATAAATCTATAAAAAAGAAAACCTTAACCTTATGTTCTATAAAAAAATTGAGAACACAAAGTTTTATCAAGAAATTACATAAAACAACAAAAAATCGAAAGAACCTAAAACATGAAACCCTAGAAAGAGGGACCAACTTCTTCTTATGTTATAGTGGATCGTTTTTGAGGATTTACCGTAATTGGCTTAATTCTCTGTTTTTTTAAATAAATATGAAACAATTTATGGTTTAGCTACGTGACTACTTTGTCCCCTTTTCCTTCCACTGTACAATGAAAAAGCGCCTACCTGTCTAATATAAAATGTTGAGCTTCTATATACATATGTATTCGGATATTTTATTTCGTTTAAATTTTATTTTTTTTGCATTATAAATATGGGTCCAAATTAAATCGAATTTAAACTCGACAAACATTTAATGGATACTTCTATAATCAATAAAGATTTCTTTATAAATAACGTTTTGAATTTATCTCAATGAATACTTTCATATAAAAAATAAAAGGTTCGGCAACGTGAAGCTGTATCCAAAATTACATTTACCCATGTTTGTCATAAGCAACGAGGGTTATCTTATTTTACATCAAATTAAACTACCTAGGGTTGAGGTATTGTATGATGCAGGGTGTAATCCCCAAAGACAAATAAGTTAGTAATCCATCACACTATATCTAAGTGCTAGGCTAGCGTAGCATAGAGACATTATTAGTGATGCTATAGAGAATGAGTAATTTGTATGTTAAAATATATATTTATTGTATTTGTTAGCGCACGCTCAAATCTAAGTAGCATTCAAACCAAAGTGTTTAATAAAAATACAAATAATCAATAACAATTCAATAAAGAACTATTGATATAGTATAAATTGATGACCCAGATAATTTTTTTTCTCCACCTCTTATAATAGCTATATAATACAACAAAAAATTATCTTGATGAAAATAGAAAGCTTTTTAAGATTGACCATATTAGATATTTCCCCTACAAAGAATAATTCACGCTATAAGGTCACGTTTATCACCTCATGAAACTTGAACATAAAATATAGAACTTCGTGACTGAGCGTGTGAAGTGAAAAGCAACGGAAACCTTACACGCATTTTTCACGACTGATTTGATTTTTTTGATAAATCGGCAGTCGAATAAATAAAGCGCTTAGGAAGAAGAAAGGGAATCCTTTTAATCTGAAGCTTTGGCTTCGGGGAAGGGTACACATAAATACAAATACGTTTCGTATTGATGTAAAAACTGCCGAGAATCAAGTTAATGGTTGGGATCTTTAATTAAAAGATTCCATTACACAAGTAGGGTATTTCTCAGTTTAAAAATATCTTTGTGAAAGTTGTTTCCTTTTGAAAGCCAGGTAATGGCGAAATAAAAGGTTTTTTATGTTTGAGGCTTAGGAATTTTATGGGTTGTTCTGTATTGAATGCTTGAGTTCGCCAGAAATTCAGAACTGTACTTTTTAATAATTTTCTTTAGAATAAAATATTTCTCCTTATATTATTTATTAAAAAAACGAAAATTGACCATAAATATCTTTTTACGTGTTTTACCTGACAAAATTTAAATTTTAGATGCTCATATTTTATTTTTAGTTTTAAGTACAATTTTACGCAGTAAAAATTAACAATGAAATATACGAGAAAGACGCTAAACCAAAATTAAGATATATTAGAGGTAAAATGAAATGCATCAGATTAATTACGGTTTCAGCGCTCTCGACTTTGGAGTTAAACCGGATTTTCTCACTACAGCGAGCAATTAAAAAATTAAACATTAATGAATCATTAATTATATTTGGAACACGAAGTGTTTCATTTAAACTGGCAGTTTTTTAGTACCTTGTTATCTTAAAATAGAACACTTACATAGTTATCTAATTACTTAGTTTTCATAATTTATGAGAACATTAAATGAAAATGTAATAATTAATTGTTTCTTTCTTGTGTTTGTACTTTTTTAAAGGGTGTAATCGGGTATTATTCAGTATTATAATTATAACAAAAAACACATTTTTCGAATAATACGATGTATTATGCTGATTAAAATAGTTGCTCTTTTAAAATATGTACCGTTAGAAAATTACTAACCCCACAATAGGTGTCAAAGGTGCAATATTAAATACTCAAAACACACAAAACTTATATTTACGCAATAATGCTCAAAGCACCGAATGGGATTAACTAATTAATTTAATTTCGAATTAAACACGCAGATAAATGAACATCATAGAAGGAGCCACCCAAATTATTTGTTGTTATTGTTTAAAAAAATTGCGACGGAAATCTATAACTTCGGAAAAGAAATCCGTCTTATTCGTGGTTTTGTGATTGACTACAAACAATTTGGTAAGCGAGTCTATAGTAGGTGGTTAATTATGTTTATTTCTGACTTATTAATTAAAGTTTATTGATCTCCAATAGTTGAGAATAAAGTACAAGACATATAATGAACGGCTAACATACCCGCTTTCTTTTTTCTTAAATACAAAAATTTAAAGAAGATTAGCCAGTAAGCTTAATTAGGTTAATTAGAGATCCCCTTCTAAATTACAAAATTGTATTATTACTTTACTAGAACTACACTAAAAACATTCACACTTTAACCTTGCCGATAGAAAAACATATGTCAATCAATGTTAATTAATAGCAGGATCTTCTGGGAAGACTGAGTTTATCCGAATGAAAGCCGATCCCTAGTGTAATTATTAAATATTTAAAGGTATTTACAACTTGCTTGAAAGTGAATTATAAATTGTAGTACATTTTTGTTACGAAGATATTATTAGGGAGCTTCAAAGAAATAATCTTTATTTAAAATAATTCTGTTGACTATTACAATACGAAAGTGATTTCAATACGAGACCAATAAATCCACCTGATACATGTGAAAAAATGATTCACTTTACTAAAAGCAATGAATAAACCTCATTTAGAAACGTACTTTGAAATTAAACATTTGATTTTACTGCTTGAAACATTTTATTCATATGTAAATCTTAACGTAAAACAAGAGATTGTTTCTTATTTGGACACGTTTCTCATGATAAAAAGTGGCTGAAATTGTAGGTGGAGTCCATCCTCGTCTAAAACTACTAATCAAGACATCCTTTTCAGAGTAATAGAAGGAAGCATTTATTTAAATATGGACAAATTTTAACATTTGCTTTAATATATTGCTGTAAGTTTTATTAACTATTCTTGGAAGTCCTCTGAGCATTTTTGGGCAACCAAGATTGGTACATCGGTTAAAGACTGGCACCCAACGTACGTATCCAATATTGCTCCTACAAAGGTCCAATATATAAATAATAAGTTTAAAAATATGTTTTCCTCTATATTGGGCTTTTATTTCAGCGCACTATATGATTAATTCATTAGTAGATATTTAATATTATATATTTAAATAATATTGATGTTATATTGGTTCAAGATTGGCTCCCAATACACGTAACCAATATTTCTTCCACTGAAGTCCCATATACAAATTATTCATATTGTATTATTCTGTACTGGTCTTATATTGAACATATAGTGCAGTTAATATTTCACCTTTATAATTCCGACACTGGATAAGCAGTCTTTAAACAAGGATACTTGATTATTCAGGGAATCAAAATATCAATACATAGGCGAGTGCTTAATATACGTGAAAATGTTTTACAAATGTGTACCACGTCGAGAAAAATGAAAGCTGGTTACAAGTTACCATAATTCGCACGGTTTTATCAAATACTGATTACTAATAATACCTTAATACGTAGTAATTATTGTATATTTCGGTGTAGATCATAGGTTCCCAACGAGGGCGGTACCACACCCTAGTGGGCGCCGGAGCTTTTCGTGGGGGCGGTAGCGGGTCCAAAGGCAAATGGGGAGCCTTATGACAGTCAACGGGGCGGTCGCGGCGTACCTACCTAATTAGAACTTTAATATAATAAAATCCTTTGAAAATACATCTATTTTCATGAAAAAACATTTTATCTAGCCGTCTAAGATGTTTATCTTATTATTATGGCGTAAATAAACATTAAAACATTTAAATAAGCATTAAGTATAAAGATAAACTAACTAATTGATTCGGTTTAGAACTCGGTAACAAGTCTATGCAAGCTAGTAAGCAAAGACGTGATTGAACCTGTTTGCAGGGCAAGCGCACCGGGGCACCGCAAACAAACAAACGCATACAAGTTGTTGCGTGCTCGAAATCAAATCTTTAAAAGGCAGGGATAGCTCTTCTAGTGTCTTATTGTTTTTGTGTGCTTTGTCAGTGATCCATACTCGCGCGTGACTGATAAAGTAAAGAAGTCATTATAAGCCATTAGTTTTATAACTTTCTATAAATCGGTTGAAAAGTTAATGTATTGCAATTGTGAATTCCAAAATGTCTGAAACTAAGAAGAAATGTCGGCAGTACAACATTGAGTATTTGAAATATGGATTTACTCAATCTCCAACAAACCAATTATTACCTATGTGTTTAATTTGCCAAAAAGTATTTTCAAATGAAGCCATGAAGCCTTCTAGGCTCCAAGAGCATTTGAATAAAATACATGCTGATAAAAAGGACAAAGATTTATCCTATTTTCAAGGACTTGAAAAGAAATATTTAAAACAGCCAACTATATCAAACCTCTTTGCATCGTGTTCTAAACAAGAAGATGATGGACTACGAGCTTCATATAATATTTCATTATTAATTGCAAAAGCGGGAAAACCACAAACAATTGGTGAGGAATTAATTATGCCGGCAGTCAAAGAGGTAATCGAAACTGTTCTTCATCATAAGACGCCATCAGATATCATCAAAAAAATTCCTTTGAGTAATAATACAGTGCAAAGAAGAATCGATGAAATGGCTAAAGACTCTGAACTATCATTATGTGACTACTTAAAGACTTCCAAATTTTCCATTCAACTCGATGAATCATCTTTACCAAATAATGAAGCACTACTCTTGGCTTACGTCCGATTCATAAAAGAAGAAAAAATTTGTCAAGAGTTATTTGCAAAAAATTTGGAAACCGATACAAAGGGAGAATCCATATTTAATACCATGCACGTTTTTTTTCAAGAGAAAGAAATTCCTATTCGAAATATTTTGTCAGTTGCTACAGATGGTGCTCCAGCAATGACGGGGCGTCATAAGGGTTTCATTGCGCATTTAAAACAAGCAGTACCAAATGTACTTTCTGTACATTGTGTTATTCATCGTCAGCACTTGATTGCAAAAAATCTTAATGAACGCCTGCATACGTCGCTCCATTACGTTATTAGAGCAGTCAGCAAGATAAGAATCAATTCATTAAATGACAGATTATTTGGGCAACTTTGTGGTGAAAATAATGAAGACTATAATCGCTTGCTGCTGCACACAGAAGTAGGATATTTTAAATATGAATATACCAAGCTGGGTTTTAGACCCTTTCGCAAATGCAGATACAGCAGAATCATCAAATTTAGAAGAAGAACTCGTAGAACTCACAACTAATGAAGAATTAAAAGTAAAATTCAGAAATTGATACCAAGAGTTCTGGCTCCAAAAATCAATATCAGCTCTCCACCCTGGATTGTGGGAAATAGTACAGAAATTTTTAATTGCGTTTCTTCATCATATTAGCGTGGGTTTAGTGGAGTAGCTAATTTACTGTCTAAGAAAAGGAATAGACTGCAGATCACTGAGCATGGTGATTTGCGACTGACGTCAACTAAATTGAAACCCGACATCATCAAATTGTTAAAACTCCACCAGCCTCAACCGTCTCATTGATATTTATGTTTTCTTATTGAATTTTGTTTTTTTATTATATTTTTTTACTAATTTTGATTAATCGTCTTGTCTTTGCCTTTGTGCAGTGCGCCAGTGCGGTGTGCTCCAGCTTTGTGTATTGTCTTGCATTTGTTGGTTAAGTTATAATTTTGTTAATAACACTTTGTATGGTCTTTGAATTAAATGTTTTTATTATAACATGTTTTTGTATTTTTAAATAATTAATAATCACGACCCTCAGCCACGACCACGAGTAGCACGATTACAGAGAGAGAGAATTAATTTTTAATTTGTGATTATTAATAGATAATAGACAGACATATAAAATTGGTATAATTAACTATTATGTAAAGGACGCGTTGGAATTTTTTTTTCTTGTAAAGGGGGCGGTAGTCCATAAAAGGCTGGGAATCTATGGTGTAGATTCATAATCATCGCATTTCAAATTTCGCGTCCAATAACGCACAAGCAGCCGTGTATCAGGAAAGAAACGTTCGTGATTTTGCCGCCACTGATACTTGATGCATCTGTTTTAGTGTTGCGATATCTGCTGCTGTACGTTTCTTGTTGAAAAATTTATATTTACTATTTGTAATAAGTGTGTCAGTTATTTATATTCATTATGTACTGTAACTACTCACTATAATATCCATATATTTTAATTCCTATAACCGCCTAGTTTAGTTAGTGTTTTGTTTAAACATGAATAAAATTATGTAAACAATATGTCTGTAATTCATTTTCAGAATGTGTAAATACGATAATAGTAGGTACATAATTATGTAATTTCATATTTATTAAAAATAGCATTATCTTGACTTTAATACATTTTTACAAATTTTTATTGAAGTGAATGAAATATCAAACTTAAGCTACAAATTTTAACAAATATTCCTCGTATATAATATTGGCGCAATATGTTGGCAATATATTTTAGATACATTTAATTTTAATTAATTATATGTTTTACGTTCATACAATTTATTTAACTTTTTAACTAGAAATCCAATAGATAAAAGTCCAATTAACAGAATTTAGTGCGTTTGTACCTACAGTTTTCGCAATGAAGCAAATGTATTATTGTGCTAAGTGCAGACATCTAAAACGAGTTCTATATAGAAGATATATCGATAGTTTTAAGTGTAATTTAACAAAATAACAGAGTTGAATCACATTTAGCGGATAATAGTGCTTCAAATTACGATAACACTCTCCCCCTCCGACTTCATCTACAGTTGAACATTCATTTAATGATATGGACTGTCGGTTTATTATTATTATTATTGTCGTCGGTTATTAATATGATTGGGTTAAACGAACAGAAGATATGCAAAGTGATTTGTGACAAATATTACCTGTTGAGGGAGACATTAATAGAAATAAGCGAAAATGTAGACATCAAGCATATCATATTATCACATCAATTGTACCAATACTAGTACAAGTATACTGCACCAATTTTACGTTTGAACAGTGGATGATTATCCTGTGGATGCATTTCGCCCATATTGTAAAAGAATATTGGACCATTAAATATTTCAACGTTGGGCCAATATTACTATATTGGAGACATGTTCTATGCACATATTGTGCCAATACTATAAACGTATATTAAATCAATATAATGTTCCAATGTATGGCCAATATCCAATTGCAGTACTGGAGATATATTGCTTCCACATATTGTGATAATCCCGTCAGTATCTGTCACTTACAATGTTTGGCCAATATGTGGAAACAATATTTTTCCAACATGTGTGTGCTACTGGGGTTATAAATCTACCTTACGACATGCACATAAACTTTAACTCTTAATGAATCCTCTCTTAGATATCATAACTAGATAATTCACCTGTGTAAACCGAATTAATAAAATATTTTCTTCCACTTCCACTTCCAACAGAATTAAGAGGTGGGATAAAATCTATGATCCAACGAAATAGATGACTTGATTATTCCAAAAATATCTACCCAAAAGATAAGGAGCATTCAGGTAGTTTCACCTTAGTTTTTCTTAGAAGTTTCTTATAATAATAGAAATTCTAAGAGCAACCAACACAGAGATGACCTAAATTAAGACTGACCTAACAAAAGTTGTTAATGAAACTGTTTTTACAAAAATTCGCCTTTCAAAAAGAATAAATGAATTAACATAGAAAAATGTAACATATATAATGCTGTTTTATTTTTACTAGGGCGGTTGACCGGTGGTATCTTATTTGGAACTTTTGTGATATTCTTTTCCTTGCATTCTTCCGATTTTTTCCAGCAAGATCTTGTTTTCTTTGTTTGTCCTATAATATTTCTATCCTATCAATGTTTCAGTGTGTGCGAATGTCCTCCCTTCGCCTCCAACTTTTCTTTACTCTACTCTTATTCTTCACCTTTTATTGCTTTGGTATCCTTTATCATACTGTACAACAACTGATGTACACTTTTAGAGATTTTTTTTGGTAACTGGTTTACGGAATGTCACGTGGTTGGATACCACACATAAAAAATTTGGTTTCTGTCTGAGAGAGAAGAACCCTTTTCTCTACCGCACCCCCGTTTTTCCGGCTGCTCCCTGCAGAGTAGTTGTATTTGTATTCTATAAAGGTTTGGATGGGTTGCTTGTTTTTGGTGTGGTTATATGGTTTCGGTCCCGTGGTGCATTATCCAAGTTATGAATTTTTCTTGTGGTACGTCAACTCGTTCACACTTATTTATTGCTATTGATTGTGTTTTGGATCATTAGTCCCAATTAGTTAATCTAACGTAATGTCTGCACACAATATTACGTGAGTATATATTCTGGTTCCAAAATAAAAAAGTAGTGATCGACCGATATCACTTTTTTGACGATACGATATATCGGCCGATACCGATATTTACGTGCCGATAAACCAATATAACGTATCGCCAAAATACACTTTTTTAATTTTTAATCTCTATAGTTTTTAGCTTTAAAAATATTTATAAAAATGCGTTCCTGGTTTTTACTACATTATGAATTATTAACATAAACGTGTTTTTCACTAAGAATATTTTTGGGAAAATGCCAGCATGTATAGACATATTAAAATAAAATCACCGTATGGAACCGCTTAAGTAATGAATAAAATTTTTTTTATATTTTTGTTAGCCCCGTTTAACATGGACGCTGACCGTCAGCGCGGCCTTACGCGTGGACCGTGAGCCTCGCGTACGGTCAGCGCGCTGACGGGCCACTGGAGGAATGCACCTTTTCACACGTATGCCGAATCAGCGCGCTGATTGAAATTATTTAAAAAAAATATTGTCAGTTTGCAGATATACACCATCCGGTGTATAGTGTATAGAAACTCCTTTAAACCCAATGGCCTCTTTATTAGGGGTTGCACTCGCAACAACAGCCATAAAGTACTTATAGCAAACACTTGAAATATTTCTTTAAAATTAATGTAAAATTTTTTTAATACGTAGTAACAACAGAAAATAATGGTGGGATTTGGGTTTTCTGGAATTATGATTTAGTACCTGCTTTTTTCAAACGGACAACTATCAGAAAAGAAAGAAAAGGGTAATAAAATTTGCAAACTGCTAGATCTAAGTAGCAAATATGACAACAGTGGTTGATGCATCAGCTTTGATATCAATTTTCATCCTGATCTTGTGAAAACAAAACTCCAGGCGTACCATCAGCGTGCCTCCATGTGAAACGGGACTTACGGCGAAAAGTGCTGTTCCACTCGACAGCTGCAGCGGTTTCAGATTTCATAAACTTGCTTGCGTAAACAATGTACAATCAATTTATAGAAGATGTAGAAAATTAAACGTTAAATGTGAATACTAATTAACTATAAAAATAAAATACTGTTTTGGGCATATTTTCTCAGCTATTGATATGCATTCCGTGCGTATTTTGTGTGAATCCCCGTTCGGCAGCCGTCATACCTTACGCCACTTATAAAAAACGATTGCAGACTATATTTCTTTGGTTGTATTTTGATACATTATGTATATGCAATAAAAATCCCGTTTGTCATTGTTACCTGCTGATATATCGGCAAGTTTGCCGCCGATACGATACCGATAATCGGCGGCAGCTGCCGATATGCCGATTTACCGATATCAATATCGGTATCGGTCGATCCCTATAAAAAAGGAAATATAACATAACTCCAAAAATAGATAAGTATTTGAATGTAGAATTTAACTTCACGTACTATTAGAAACGTCAGTTTATTAAAGTTAGCTACATTTAAATGGTTTTATTGTGCTTGCCATTTAAAATTTTATCTTACATGAATACAACACAGTCGTAATAAATGCAGCAATTACACATCCTGCGTCACATGTGACAACTCATTCAAACATTTGGAAATATTACGTAAGTGAAAACCTTATTCGAAGGTTTATTCAAATCAGAGCAAGTTTTGATTATAGTCCCTGAATGCGAACAGAAAACACTAAATTGAAACCATGTCAAACCTTACAAAGCCATGTGTAAAATACATTGTAGAAAGGTTTTCTAAATTCAAATTTATTTTCCACAAGAGAAATCAAATATTTATTTTTTTTTTGTTTACCAAAACTGTAATTTTCAACAAAATTTCCCGTTTGTTTCTCAAAATTTGAATTACTTTATACGAAATATAATTATCTGTAAATAGATACTACTACAGATTTTGCTTCATTGCAAATTTACAGAACGCCATTAAAAGTTTATAGCGTTTCAACATGTAACTTCTGAGAAACAATTAGAGAACAGAGGAGTTAAGGGCTAGAACCGCAATCTCTTCAAAAACAAAAAGATATTCAACTTCTAAAAGCAAAATAACGGAAAGAGCGGAAATGCTCCATGCTCAACCGTCATTCATCGTTAAATATCAGTGAATTGGGTTTCTGAAGCTGACAATACGTTCACTAATTTTAAAGGCTAATTGCATAGCATTGTAAAGAAGGAATAACAATAAAGTTGCTGCTTCAAATTTTCACTAGAATCCTTTAAGATCTTGATTTGCAGTTTAGTACAAACATTCAACTAAGAATTTTATACTAAGGGTTTTTAATGCAGTTAGAATTGTGAAACTGCTGCATATTAATGATAAACTGTCATTTCTAACGTTAACACAAGCAATTTCCAATATTCCTTACACATGAATTATATAGGCATGTCAAGTTAACGTATATCAGTATATCAACTACTGATATGGGTACTAATCTAACACCAATATTGCTTAAAATTACAGTCGTAATAGATTAAAATAATACTTAAAGTACAGCAGCTACTATTTTTCATAAAAACACAAAAATAGGGTAATTGCAGTTTTCAGGATGATATTTTCGGTATAAATGGCAATTTATTATCAGCTACCTTATTATCAAATTAGAATCAGTGTAGAGATCTTATGTCAGTTTAGTTTATAATATTATATATCAGGAATGTAATAAAGTTCAGTACCACTTGGAATGTACGATGGAAAAATTATCATAATAATAATAATTAATCAATGGTCTTTATTAATATAAGTAAAATAGACATACCGTCTGTTTTTAAATAACTGAATAATAGAGTCCAATAAATAACTGGTTGATTGTAACATGCGCACTGAAATAATCAGTAGCAAAAATAGTGTAGTACTTACTTTTTAAGAATTAAAGGGGAAACCTGTTCCTGTGTGATTATGAAATGAATTCTACATTAAAATATCAAATAAAATTAATGAAAAGTATTAGCGAATAATGAGAACTAGCAATTATTACTATGTAAGATAGATTTCTAAATACTGGTAGATAGGGGTGACAATAAGGAAACAAATAAGTAGACAAAAAAGTCAAAAGGAAAGCATGGGAAAACTATAGCCCGTTTATGAAAATACAATTTGAACTTTTTCCTCAACTGAGTAATATAACTACTAGTAGCTTGCAAGTGCTTTTAAACATTCTATTATCTGCAACACCGGCTGAGTGCGCGCTGCTACAACTAAAGTACTACTACCTCTACCTTACCTTACCCTACCCTACCTAGCATGTGTGTATGCTTCGAAAACTCCGTTTGAGATCTCAGCCTAAATAACATAACAATACACAATCGCTCATGATTTTGAACATTTTTAATCATTTGCGCTGCAGTATTAAAATATATCTTATGTTACCTTGCCTAATCATGATTTTAGATCTGTATGCACATGGTCAAACCAAACTTTTGGAAAATATATGTAGCAACAAAAAGAAATTGTTAGGTATAGATCTGCTCAAGGTATTGGTACGCCTCTGCATATCTAACTATCGAGGAAAGATTCGTTTGAAAGTTGTCGAATAATTTGTAAATTATAAACTGGCATTCCCTAAGTTAAAGTTGGTGAAATATTGTTCTGCAGTTAGAGTTCCATCAATAACAACATATTTATTCTGTTTAACCCAAGTGAGAGCAATGCAACAAATTATTGCAACTAAGACTAAATTTACTTCCTTAGGGTTTCTGTGTCAATTAGTTACCACTTACAAAATTACAGACACATTTAAAAAGTACAATATTTGGTTGCGTTTTTTTTTTCTAAACAAATTGTACCATTACCAGGCTTCTTGACTTTTAAATATGAGATGTTTTCGGATGTCATGGTCTTTATGTTGTTGCGAGAAAAATTTTTTGTTTCCGATGAAGATGATGAACGAAAACATGAAGAACCACGCGGCGATGTTAATGAACCAAATACTGTCGATGGAGAAGTTGTTCAGAAGTCTTGAGTTCGGATCAGATGTGGAACTGATAATTGCCACTCGGATTTTATTTTTGTAACGAGATTGTTGCTAAACAAATAAGTTATAAACAAGGGTTTCCTACAAATGTCGTTAAACACCGTCCAGTTACACAAGTTAACAACACCCTGGTAATCGGAGTTTTGAAAGTAAAATTTCTGATCAGATTATAATCGCAAAATGATAAGAGTACATATTGCAACGAATGGGGAGACCTCTATACACGGGCGGCAGAACATTCCAGAGCGACAGCGTCATACACCCGCGAGAACATTCTAGTATGTTCTCCACACTTTCGTATCCTTATATTAGGGCCGCCGCGTGAGGAAGATAATTCAATTAGTGTTTGACCGGTGAATTGAAATGTGCTTTGTGTAATTAGTAATCAAATATATTAGTGAATAATAATTGTTGTAATAATAAACAAATAGTCCTTATATAATCTACTTTAAATTTGTAAATATCTAGCATTTAAGTTCGTTAAACAGTTTATAATTATAGTGGTAAATAATTAGTTAAGATTAAATTTAGTGTATGTAAATAATATTTCTCTTGTTAATAGGCGATTAAACAGCATTTTTGTTATTATTTTAAAAATAATGTTACAATATTCTAATGGCCAGAACATGAAAACATTGCTTAAATTGTTAGTACTCGCGTACTCACCTGTGTCTCGAACATTGAATAAAGCTGGTTCTTTGCAAGATAGTTCTGCTCTGTGATTATCTCTATATTGCAGATTTACGTCACCCACCTACATTTAGCCTACAGCCATTTCAGGGTTGTCAGATTAGGGGATTTTCCCCAAAAACTAGGGGATTTTTTGTTCTCTGTGGTATGTTTTGGGGATATTTTTTTCTGGGGAATTCTTCTGGGGAAAAATATTTACCTGGGGAATAACAGAGGATTTTTAGTTCTGATACTCCACTCAAATTTCACCTGGTAATACTCAAAATCAGATAAAAATACAAAAATTCAATTAGGATTACCATAAAGATTAGTAAAATATAAAAACTTATATATGATATTGATGTTTATGCCATTTCTTTAATTGCAATAAATATTTTCTAGTGCTTGTAACACATTTAATTTGTTTGTAACACATAGCTTTTTTGGGGGTATTTTAGATATAAGCGCAAAATATTTCAGTCACGAAAATGTATTAAAATCCAGGAATACCAAATAATAATGTACAAAATCAAATGTATTTTTTTGTGGATTTTTTTCGAAAAGTCCTAAATTTGGGGGATTTTTAAGTTTCCACTGGGGAGATTATGTCGAACGATCTGGCAACCCTGCCCCATTTGGACTATGATTCGAGATACGCTCAGTTAACGCGTTACTTGCTTATATGAGCGCTGTTAGTTCTTAACGTGCTCATTCGTCCACGACCTTCTTCTCTAAGGATCCCCGTCATTTCTAGTCCAGCATGCAGCTACCAGCATCCCGAGCTACCAATTAAAGCCTTGGTAAGCCTTTGTAGCACATCGTTCAAGCCTGTCTAAATTATGTATGGAGGAGGAGCTGTCCTAGAAGTGAGAGGATATATGTTCACGTCAATAGCTCGGTTCTTGGGTGTCGGTTTCACGCGCTTGATTACTCTAACCCCTTTAGGGGCTGAAGGAAACCTGCGAGCTCTGCGATCCATTGGACTCCCAAATTACTGATTCTAGGACTTTCCAGCCGATTGAATAGACTTTGCTTTCATCGGAATCAATTCACAGCGTGCAATCCATTGCTTTGATTACATTTTAGTTTCTAATGGGTAATGGTGAGTCCAGGTCTCATCCATGGTCACAGATTATCTCTTGAAATGTTTTAGTTGTCTTTTAAACACTTCCAAATAATTGTCTGAAGTTAGTGGTCGAATCAGTTTCGGCGGATTGAGCAAATGCGGTATCAATTTTGTAAAAATTTTTTAGACCCAATTTATTACGTAATATGAATTACTTGTGCATAAGAGATGCATTCATATGTCGTTGCCGTTTTTGGACGTTCTGAACGTGGTTCATTATTCGTGTGCATGCGGCCGCATTTGAATGGAGCAACTCAAAAACTCACGGTGGAAAATGAAGGTGACGAATTACCCAAAAACAGTATTCAACGTGGATTTCGTTTCTGTTGCAGTTTTTCCTTCCAAATGCAAAAATTTGATGATGACCCGAATTTCGTTTTTATCCATAATTGACGCAGAAACTAGCTTAATTTGCATGCTTTTCAAAAACAAATTAACGGGTTCATTGGATAACAACAGTCAATTCATATTCGAGTTGCTAACTCTACCAGATAAAAATATTTGGGTAAAGTCGCCCCCTAATGGCGAATCTGGAAACTTTTGCATTTATCCTGGTATATCAACTATGACTATACCGTTGCATATCTTCGTTAGACCAAGAGCTTAAATATTACTTATTTTTTATAACCCATGTATAGTATTACAACTTACGAATTATTAAATAGTACTAACTTCAAGTATATTATTACATATTTGGTTGATTACGGGATGTACGGAATGTTTTAGCAAAGACGATAAATACCTGGAGTATGAAGAAATAAAAATAATAACATTCTAGCACGTATGTTTAATAAGACTGGAATAAAGGTTTATTATAGTTACAACACTAAAGCGTCCTTGTTAGCATCTGTCCAAACCTGCATGAACCTATAAATATAGAAATTGAGTTGACTTTTTGAAACTTTTTGCAAAATGTATACAAGATGATCGACAGTGATTGACCGTCTAGAGTTTCTGTGTTTGTGAGAGTTTAAGCTCACAACTGCTGATTTATAGCAGCTGATCTCAACTAAAATGCTCCGCTATTCTAATTGTAAAGTACAACTATTAGACACAAAGATCTTATACTACTGCCTCTGCTGCCTTCTTAGCGTTGCTGTTTCCTGTGTTGATTGGAATTAGCAGAATTTTCACAATAAGTAAAAGATGCCAATGATGTTTGGAAACAACAGTTTGAGTTCATGACCAGAATAAATTTTTCTCATTTTGACCAGACCCTCGAAGACCAGTTCAAGTAAATAATCTGCAATTATTTTGATGCATCAAGTACATAAATGCACTGCTATAAATGTATGGTGATTAGATTTATTATTACCTATATGATTATTATTATCTTTTTTTTTTAATAACGGCGGTACTCTTATTTCCCGTTGTTTCACACAGCTTACTTTACTGTGTCTGACTGTAGGTGTGTAGGTGCTTCAAAATTCTAAAATATTTACATTCGGAGTAAATAATAGCTTTAATTGGACATTTCTATTATGACCTAATTTGTATTACGTCAAGGTTGTCCAGGTTTTCAGGTTTTCCTTATTTTTTTAGATTTAATTCCCTGAAAAAATGTAATCAAGATAAAGATCTTTTTAGGAAATAAATGGAAAATCTATGCTCTAATACTACAATTCAAGGGAAAATTAATTTCTAAAGCAACTACTGCTAAAAATGATCTTGATAAGTGCAAGAATAAATCAAACATTAATCACAGAAAGAAGTTCAAAGTCTTTTGGTAGGCGATCCTTTAAATTAAGAGCTTGTTAATATTATTAGAAATTTCGTGAAAACAATGAAGCGCTTATAAAGAGATACGTTTGCTGTAAACACATTTAATTTTCGAATTTATATTAAATTTTCATTAAAATTATTAAAACAGTTTTGTTATGCTCGTCTCCTTCTAATGAATACAATTTACAAAGTATATTTTCAAAAGCGAGTAGTTGTAAAGGATTTTTGGACTTCTGAGAGTTAAACAAGACAATAAGCAGAAATACAATTATGGCTCCTGACAAGTTTAAAGAACTCTTCATCGAAAGGAGCAAATTTGCGTTTCATTATGATTTCTTTACAGTGTACCAAGAGAATATAAAGACTTTAATTTACACGTCTTTTACTGAAATCGAGTGTCCTCGACTGGGCGGCAAAGAAAAATAATTGAATAGCTCGTACCACGCCTTTCCAAAAGAAGGAGGCGTAGGAAGCGTTTTTCCGTTTAACTACGATCCTCAACTCTTCTCAAGGCATCTCGATTTTTAATTAAATTCATTACACTTTATTTCAATTAGGGATCCATTCATAGACTGAATAACTACATACAGTTGCTTTAATCTAAAATACACACAGACACTTCAGTATCTGTGCAATTTATTCAAATTGCGCCATTTGAGTGTGTTTTTCTCTCTTTTGTACGAAAAGGTCAACGGTTTTTCTCAAAAAGAAAAATAAATGGCGTGAGATGAAATTGTTCAAGTGAACATAACATGAATGCAATGCGAAACGACAATCTATGATTTTTTTTCTCTTATTATTCATGTTATGAAAGAATCCGATTGATTTTCTGAAATGAAGTAGCTTTGAGTTGCTAGTGCTGTAGAGATGAAATTGTCGGCCGAGTCTAGCTAATTGAAATTTATTTGCTTGTAATTTGAAGTCAAGCGGTTTTAAATAAAGCGCATGGTGTGTATACCATCAACGTGAACAATTTTTATGCGTGCTAAATCAATCGATACTCTACTTATTTATGAAGAAACGGCAGCATAGGGTAGCCACAATAGACACAGGAGGTCGCAGTGGAGGGGCCAGCAGGACGCCACACTCACCTTTAACCTAACCTAACCTAAGGGCAGCATGGGTATGTACCAAAGTCAGTGTCACACTGGGTGGCTTAGATTTTGATAAAATAATGATCAACGAGTTGTTTTCTGGCACTGCTCAAGCTATAAGAATGTACCCATGTATTTGACAGCTCAACTTGTTGAAAGTCATATTACTGTAACGTAACGTAAGTAACGTAATAGTATACAGTGCGTCCACGGATTGAGTTCACAAGAGGGGAAAAATTTTTATTTTTAGTTTTATCGAAAAATGCCATTATTGATAAAAAGCTTTGCTTGTTGTAAGACCCCAGAAAATTAAAACAAATTCACGTTTTATTTTACCTGCTTCATTTTATAGTCAATTTTCTGTGAAACCACATGACATTTTGCACTAAGTTCAAAACTTTAACAATAATCTAGTGGGTAAGTAAATCAAATACGGAATGGATAGCTATGGCAGTAGCTGCATCATCGTCTTCACGGTATGCCTTTTTCGCCTTCTTTTTATCTTCAACAGACCCCGTCTCATTGAATTTCTTTATTCATTTTACACTTTACAAGGAAAATTATTTGTTGAAGAGTTAACATTGTGACACAATTTGAATTGAAATGACAATTTGAAAGAATTATTGCTTAATAATGACATAAACTTCACCCACTAGATTAGTGTTTAAAGTTTTGAACTGCAAAATTTCATATGGTTTCACAGAAAATTAACTATGAAATGAAGCAGGTAAAATAAAACATGAATTTGTTTTAATTCTCCGGGGTCTTACAATAAGCAAAACTTTTTTCAAGAATGGCATTTTTCGATAAAACTAAAAATAAAAATTTTTCTTCTCTTGTGAACTCAATCCGTGGACACATTGTATTACATGTTGAGTTGATAAAGGACATCTTTAGAAGCAAGCGAGCTTTCTTGTCCGAGACGGCACGTCGAGGTCAAACAATATCGTGGAACTTGGAAACTTTACTAACAAAACATGTAAACTATTTTATTCACAATTATTAGACCTAAATAATCAAAATAAAAAGTATTTATCAATTTTAAAATAATTTTTTTGTAAAATAATTTCCAATCAGCCATCTATTGACCAACATAAATTTTAAGTAAGATATCATTAATCACCGATAGATGGCAATATATGCTCTAATTTATCATGGCCAACTGCATCAATAAACCCCCTCTGGGTTTATTGATGCAGTTGGCCATGATTTTATTAGAGACCCTTCAATTTGAGTCTGGCCAAGGCATCCATTTGATAAGTACAGAAATCGTTACACGGTCAAATATTGGCACGCATGTGAAAAAACTCAGTTCAAAAACACGAAATAGTGGATTGTGTATATAAAACATTATTTAGCATTAAAATTAGGATGTCAAAATCAAAATACGAGTATTATATCAAAAATACTGTGATATATAATGGCGGGCACCGTGGCAACGCATTGGCCAGACTCTAATTGAAGGGTATCTATATTTTATTTATGCAGTATTTTAAAGTAGAAAATTTATTATTCCATCGTATTTATTAAATATAACATACGGAAAAATAAAAATAACACTAATATTAAATAAAAAAACATATTTTAGCGTTAAATATACTAATAAAAACCTAGATTTAAATTGGATAAAACCCTTGTTTTAAATGATTTACAAATAAAAGTTGGCCAAGACTATAGCTATAGCAATAGCTTACTTTCTAAGGTTTTTACAATGGCTGAAATGTACATATTGGAATGTGATTGTGAATAATAATATATTACGTGTTGAGCTGGTAAAGGATATCTTTACAAACCAAGCAATATTGTTTGGTCGAGTCGGTACGTCAAGGTAAAACAATATCGCGAGGCTTTACGGGTCAGCTGGAAAGTTTGTGGTTAGAGCGACGAAGGAGCGAGCCTCCATAATCCAGTGAGCCCAGTAAAGATTAATTGCAAATAGTGTCGCGTACAAAGTTTTATTTCCACCTTCTCCAGCGATTTTTTATAAATTGTATATTTTTAATAAAAAGACATTTTGTAATCAAAGACGGTAGCACAATTTATAGTTAGGCGTTGTCATGGTGTTGTGGTTAAGCAGTACATTAGTTTTCATAGCTTTTTGTCGATAAGCATTGCAGAATTTTACAGGTCTCTTTTACGAGCTCTTAAATTTTTACAAGGCTGTAGTTGTACATTTACTTAGTTACCATAATTGCCTTTAAAGTGTCATTTACATAGAAAGTGGAAATAAAGAAAAATTGCTAACCACTTTGCTGTTGCTATAGCAATAGCTTATATTCCCAGGTTTTTACAATGATAAGAAATGTACATATTGCAGAGGCGTGCGGTGAGAATTTAGGCTAGGAAAACAACCACGATTTTAATTTTAATATACCTAAGTAAATGCGCGGATTCGCGGGGCGGAATGGGGGAAATCCCCCCCCCCCCAATTTAGAAATAAGTATACATAGAATAGAAACAAATAATATTTGTTTAATTATTATTTATTAAAACAATTATTTTTCCAAAAATTTCCCCCTCAAAATAATTCTCTGGATCCGCCCCTGCTAGGTACAATAAAAAACAGTGTTATAGTTATTAAGCTTAAAAGTTTTTCAAAGAACTTTTACACTTTATACTTATGGAATTTGACTATTATTTTTTATTTTAAAAAACTACTACTATGTATTTATGCAACTCGATTTTCCGGTCTTTTTAGCAAAACACCGGTGCAGGTTTTAATCTTTGTTGTTAAATTTAAAACTGGTTTTGATTTGCCTTTTTCAATAATTTGTAATTTGTCTTCAAAACTGTATGCAGAAAATTCTTTATTAATAATTTACAAACTGAACAAAACAATCGTCCCGATTCGGATGTATCGGAAGTACTCGAACCTTCCACCGAAGCAGCCGAATTTGCAGTCATGACGATAATGCAATTTTAAATTTGCATACCTAGAGAGCAAATTAAATAGACTTATTTGTCTTTAAAAAATCCAATTAATATAAATTGAAATAATAATATGTGACAAAATACAGTTTTATTCGCAGATTTACATTACTTAAGTAACATTAAATTTAACAAACACTAAATCGAACAAATAACCAAATTAATAAATAAACATTTGGGCATGAAGCACACTAAAAATAACGACCATACAATGCTAACCGCATCGTCTGAATCACCACGCCCGCTGATCCACGTCAAGGTTAGGAGAAGAGCAGTTATAAGCAACGAAATCAGTGCTTATATGCAGTGTTTGTAACACATTTGAATCGGTATTACCTCTCTGTGCAAGTTTAATGAGCCTAATTAAAATAGTACTCTAAATAATTATACTTTTTGCTGTACGGAATTGATATTGAGTTTTAACTTGATTAAATATTACAAATTTAAATAAACGATAAACATAATTTTAAAAAAGTATTTTTGTTAGCATTGGTTTTTATTTTTAATAAATTCTCAAGGGAAGCATTGCTTCCATTGCTTCCATGGACCGCACGTCACTGACATATTGCAATATGATTGTAAATAAAAGTTGTTAACAATGAATTGGTACTCAACAAAGGTAACGACGTTCCATTATTATTATTAGTTCAATAGTAAACCTGCAGTAGCTTATTGAACTAAAATATGTGTTGTAAGTCTTTTATTGCTGTTGGAGTTACAAAATGGCTTTAGAAAGAAAATTTTGACTATTTTCTGTTCCACTACAAAATACTAGTCATTATCAACTCGATTGTCGATTTTATTGTCGAAAATAAAATGTCTGATGTTAGTAGCTACCTTAGTTTTAAATTAAAAATCAATGATAAATCACATTTTTCCTTGCAATTAGAAGTTGCAATTTCAAAACGTTGTGAAAGATCATAAATACTAATAGAACTAACAGCTAAGGTATATGGTTCATTAGGAACTATAGGCCACAGTTGAGCTTATCTATAAAATATGAAACTTTTTCCACTTTTAGCTTAAAAATAAACATAACATTTATATCTTTTGAATTACTAAATTACGTAACATTAAGATTGCATCATTTGTTTGTCCTAATCAAATTAGCTTCTAAATACAGTCGGAATTTTAAGCAACTGGATGTTGTATCTTTGCAGCTTTAGCTTTTAGCTTTAGCAGCTTCTTTTTATCTTATTATCATATAATAATATAATAATTGCTACAACCCATAACCTGGAAACCAAGCCCCAGAAGCTATAAGCTTGTGCTGGAGGGAGGGGGCGATTATTATTACATAGGCCCTACGTGCGGCTGCAGCCGACTTACAAATGGAACAGCGCAAATCCCACATTTGTGTCACAGCTAAGGAAAACGAGAAAACCTTAACCAGATCTGCCGGCACCGGGAGTCGATCTCAGGCCGCTTGGGTGAAAGTCCAGCACGCTAGACATTACACTAACAAGGCTGTAATATGGACTTTTTAGATCAAAAAAACTCTAAAATATTATATTATGCAGTAAAATATAATATGCAAGTAACGCATCTCTAGTTAAAGTAAACAAAGTAGTTTAAATATAAGAATTAAATTTACGCAAAATTTCAGTACGTGTCTGTTAACACCTGTTAGTTTATTTAGTATTTTCACTGCGAAATCTACACTATAAGAGCAGTTTTCCGGGATTTAGTATTAGTAAATAGGAATGTCGTATGTACATAAATTAAGAAACAATAACTATTTTTTAATTCATTAGCTAACATTCTGAATGCAAGTCCATATGGGAAAATTATCACCCAGCTTGAGAATCGAACCTAGGACCTCCCTGATTTCGGGCGGGAACTCTACCAACTAAGCGACCGGGCGACTTACAGTAAGATGATAATTTTTCTATGTATTGCATTTTTCTATTGAATCTTTCGGTTTTAGAGTTAAAAATCTCACATTCTCATATATAATATAAAATATAGCCTGAATTAGAATGAATGATTAATACTAGTACCATGTAGGAATAATTAGTAGAAGTGGAAAGTAGTAAAATTAATGCTTGAGTAAAATAAAAATGACCAAGGTTGGTTTATATTGAGAAAATAAAGAATTAAGTCCTATTGGTCTCTAAGGTAAATAAAAATTATTATAAAATTATAATAAATTACAAAATGAATTTAAGATGTAAAATTATGTGTATCAATTACAAACTTTAAAAAAATTATAAAGTGTTAAACCATCTCCGAGTTTTAAATATTATCATAATATAAGAAGAAAATAAAATAAAGAAAAACAATTACCTAAACTTTCTATACATGCCAATAGTGCTGATGTATTGAAGGCGAGACATCGAGGCAACCTGAAAGTAAATACATCATTGAGCAGTATGTTCCAATAAACTGAAAATAAGGAGAAATATAAAGCCAACAATACAAATTGACGTCGGAAGGTAAAATCTCTTCGACAAAGTTCGACAGCTGAGTGCAGGGTGTCAACAGTCACTAAAGGGGGGCCCAACTACACCACTCACCACAGACAGCACTTGAAAGAAGCCAGGAAGAAAACTACATCTAAGTTCATCAGGTTTGTGTTATGAAAAGTGTTTTAAATAATTAAAGAAAGAAAAGGTTTAGTGCTTTTGTTCTACTACATGAAACTTACAACAGTGTTGCTACAAAGAATGTTTATTATAAAAGTGAATACTTACCTTGAATTAAAACCGTAAAGGAATTCCTATATGTTCTGATAGAATATAAATCAATATAAATAAAATTTATATTCAAAAGAAACAAATCTAACACTTACTTGATTTCATAGTATTATAATTAGCAGTCTCAAAATAAAATTCATAACGCAAATATATATTACAAGACCCTGAGATTATTATATAAAATAACTAATATAATATTAAATAACAGGTACCTATTAATATTTTTCAAAGATTCTCAAAATATGTATGTACAAGCAATAGATAAGGTACCTATATACTATTAAGTTTTTACATTTTCTCCAAAATCACATGGTAATAAGTTTTTTATATATACACTAGAATACTGTATTTTTTTGAATCCCTTGACTAAAATGCCTCTTCTCTTTATCTTTAGATTTATCAAAGCAATAATAAAAACTAAATGTGGTATTAGGCACAAGATTTTAACAGAGTTCAGTGATGTAAAACGAGAGCGCATTTTATATTTCTACATAATGTTCAATTTAAGGTTAATGTAAACAGTGTCATATTATTATTATGTTTCTTATGAATTGTATATTTTTATAACAGTTCTGGCAAATAAGACACTGTATTTATTTAAATTCTATAGACAAATAAAAGTGTATTGACATTCAAATAAGTCATATTTTCATCTTCTAAAAGCAACTAAGCGTTTATAACATTGTGTACATACAAGGGGCCCGCATATTCTTCCGAAAATATTTTTGGCGCAAAACCAATGTCCCCTGATGGTTATGGTTAAAGCTGCAACTGACAACGTCTATAAATTTCCCCATAAACTGAGAAAATTTTGTGGAAAATTGCTCGATGAATATATAAAGCTGACTATAAATTACGCATTATATTAAGCTAACTAATCGTCGGACATATACTGACAAAATTTATAAAATATAGCCCTTTTTCTCGGCATTTTTTAAGGCAATAAATTTTCTAACTTTAAATCTGAATGTGTATTTCCAAACAGAGCATGCTTTCGCCTTTAAATTTCAGATTATTTAAAAATCTATTTTTATTATTCCTAATACATCTTGGATAAAACTATAATGGCGCTTGCATTGCGTATACCTGCTATAGCATACATTTATGTATGAAGTTTTCATATTTTTCCATGTTTGATTTATACAAGCTACCGTAAAGACTAAAAATACGTTCTTTAATGATTGATTGCTCGCTGAACACCTGCATCGAACTATGATGTATTGTTGTGATTTTCATTGTTAAGAGGTTAAGAGGGTTGATTATTTTACTTTTGGTTAACAGCCTTGCTGCACTTTAAATTATTTATTTACAATAATGGCTGTTTCTGTTAACCTACCAAAATCAATAATGTATTAGAAACGGCATGACATCATACGATATTTGGAAAATGTAAAATGTTTAATAAGAAAAAAAATTCAATTTAAAAGTTTATAATATCAAAAAGCGTGTTTAATAAACATCCCTTGGTGCATTTTCAGGATTTTTCAATTTAAGTTTAGCAAGAACGTTTACTGTAATCTTTTAAGAAACCTTTATTTTTGCGAAATGTTAAATTAAATATTTGTAAGGTGATTCATGTGTTTAGCAAGAAAATCGTCTAAATTAAGATTTCAACAAACAAAACAAAAGCAATTTTTTTAACTTTCAAGCCAGCGTGTTAATGCAATATTACTTTTTCGTTTTTTACAGGATTGGTGTAAAAATAAAAATAAAATTATTCCTGAAGAATTTGATATTTATTCTTTGCCACAGTGGAATTTTAAATTTTTCATTTATTTTATACTTGAGTTAATTTTTATTTTCGTTTCTTCTGGTTGCAAGAAAATCTTAAAAATCCTAAGATATTAGGCAATGCCACAACAAAAAGGTCAATCAAAAATACAATATGCAGACTTGTATTTAATAGGATTCCTAAAATATTATAGATCGACTTTGTCTTAATAAATTATACCAAATTAATTAAGAATCATTAAAAGTTTGTGGTAATTCTGGTATAGGAGTATATAACTACTACTCGAAGAAGTGTAAATAATGCCGATTCTTTCTGCTATATTTGTGGTAGCTTCACCGTTCCCAGTCAAAGGACAAATAGTAGTGTTTTCGTTAAGAAAATGTATTTGGCTTATTTTGATGTAAAACTTGCTGATCAAGACAAGTCATGGGCTCCACATAAAGTGTGTAAATCATGTGTGGAAAATTTGCGGCAGTGGAGCAGAGGAAAACGTCAGAAATTAGCTTTTGGCGTTCCAATATGGCGTGAACCGAAAAACCACGTAGATGATTGTTACTTTTGTTTAACTCAGACCTCCGGTTATAATACCAAGAATAAGAATAAAATTGTATATCTGAATATTGACTCCGCGATTCGACCAGTACCTCATTCCGATGAAATACCTGTGCCAGTTTATAAAGAGCTTCCTTCACTTGAGCACTCGGATGCTGAATATATGTCAGATGTTATTGAAGAGTAAGATGATTCAGATGTAGATTCTGCTAATGAAGATACAGTTTCTAATTATGGACCACAACACTTTACTCAAGCAGAATTAAATGATTTAGTAAGGGATTTGGGCCTATCAAAAGAATCATCGGAACTGCTAGCTTCAAGAATAAATGAAAAGAACTTACTCAAGCAAGGTACGAAGATAACTTTTTATCGTCAAAGGGAAAGTGATCTTGTGTAATATTTTAAACAACAGTGTGAATTTGTTTATTGTAACAATGTGCCAGATTTGCTAACTCAAATGGGCGTTGTACAATATGACCCAAGTGAGTGGCGTTTGTTTATCGACAGTTCCAGCAGAAGCCTCAAGTGTGTCCTACTACACAACGGGAATGTTTTCGGTTCAATTCCTATTGGATATTCCGTTCAATTAAAGGAAACATATGACGACATTGATAAGGTGATAGATTTACTAAAATATACAGACCATAACTGGGTGATCTGTGTGGATCTCAAAATGGTAAACTTTTTACTTGGTTTTCAAAGAGGATATACAAAAAATTTCCTTGCTTTTTGTGCCTCTGGGATAGTCGAGATAGAAACCAACACTGGATTCAGAAACATTGGCCTCCTAGAACATCCTTAGTTGTTGGAGAGAAGAATATTATAAGTCAGCCTTTAGTCGACAGAGGAAAAGTAATTTTTCCACCTAATCACATCAAACTGGGTCTTATGAAGCAATATGTCAAAGCACTAGATTTGCAAAGTGACTGTTTCCAGTATATATGTGAAAAGTTTCCACGACTAAGTTACGAAAAAATCAAAGCTGGGGTATTTGATGGACCTCAAATTAGAACTGAAATGAGAGATCCAAATTTCATCAACTCTATGAACGAAGCAGAAAAAGAAGCCTGGACTTCATTCACGATGGTCGCGAACAATTTTCTTGGAAACAAAAAAACATCCAATTATAAAGAGCTAGTGCAATCAATGCTTGAAAAATTTCACCGCCTAGGTTGTAACATGAGCATAAAGCTTCATTTCCTTCATAGCCATCTTGATAGGTTTCCCGAAAATTTAGATGCTGTAAGCGATGAGCAAGGCGAGAGATTTCATCAAGATTTAAAAACCATGGAAACTCGGTACCAAGGAAGATGGGATTCTCATATGATGGCCGACTACTGTTGGAGTGTTCAAAGGGACTGCCAAACCAAAATGCACAGCAGAAAATGCTACAAACGAAAATTTATTCCCTGACTGTTGTTTCTTTATTACTAACACTTTTGTAGTTTTTTGAAAGATCATTGTGTAAATATTGTACCTAAATAAATAAATGAATTATTATAATTTTATACTTTGTTTATATCGTATAAGTTCTTAAGTTACAACTTGGCCGCATTTGCAATTCTTCAAAGAGCATAAAATGATATAGAATTAAATCTTAACGTGATACGCAACAACCAATATGATTTTCGGATTCAGCACACCCAAATTAGTAAAGAACAAGTCTCATATACAAGTCAGCAAAAAATGTGTTGGCCAGTGTAATTTATACTATAGTACTATACATTAGGGTGGCCATTATTTTGCAAAAGTTAAATTTTCTCCGGTCCCTCCCCCTTTAGATCTCTTTAAAATGCCAAAAAATAAGCTGTGCAAAATTTCAGCCAATTTGGTCAATATTAACCCGTGCCACCGAGAGGTTAAAGTTTAAATTGAATTTAACATGTGTTGGGTGCATTTCTAGAGATTTTGTGGTGTAACTTTTTATTTTTCTATGTTTTAACTTGAAAATGTATATACTTATGTTGTTGAAGCTGTTGAACACGAATACGATAAAATTCAAACTGTGAGAAAAGCTTTTGCATTAAAATTAGCATTTTCGCGGAACTGCTAAAGTTTTTTTGATTCAGATTCAGATTCGTGTTAAGCAACTTCAACAACATAAGTATACAATTTTTCACGTGAAAACATAGAAAGATAAAAAAGTTATGCCACAAAGTTTCTAGCAGTGCACCAAACCCTTAAATCCCATTTAAAACCTTAACCTCTCGGTGGCACGGCTTAATATTGAGCAAATGTGCTGAAATTTCGCACAGCTCGTTTTTTGACATTTTAAAGAGATCTAGGGGGGGGACCTAAATAATTCTAACTTTTCAAAATAACGGCCGCCCTAATATACATATTTATATATATAGGAATATTTGTTTCCTTCTGGGGGACAAAAGCCAGATTACAAAATATCTTCGTACCTTATGGCACCCGATTAGAATTTATCCGTATCTGGGGAAATTCTATACCCTAGTAGGGAATCTTTGGGGTGTGCAGATGCTTATGGATGGTATTCCAGCAAATAATAGACGTCGATATCAGTTGTTTTGTAATTTCAAAACAAAATAACTGAAATTTGGTGAAAAGTTTAAAATCTGTATCAATAATTTAATATCAGTTTAGTAAAATGAGCAGCCATTAAAACAATTTCTTTGTACGTAAAACACCATCTTAAGGAAAGTAAAAGCATTTATAAACATAAAATGAATTCTGCCTTTTATTCTAGTATCTTTTGTTCAACTATTTACTTATAGGCAAATTTGTTTGTTATCATGTAGGTTCTATTATATGTCTTAGGAAAGCACATATGCAAGATGTGCGTGCACTGTATCTAAACGGAAATTTCCAAATAGCAAACTTCCGACTTACTACAGTATGAATAATTAAATGGGGTGTCTCTGCACTCCGCACAGTTTTTTAAGAGTAAGGTTATGAGTAGGGTCAGTAGATATGCTATGTGAGTTCTAGCGCGAAATCGCATGCATTTTCTTATAAATGTTTATTTTAAGGTCATCCGCTGGCGTTGATCGAAATCAATTTCATTTTTATTGTTTATCGATCGTGCATTGATAAACGATATCGTTTTGTTTATCGTTTATCGAAAAACAATATCATTTTATCGTTTATAAACAAAAAGATAAAAACGATATCGTTTGTCAATGAACGATCGATAAACGATAAACCACGCCGGCGGATGACTTTGAAATGTAAAATACACTTTTATAAAAAAAATACATGCGGTTTTGTGCTAGGACTCACACAGCATATCTACTGCAAAGTATTTTCCAAAATCAACTGATTTATCAACATTTGGTGATGGCTTCAGTATTATTTATCATGTCTGGCCTTTTCAATGTACCAAAAACGATCTATAACAAACTTAATAATTGATGGTGATGTCAATAATGACAGTATAGTGGTTCTATCTATATTTACCAGGATTTTCACTCTGGATATCCAAGTAGACGACTAATTTTAACTCTAGTTGCTGACCGACAGCAAATTCTTTTGAAAATGGTTTATTCATTTGACCTCCTTGCTGAGGTATTTTAAAGTGAAATTCTATTTAGCAGAATACTATTGGTTAGATGACATCAAAAGCAGCATATTGTGTTTTGGTTTAATTTGAATTATATTTCAACCAATCAATTTTAATAAAAAAACTTCTAGTAATTGTATTAAAATCGCTGGATAAGACAGTTACAGTAGAGTTTTCAGCATATATTAATGCCCGAACTATCCCATATTGCTGGTGGCAACTTCATATCGCTTTCGACACCATATACCTATTAATTACGTAATAGAAGTCAAACAGTTCAGTTTCTATATAACAATCTTTTATGAAAATAAACATGCCTTCTTTTCGGATAGGAAGTAAAACTGTAGGTCCCGTGTCAATGCGATGTTTGGCACGATAAAGATCCCTACTGGGGGTGGAATTCCTCCAGATTCGGCTAAATTCTAGTAGGGTCGGCCAAATGATCATAGCAATCGGTGCCATGAGGTACGAAGGCTGCTCCGCCATCCTGATTCCTCACCCAAAAACAAACAAACAAACAAACAATATAAAAAGAACGCAGTAGAAGTAATTAAGAATATTGGCATAAACGAGTACATAATGCTGACACTTAAAAAATAATCCAATAAGAGTAATCCAATGATATGTTTGACATGCTAGAACATGCGAAGATATATAGATTAAAGAGAAACTGATTACTTGGAAGACAAAACATATAAAACACGCATGAAAAGTGAACGTTCAAGGCATATGAACATTTGATTATATCAAACAATGCCAGGAACATTAATCTAAAAAATTAACTTTCTGGAACATGGTAAGTATTAATAAATATGGGAGCAATTCCAGTATTAAGGTATTCCTTTGGGAGATCGGTAAACATTGACCTGGAAGCGCTACATCGGACCATCAGAAAAACACATATTAAGAGTTCCATAGCAACACTCTATCTGTCGAAATCTGAAGGCGAAAGAAGTCTACTAGTAACTGCTTAGGTAATTAATTGGTGTAAAATATGACAGGATACTTTGTAGAATATTAAACAGACTGTCATCTCAAACACTGAAAAATATGGATCATGGATATGTATTATAAAGCCTTTTAACAGAAATAATTGACAAAAGCAATAATTATGTTAGAAATTAATTAAACATCCATCGCCATATTGTAACTGAACACCAAAAGTAGTGCTATATTCAGAAAGGTCCTACCGATCTAGGCCCTAGAAGCTATGAAACTTGTGCGGCAGGGAGGGGCTATTATTACTATTACTCAGAACCAACGTGCGTCTGCATCCGACTTAACAGATGGTATACCGCAAATCCCAAGCCGCTTGGGTGAGAGACGAGCACCCTAGTCCCTACACTACCAAGGCTATTCGAAAACACATAATTGAGTACCTAGAAATTGCAAGAGAAATAAAAAGATATAGCACTTCAAATATACCTCTTGTAAACCTAAACAACTGCAAAACACCGCAGATTGCCATCGTAAATCTAACAGCAAATCCTTCAAGTGGGAATTTAAGTTTTTAAATAAATACTTGATTTGTTTTTATAATCATGACAAAAACTGTAGACTTAACAGTAAATTCGCAAAAAAGAATAGTGTAGGTAGCACGGTTTAACTAAAAATATTTTTTGTCTCTCGACAAAAAATATTTTCCTACGTTAGGACGTCGCTAAGCTGTTAGCTAAAAAAAATTTAAGTAAACGCTAGGGATACTTCACAGACCTATAAATTTACGTACAGTGTTAACAAAAAGCAGCATTTTGACATTTTCATGCATGTATGTGATATTGAACACGTATTTTAACCAACAATTTGGTCAAATTTAGTAACTCATTGTCGTCATTCTTTCAAATTTTAGTTAATATTAACATGCATTTTTACTTTAAAAATTTGGGGTTTTTCATAATTAAACGAAACAATTTATGGTCAATTTAGTAGTAATGAAGCTACTAAATTCTAAAGCTCCCAATGTGTTGTTCTGCGGTTTAAGGCTTGTTTAAGGATCGATTTATGAATATAGTCATTTTTTGTTTATTAATGGATGTGATCCAGATAGATTGCAGGAATTTAAAGTTGGATACAAACGCTTGATTGTATACAACTCCCGTTTTCACTAATGCTATCCGCGAATTGAAACATTTTTCCTATTTCACAGACTTGTATCACTGTTGACTAATGCTCTATTGTTTCCACTGATGGGATTCGATAAAAGCATAAAACTGCTCTACACTTGACTAACAGTGAGATTTTCAGTTTAAAAAACCGTCTGCAATTTAGATATAACTATAGAATTCGAAATGAAACCTTTACGGGACGATTTAAACCATTAATTGTCGTTTAAGTGAAATTATGCCCTGGAAAATGTTACCAAAACCTAATCTGATTTAAATTTTGGAACAGAATTTAAAGGAAGTATATAGTAATTATTATAAAGGCTTGCTAACGTAAATTTTGGTCGTGCTCTATCGCTCTTTAAATTCTATTACATTTTAGAATTTAAATCGCACTAGTGATTTTTTCACAGTAGATTACTTTGTACTGTACGTCTAGGAAGCTGTAGGCAATTTACATTACACTCCTTAGATGGGAAGGTTAGTGATTCACTACGGAGAGAACAATATCCGCATTTTAACACTTTAAAAACTACTTTCCTTTAAAATTGGAAAGTTTCCAACATTTTTCAAGCTTGCTAAACTACATAACGCTATTAACGTAAATTGAGAAGAGACGTGTCTTTCCTTTAAACACGCATGAGAAAATTCCTTTTAATGGGGAAAAGGTGCTATGATGTACATTTAATATTAAAGGTGTACTACAAGAAGCTCTTTAAATGTGCAAAAGGTCACACTCATGCACTTTACAATTATAACGAAATTGTTTCATAAAGAAACTTCTCTGCAAACCGCCTGAATCTTACTTTTAGTTTATCTGAATGAACAGAAATGAATTTGAATCTCTTTTTCTACAACAGAGTGTTTTTCATTTCACGGTACGCACTTTCACCTCTGTTATAAATATTATAAAATTATATAATTACTATTTGTATGGTTTTCACTTAGGCTCTTTTATATTTTTCCCCTAAAGAGTTGCATATAGAAATATATTTATGTAGGCAGCAAAGTTTCTCCTGTGAAGGCCAAATATCTATTATCATTTTGAAACTTTAATAAAAATTACCGAATTCACAATAACATGAAAACTATAATAACATGGCAACATTAAAAAAAGGTGGGATTAATAATTAGAAAGGCATGCAGCAAAAGGCCTCCTCTGTCGGCAATGTACTCTTCTAAACACTGTATAAAAGTATCCTTTAGATTATGCAACATCTACTCTGATATTATGCCAATTTTATCTTAGATATTTCTTTTCAAGTAATCAAGAATTAAAGAAAAATCCAGTATAGTTAGATCGGATAATCTCAATGGCTACGGCAACCACCGCTCGGTAAAATTAATCGTTACGAGATAAGTACCCGCAGGATATCCATGGAAATTCTTGACGTATGTCTTGTTAAAACCAATATTTTTCCAGAAAATTGTTCAATTTTTGGTCTAAAAAAATTCGTGTATGTTCTATAGTAACAGAATGGCTATTTTCTTCGTAAAGTAAGTTTACTATTTTCTGGGCTTGAAATTGCAGACTATATCGTAACTTTAGGTGGATCAAATTGCCTTTAACGAAAGTTTTGCCTGTTAATGTAACTTTTTAAGTAAAAGTGTGCTATATCACTCATAAAGAGACGCTCAATTAACGATATCAATATGGTTGCTTAAGCAAAGCGCAAAGAATTGAAGATGAGCAAGTTACCGAAAATTCTTGTTTCTATGGATAATTCAGAAACATCAACAAAGCTTACCGAAAAGCTATAAAAAACAATACTTTCTCAGTGTTTTACAGTATAATTCTCAGTTTAGAAACAAGCAAGGATAACGCTGTTGAGGTGTCTTTTACTTGTAAGAGATATTTTAAATGTATCAAAGTTGGCGCATTTTAAAACGTCACGAGATGTTGTTATGATTGAAAAACAAAATAAAACTAAGCTTGTTCAAATGTTAAGAAATTAACTTTAATAAAGATTTACAAGAAAATTAAATATACAGTCCACTTATTTGAAGATTAATTAACATATGGTCCTAAGAAGCCCGATGAAAAAGAATTATGGAAACTGTTAATTAAATAAAGAGAAGAGAACGGGAAGTTGGCGAATGTTGTTTGTAGTCCTTTGAAGTAAGAGAAGAATTTGCATCCGAGTGGCCATCGGTCCCACGTGGTTCCTTGTCTGATCTGAAACAAATAAGAAAAGTTTTATTTACCATTTTAAAGGTATAATAAGGATTATCCTTTGAATAATAACTAAAATAGCTTCAATCATTATTGAAAATGACAGAATTAGTAGTAGTGTCATTGAAAAATCGCCGTAAGACGATTAAGGGTCAATTAACTCGTTTAAAAACTCATTTTAATGATTTAAAGGATGAAGAATGTGATAGTAAAATAATTAATCAGTTAAGATTAATTAATTAACTCATTATCCCCCATGGTTTAATAATGATATATTATTACTACTGAAACAAAAACCTTTGGCTTTTAAAAAGTATAAACAATTTAAAAATGAACACTATTACAACATTTTTAAAGATTATAGATTGCAATGTAATAGATTAATTAATACTTGTTATAAGGAATATCTTACTGAAGTTGAGAATTCACTTGCTGCAGATCCAAAAAGGTTGTGGTCTTTTATCAGTAATAAGCGAGGGCTTTCACATATTCCAAGCGTAATGACACATAACAATGTTGAATATAATGATGGATATTCTATAGTTAATCAATTTGCTAATTATTTTCATAGTGTATACATCCAATCTCAGAATAACATTGCAATTAATGTCATACCTCGAGCTCAAGATGTTATTGCCATCGACTTTATCAATGAGGACGATATTTTATGTGCTTTGCATCGCTCAAAAAACTGTTTTACATCTGGTATAGATCAAATACCAAATTTTATTCTAAGGGATTGCGCTGCTGCTCTTGTCAAACCACTATACATCTTATTTAATTTATGTTTGTCTACGGCTAGTCTTCCGTTGATTTGGAAACATGCATGTATATGTCCGGTTCTTAAGAAGGGCGATCCGTCACTCATTGAAAACTACAGACCAATTTCTATCCTTAGTAAATTTGTTAAAGCATTTGAATCTATTATTTATAAATATTTGTATTCATCTTTAAGATCACTTATCTCTCCACATCAACATGATTTTATGGAAAGTCGTTCTACTATAACTAATTTCGCATGTTTTAGTCAGTTCACTGCAGAGATCATGAATAAAGGCAATCAGGTCGATGTCATCTACCTTGACTTCCAAAAAGCGTTTGATCAAATTGATCAATACATCTTGTTAAATAAACTATCTCAATATGGCCTATCAGAGAATCTTATTAATTTTTTTGAAAGTTATCTTTTTAACAGGAGTTCTTGTGTCAGATACTGCAACTTTATTTCCCGCGATTTTACTCCTACATCGGGAATTCCTCAAGGTTCGAATCTTGGACCTTTACTTTTCTTACTTTTTATTAATGACATAGTAGATCAAATATCTTGTCACTGCCTTCTCTTTGCAGATGACATAAAATTGTATCGTGAAGTTAACAATTATAATGATGCCATGCAATTACAAAATAATCTTTACACGGTAGATAACTGGTGTCACAATAATATACTTTCACTAAACATCACTAAATGTAAGACTATGTCTTTTACAAAAAAACTAAACGGGTATGGTCATATCTACACCGTCAATGGCATTGCTATACAAAGGATGGATTTCTTTAAAGATTTAGGTTTCATCTTTGATCCTAAGCTAGATTTCGCTGCACATATACATGACATTGTTAGTCGAGCTTTTAAAATGTATGGCTTTATCTACCGAAATTGTAAACACTTTTCAAATGTTCAGACGTTACGTGCCTTATACATAACCTTGGTGAGATCTATACTGGAGTACGGCGCGGTAATTTGGTCTCCCCTTTATGAATGCCATATTCGTGAGATTGAACGAGTTCAAAGATATTTTCTTAAGTTTTTAGCTTTTTCTTGCGATGGTATCTATCCTGAGATTGGGGTTAGTCAAATTGAGCTGCTTAACAGATTTGAGTTTATATCTCTGCGTGTTAGACGCATTATTATCTCTGTAAAGTTTTTGTATAATCTTTTAAATCACAGAATTGATTCTATTTGGCTCTTAAACAAAATTAACTTTCATGTCCCACGATTCAATGCACGTACTAATATGTCATTCTACTTGGATGCAAGGAGAACCAACTTACTAAAAAAATCACCTATTACAAGCATGTGCAATAATTTTAATCAAATATGTAGCAAGTGTGATATTCACTTAGATTCGATTAATAGTATTGTAAGTTGTATTATTGAGATAAATGTCTAATTAAAGAACATACTATGTTCAGACATTAAGAAAGTTTGTTACAACGTTATTCACATTACCAAATTTGGTACATATATACCTTGATTTGAGATGTTTGTTATATACACACTAACTAAAGTTAGTGTGTATAATATTAGTTTTAATAATTATGTTATTATTTATTTATATACTGTATTACGCATGTTTATGTTTTTACATTAATTGTAGGTAGCTTATATTTGTATTTCGTATTTATGTCGAACCTCTACTGTGTTTTTGTAAATTTTAAATTTCTTTCCTGTAATTGGGTGCCCACCTGTTGGAAAATATATATTATTATTATTATTATTATTATTATTAAGGTTAGAAGAGGTTGAGCCTTTATGGAATGAATTTAATGAAATTCAGTAACAATTAGAAATTGCTGAATCTGCTGAGGTAGATGATGCTGAAAGGGAAAATTTTGAAACTACTTTTTTTCGTTAGTATCTGAAATTAAAGGTTTTATTAATGAATCGGATAATAATTCCGTAGGTGGATCTGTTATGTAATTTGGTAAAATTACCGCCAATTAGACTTCCGACTTTTGATGGTACTTATAGTAATTGGTTGGAATTTAGGGATTCATTCAAGGCGCTTGTAATACAAAATAAGCAATTAACGGATATACATAGATTTTTGTACTTGAAGTCAGCATTAAGTAAAGAGGCTTCACAAATTATTAGCTCTATCGAAGTGTCCGCGAATAATTATAAGGTAGCATGGGAATTTCTAAAAGAAAGATTTGAAAATAAGAAATTAATGGTTCATACTCATATTAGGGGAATTTTTGGTAATATTTATGGTAATGAAGGAATCGCATACAGAATTGCGTGGGTTATTTAACGAAGTGCAGAAACACTTACGGTCATTAAAATCGTTAGTTGAGAATACCGATTCATGGGATCGATTAATAATTTATATTATGACAACTAAGTTTGATAAAATGACCAGGAGAGATTGGGAATCATATAAATGTTAAGAGGAAATGCCAACGATGACAGACTTAAATAAATTTTTAAAATCGACATGTGAGGTTTTAGAAAAATTAGAAATTACTAAATTAGAGGTCACGTACTATACTCAGAAATCAAATCAAAACCAAGGGTTTAAAAGGCAATTTAATAAGGGTAATAGTTTGACGATGGTAAACGTAAATAACACAAAGAATTGTTCTTATTGTGTGGGAGAACACTTTATTAGAATTTCTGAGAAGTTTTTAGAATTAAGCGCAGAAGATCGCATGGACGCGATAAAGAAACATAAATTATGTTTGAATTGTTTTACAGGAGGTCATTTTTCATATAAATGCAAGGCTCCTAAATGTATGAAGTGTCAAAGGGCACATAATTCGTTGTTACATATCAATCGTTTTAATAAAAAACCGAGTAATAATGATACAAATTCATTAGAGGAACAGGTTAATCTCGCATCTGCAGCGGGAACGGAATCTGTGAATGGGCACGGGACGGCTATTCGGGATCCAAGAAAGGTTTGTTCAGAAATCTTATTATCAACTGCGGTGATAAAAGTTAAAAATGCAGAAAATAAAGAAGTTAATTGTAGGGCGTTATTTGATAGCGGCTCTCAGAGTAATTTCATAACTGAGAATGCTTGCAGAAAATTAGGGTTGCGACCAATAAAAACGAATCATCTTATTAAGGGTGTAGGACAAATAATCACTAATATAAATAAAAGTATGAATTTGGAAATTGCTTCATGTGCGAGTAGTTTTGAGACTAAGGTTAATTGTTTAATCATACCAGAAATCACAGAGAAATTACCATTAGTTTCAATTAATAGAAACACCTTAAAGGTGCCACAAGGATTAAATCTAGCTGATCCTAATTTTTATGTATCTGCAGAAATAGATATTTTGTTAGGGGCAGAGATATTTTGGTTAGTCCTGGATAAGGGAAAGGGAAGTTTAAGGACTGATCAACTGGTATTGCAAAATACTTATTAATGTTGGCTTATTGCTGGCAAATTAAGTTCACAGCGCGAATGTTGTAATCTTTCAATGAGTTGTGTAACTACAAACGATGAGAATAATCTAATTAGTCAAGGGATAGAAAAATTTTGGCAATTAGAGGAAATCAAGAATAGAGATAAAATTCTATCAAGGCAGGAAAAGTTCTGTGAAAGGTTTTTTGAAGAAACTACGGAGCGTAACGAAGAAGGGAGATTTGTAGTAAAAACTCCATTCAAAGTGTCAACAGAAAAACTTGGGAATTCAAGTGAGACCGCGATACGTAGATTTGAATTACTAGAAAAACGGTTAAGTAAAAATTTAGAATTAAAAAGGGAATATTGTGCTTTTATGTCAGAATATGAAATGTTAGGGCATATCCGCGAAACTAAAATAGATGAGCAGAATACGGTGGGTTATTTTATGCCTCATCACGCGATATTTAAAAACGATAGTTTAACTACGAAATGCAGGGTCGTATTCGATGCCTCGGCAAAAACCAGTACCGGACTATCGCTAAATGATATCCAATGTATTGGACCGAAATTACAACAGGATTTATTTTGTATCTTAGTAAGATTTCGTAAACATGAAGTAGTAATAACGGCGGACATATCGAAAATGTATCGTCAGGTATTGATTAATGATGAGCATACAAAATATCAGAAAATCTATTGGAGAAATGAACCAATGGAAGATTTAAAGATTTTTGAGTTGAAAACTGTGACATACGACACAGCTTCGGCCCCATATTTAGCGGTACGTTGTTTAATGCAACTTGCTAAAGAAAATGAATTACAATTTCCGGTAGCGGGGAAGATAATTCAAAATGATTTTTATGTGGATGATGTACTAACAGGGGCGGATTCTGAGGAAGACGCGCTTCAGATACAAAGGGATTTAATGAGAATCTTAGATACTGGAGGGTATCAGTTACGCAAATGGTTATGTAATAAGAGTAATCTGTTAGCAGATTTCGAAGTTAACACAAGTTTAAAGGCTAGTATGCTTTACATAGGTGAAGGTGAGCAATATAAGACGTTAGGAATTTACTGGAATATTCCGGGCATTCGTGATTTTACTAAGCGTAAAGTTTTATCCATAATATGTCAGATATTTGATCCGTTAGGTTTGTTGGGTCCAATTATAATTACTGCAAAACTTATAATGCAGGAATTGTGGAAAGAAGGTTTAGACTGGAATCAAACCTTACCTGATGAATTGAGAATTAAATGGTCTAGTTTTCTAGAAGAGTTGCAAATACTCAATAATCTTAAGATAGCTCGACACGTTTTAATCTCAGAATATATTACTATAGAAATACATGGGTTTTCAGACGCATCGGAAAAGGCATATGGTGCATGTGTATATGTTAAGTGTTTAACCAGTAGGGGAAACATGACAAATTTATTATGTGCAAAATCAAGGGTAGCTCCTTTAAAGCAGGTCACATTGCCTCGCTTAGAATTATGTGGTGCTCTTTTGTTGGCACAGTTAATGGAGGTATCAATTAATGCCTTAGAGATTAGTGTTGATAGGAGGTGTTTTTGGACTGATTCACAGATAACATTAGCTTGGTTGAAGGGTGAACCGTGTCGTTGGAAGACATTTGTAGCTAATAGGGTCAGTGAGATTCAAAATTTAACAGATAGCAATGAATGGAAGTATATTGAATCAGGGAAAAACCCGGCAGATTTATTAACACGAGGTTTAGCTCCAAAACTTTTAGAAAATAATAGTTTGTGGTGGCATGGACCGGACTTTTTGATTTTGAGAATTCTGATTGGAATTTCACGAATTAATGGTTAGAGAGAGATGATTTAGATATTCCTGAGCAGAATGCAACATTAGTTAACGTGGTTGTTGGGAATATAGAGAATATTTTGAACAAGATAATGAATAAATTTTCAAAACTAGCGAAGATTATACGCGTAGTTAGTTACTTAGTTAGATTTATAAAAAAATCTACAGGTATCTCATGACAAGAGGAATATTGGATTATTGACGGTAGAAGAATTAAATAACTCAGTTTACTTATTAATAAAACAGGTTCAAAAGTAATTCTGTTCGTCAGAGTACGAATGTCTTATAAGAAAAAGGAGATTGAGTAATAAAAGTTAAATCCTAAGTTTAAATCCATTTTTGCAATAATGGTTTAATACGGGTAGGCGGAAGAATCAAACATTCTCAAGAATCATTTGATAAGGTTTATCCAATCATTCTACAAAAGGGAAATATACTTACCGAATTAATCGTAAGACAGGTGCACGAACGGTTGCTTCACGCTGGAGTTCAGACGTTGTTAGCTCCTCTCCGGGACAAATATTGGCTAATTTCAGGTAGGAACCTATGCAAAAAGATTGTTAGAACGTGCATAACTTGCTTTAAGGCAAATCCAACTACAGATAATTATTTAATGGGTGACTTATCTGCTGTTAGAGTAAGAAATTGCTTACTTTTTCAAAACGTTGGAACCGACTTTGGCGGTCCGTTTTTATTAAAAGATCGTAAGGGTCGCTGTGCAAAATGTCAAAAGACATATATATGTTTATTTATATGCTTAAGTACCAAGGCAATACATTTAGAGCTGGTATCCGAACTTACCACTGATGCATTTTTGGCCTCATTGCATAGATTTGTTAGCCGGCGTGGCAAACCGGAAGTAATCTTTTCAGACAATGCTCTAAATTATGTTGTAGCTAATAAATAATGAATTAAATAAGGTTTCAGAACTTTTAAGAACTCAATCCTGAATTTATTCCTGCGAGGTCGCCAACCTTTGGGGGTTTGTGAGAGGCTGGAATTAAAATGACGAAATTTCATATTAAGCGAGTTATAGGTAACCAATCTTTAACTTTTGAGGAATTCAATACAATTATATGTCAAATTGAAGCTATTTTAAATTCGAGACCTTTGTGTCCTTTAACGGAAGATCCAGAGGACTATACAGTTCTCACTCCTTCGCATTTCCTTATTGGAAGACCTTTAATGGCTTTACCAGAAAGATCATACATAGACGTCCCAATAAGCAGGTTGGGAAGATGGAAAATGCTGCAAGCAATGCATCCGCATTACTGGGTTCGATGGAGCTAAGAATATTTATTGGAACTACAGAGGCGTTCCAAATGGAAGCGGAACAAGGATACGCTATTGAAAGTTGGGTCATTAGCGTTAAGAAAAGAAGACAATACTCCACCACTAGTGTGGCTTTTAGGGAGGATCGTTCAAACGTATCCTGATCCAGATGGTGTAGTGCGGGTAGTGGATTTGAAAACACGCACCAGTGTAGTGACACGTGCTAGCAATAGGATATGTATTTTACCAATTGATTAATGGATTATTTATGTTAAAATTTAGTATTTGAGCTTTCTATTGATGATGTTTACATTTCATTTTGAAAGACCCGATCCTTTCAAGGCGGGCGGTATGTTGAGGTGTCTTTTACTTGTAAGAGATATTTTAAATCAAAGTTGGCACATTTTAAAACGTCACGAGATGTTGTTATGATTGAAAAACAAAATAAAACTAAGCTTGTTCAAATGTTAAGAAATTAACTTAAATAAAGATTTACAAGAAAATTAAATATACAGTCCTCTTATTTGAAGATTAATTAACAAACGCTTTGTCGTAAAATCAATATTAAGAAAGTTTTTGTTTCTGTAAAGGCGATCTGTGGACACACTGCATAATCTAAAGGATTGTTTAACTTTATTTCAGGAGCTTCACGTATCGACCGAAATAACTAATTAGAATTATCAACAATCTTCAATAAGAATGGATGAAAATGTATGTAATTAATGTAAATAAAATACGTAATACGCTAAACCCAATTGTAACAGAGCTTTTTACTTACTCTACTGAAAATACTAAACACAAGATATTTAAACATTACTTAATAATAATAATAATGAATTTATCTCCAACAGACATTAAGTCCAATTACAGGAAATTGAAATAATAACAATAGTAATTGAAAAATATACAGGGTTGCGATTATGTATGGAACCGGGTTCGTTCTGCTAAAACGGTTTGAGCTAGAATCCTGAAACTTTAAAGAGACTTAGGACTCAATAAAAACTACTTATTAAAATTAAAAAAAAAATTTTTGATCCATAAGTTTTCAAAATCCAAAGCCAACTTGATTTTTTTTTAATGGGAACATGGGTTAAATGGGACATCGTTTAAAAGGTTATTTTTTTCCGAATTGAATGGTATAATAGGTTTGATGATTTGTTTGACAGAATTTCAGAAAAAAAAATAAAAATGAAAAATGAAAAAAACCGATGTCCCATTTAACCCATGTTCCCATTTAAAAAAAATCAAGTTGGCTTTGCATTTTGAAAACTTATGGATCAAAAATTTTTTTTTAAATTTTAATAAGTAGTTTGTATTGAGTCCTAAGTCTCTTTAAAGTTTCAGGATTCTAGCTCAAACCGTTTTAGCAGAACGAACCCGGTTCCATACATAATCGCAACCCTGTATACACATAGTAATGAGAACACTTTACTATTTGATAAGTTAGAACTGGCTACCAAGAACAGAAGAAAATTTGGATAATGTTAAGTGAAAAATGTCTAAGTTGTTGTGAATGCCATTATATAACCGGCACATAGATATAATCGGCGAATTAAAGTGAAAAGTTGTTCTAGAGCGATAATAAAAGGGAATATTGTTTCTCGTTCTAACAGGAGTTCTAAAATTTAACTGTTTAAGAAGATCAGGAACATCATACTGACCATTTATTAATTTATAAAGAAATACAAGAAGTTGATATTTACGTCTATCTGAAAGTAGTTTAAAATCAAAGTATACTAGTAAATTCAAATAATGTTTATCTGCTACAGGGCTTCCTAATTTAAAATTACAAAATCTTAAAAACATTTTTTGTACTCTTTCAATTTTTATGTCGAGATACAGATAGTGTGGATTCCAAATAAGACTCCCATATTCCAATTTAAATCTGATTAATGTATTAAACAAGCATTTAAGCGTCTCGATGTTTGTGAAATGTTGAGCGTTACGAATTACAAATCCTAGTTGTTTCAGTGCTGAATTTACTATATTTTCAATATGTAAATCAAATTTCAACGATGAAGTAAAGGTAACACCCAAATCATGACAGACCTGAGTACGCTTTAGTATTGTAGAGTTCATTGCGTAATTGTAGTCGATTTGATTGCGTTTACGAGAATAGGTCATGCACTGACATTTGTTTATGTTGAAAAACAGCAAATTATCAATTGACCATTGATAGATTCTGTTCAAATCATCCTGCAAACGGTGACAGTCATTAAGATTATCTATTTTAGAGTATAATTTAAAGTCATCAGCAAACATCAGTTTGCAGGATGATTCAACAGAATCCACAATATCATTGATAAATATAATAAAAAATGTAGGGCCCAGCACACTTCTTTGTGGCACCCCGGAGGGTGCAACAAAGGTAGATGAATTAAAGCCGTTGCAAGAGACGTACTGTATACGATCAGTTAAGTATGAGGCGAAAAAATCAACCGAGGCTCTAGTAAACCCAAATCGAAGTAATTTATCCAATAATAATTTATGATTAACGGAATCGAAGGCTTTTGTAAAATCGGTATAAATTACGTCAGTCTGTAATTGTTTATCTAAAGCCTCAGACACATCCTGAGTAAAAATGGTCAAATTCGTAATGGTGGATCGTTTGTTAACAAAGCCATGTTGCTCCGGTGATAAATAACTTTGGACATCATCTTTGAATACGTGGTTTAGCGCTATTTCGAAAACTTTAGAAAAAGCACTCAATAGCGAAATTGGTCTGTAATTAGTAATAATGTTTTTAGGCCCTTTTTTAAAAATTGGAACGATCATGGCACGTTTCCATTCTTTAGGAAAAGTACAGGATTTGACACTCAGGTTAAAAATGATCTCCAATGGAAAACTTAAAAACTCAACGCAACTTTTAACTATATATGTTGGTATGTTATCCGGACCAACAGAACGCGTATTCTTTAAGTTACGTATTGCATTAATTATATCACCCAAGTTCACGGTATGGATATTGTTTTGTTGATAGTTATTGTAAAAATAATCAGCAAAGTTTTGTGATATTACATCTCCTTGAGTTAATTTATTACCGGATTGATCAAACATAGGTGTTGGCAAGCTTGAATTTCTATTACGACTTTTTACGTAATTCCAGAATTGTTTGGGATCGTTAATTATATTCAATTCCGTAGATGAAACGTATTCCTTACAAGCATTCCTTACGCAGTATTTAATTTGGCGCCTAATATTTTTATAAAGATTTAAATATCTTATATTATTATTAGCACGATACAGTTTATGATATTTGTTTTTTAGTTTTATCATACGTATGTATAATTTCTGTTGAATACCATGTTGGGTATTTTATTTTGCGTTTTCTTACTTTAGGAACACAGGTATCCATAATGTTGTAAAGAATATCGTAAAACATTGCAACTGCTGAATCCACCGAATCCGCATTTTTTAGCGCGTCCCAATTTACACATACAAAGTTGATTTGTATGTGTGTCCGAGCCCCATTCTCGCGTTCTATAAGGGCTGGAGAGATGGGCTTGGGCTCATTCGACGCGTAATTTGCCGAGGATAATTTTTTAAATTTTTTAAATTAGGTTATGTTTTAAAAATCTACTACTAATAAAGTTCGAGAGAATCGATTGGAGATTTATGTAGGTCATGTAAATACTGACCTACTTTAAAAAAAATCGATAAATGCTATTTCTATCATACTTAAGTGCTTAGGCCCGTAGGGCCCATTATCCTAGTCTACTACTAATAAAGTTGATTTTTTGTATACTAAAGTTGATTTGTATGTGTGTCCGAGCCCCATTCTCGCGTTCTATAAGGGCTAGAGAGATGGGCTTGGGCTCATTCGACGCGTAATTTGTCGAGGATAATTCACGACCGAGAATTTTTTAAAGTAGGTCATGTTAGAGATGGGTTGGACTCATTCGACTCCAATATTAATAAAGTTGATTTGTATGTGTGTCCAAGCCCCATTCTCGCGTTCTATAAGGGCTGGAGAGATGGGCTTGGGCTTATTCGACTAGTAATTTGCCGAGGATAATGCACGACCATAAAGTTTTTTAAATTAGGTTATGTTTTAAAAAATCGATAAATGCTGATTCTATCGTACTATTTAGTGCTATTGAGTGTTATTTGGTACTAATATGTGCTCTATCGATAGAGAATCGATTGGAGATTTATGTAGGTCATGTAAATACTGACCTACTTTAAAAAAAATCGATAAATGCTATTTCTATCATACTTAAGTGCTTAGGCCCGTAGGGCCCATTATCCTAGTTGTTTTCTAAAGTAATTTGTACACATAATAACTCACAGAAATCCAGATCGACCGGTATCGCTTGAACTTGGTAGCCAGATCCAACACCTAAAATGATACCACCACAAGTAGGTTCCTATTTTTCGAAAAAGGGAGTAACGATCACTTATTATTTCACTGTTTAACACATTTTCTTGCAACCAGGTTTCACTAGCGATAATGATACTGTAATCTGAATTCAATGAACTTAAATAAAATTCTTCAAGTTTTGTATTTAAACCTTGCACATTTTGGTAGTATAAAGATAACTGCCTATCAACTTTTACTTTCTCACAATCAGTTTTATCACTTGAGTTAGTAGCATTTCACATTTTAGGTAAATCATCTTCCGATTGAATTTTTAAATTAAATTTAAATTAAAGCTTTCATTTTCCCTTAAATGGACGATTCCCTTTTTGGTCCAAAGATACTTAAATTGTAGGTTACGTTTCGCTTGTCTTTCTAACCACAACAGATGTTTGTTTGCCGGAGTAAGATGTTCGTTGATATATATTTGTTGGTTACTATTTGAGTCGTCAAAGATATCTTTGTTAAATTTTTTTTCGAGTAAGCTGTCTCTTATCGGACGACGCAGAAATTGCACGATAATGGAACGCGGTTTATCTCCCCTTTTTCCAGGTAACCGATGAATTGCTTCTATTTCCGTTAAATTCAAGCTGGGAGCATTTAACTTTTGAGCAATAGTTATTAAAATACTCGATAAATCCTCATTGGGTGTTTCTATGACACCATGTATTTCCCGATTTTTGTTTCTGCTATACTTGTCCATACTGTTTAGTTGGATTTGCAATTTCCTAATGTCAGCATCCTTATGTTCTATTAAAGTTTTTATATCCGAGATACTACTAGTATTATTATCAACGTTGATCTTTAATCCAGCGAGTTGCTCTTGTAAGTTATTTAAGCGTAGACCGATGCTATTAACTGTCGTAGATAAAGATTGAATTTTAGAGTTTAATATTGGCAGTAGGTCCAATTTTGTAGACATAACTTGTAGTACATTCTCAATATTTCTGAAAACCAAAGAACGATGTTTACTGTACGTTATGCAGCGGCAAAAGACCTCTTTTAGTATTGACAAATTATAATTTAGGGGTAGGTACTGACTTCTTAGCTTATAGATTGTAAAGACAAAATAAGGTTTGTTGAAATAAAAAAAATGGGCCCCATTCACTTGAAAGTCATTATATCATAGGATTGATGATTACATGATCGAAATACACAAGTGAAAAAAGATTCCGCGTAAATAATTAGTAAATATTAGATTAATGATTAGAGATAATTAGTCAGGTTGACGTTAAAGCAGGTTAATGTGAATAAATAACTTTCACAAATGATTAAGCCAGCATTATCACAATAAGGTTTAGTTTAAATTTTTATTTATTCATAGATCAAAATAATCTTTTGTCTAAAAAGGCATTATGTTAAAAACAATTTTGAAAATATCTCAATTATTGCTTTATTAGCAAAAAAACTTCATAAGAAATAGTACACATAAATTTATTTTACAGAACTTACTTCTAACATACAGTTTATCGGTTAATTCTTGATAAATTGGTAGATTTTACAATCCTTAAACCCACGCCTATCACTTCACAATAATGCCTTTTTGTTCACTTAACTTTAGATACAAAATACCTCACACATTAAAATGTAGAACTTTGGATCACTGGTTTCGATAATAAAGTTATAACCGATAATTCTGAACTAAAATTTACGGTAATTATGTCCTACATAAATTGGCAGCGTCCTTTTACTAATGAAGATTTAAACTAATATAGTTCCAGAAGAAACGTTGATCATTTAAAAGCTTTCACGTTAACACTAATTTTCATTATCAGAAGGTTGTATTATTTCAACGTAAATAATATTTCGATCCTGCTCAAATTCTGTAATTCACAATATTATTATTGCAACGGAAAAACAACGGACTGTAGTTTACTTAGCTTTAAAATTCAAATTCGATATTGAATTAGCTTCACAAATCATAAACTAACTGCACACTGACTTAATTATTGACTTTACTAAACCTAAGTGCTAAACTGTAATCTAAATTCCTTGAATTTATTTTCTGTAAACGAAACGATAAAACTCAAACTTATTCGCACTAGCAAACTGTATCGGATTCTACTTTTAATTTTGTAGTTGTAATTCGAAAACACAAATCAACCGCAAATGCCATCAGGAGCTTTTGGGGGCGTACCGCCCGCAGCTTAAGTTCTAAAGCCGCTATGAGACTGTACGCCTTGGGGATGCAAAACAACCTTCTAGCTAATATTTTTAGAAATGGAAAATAACCACCCTATCAAAAACCAAAATGACACACAATGCACCAATCAAGAAAATTCATTCCAGAATTTATTTTATTTTAGTAAGACTAAGGAATAAACGTTCTCACAGGAGGTCTAACAAAAAAAGATACACTAGACTTGCCCTTATCTGTAGATTGTGAAGAATTCATCCAGCAAACATGAAATAAGCACGTAGCGGAGATATAAATTTGTTTTAAATGCATTTATACGTATTATTTTATCTCTAAAATAATTTTTATCTCAATATTTCGCTACTAAAAACACTTATTTGCATGGGAACGGCTTTTACAGCTGTTTCTATGTTAACGAAAAACTTTATTAGAATCGAAATAAAATCTGCAATTTTAAACTGGCAAAATATATTTGAATATACAGGGCGGTACTAAGATGATTTACAATAAATACATTTTCAAATGTATTAAAATGGATCTGAAATTTTAGCACGTTACACAATTCAAACTTTTGAAAACCAGTTATTTAAAATTATGAATCTTTGAAAAGTTTAAATTTGTATACAGTGTTTAGCAATACATAAAAGTTTTACTAAATTATTCATTTACCAAACAATGTAAAACTGAGATAAAGATTATCTATATTCTATGTATTATCTATTTATTATTATTATTTTCTATGTATAACTAGAAGACGATGCTGATGCTGATAAATGTAAATAATATTACTATACTTTAGAAAGCCAAGATTTACGTATTGGTACACTAGTAATGCTATTTTCATACCTACCGATACCGTGAACATTATATTATCATGTAATACTGTCACAAAAGACCCCTTTAATTTGTACGTACGTCACTTACAAACCGTAATTTAAAGCATTCAAACGGTATGCAAGCGAAATACAACGTAAACCCGGAAATAGCAATATGATATACATCCCTTAGTCCGCACCAAGGAAACTCGAAGTGATAAGAAGCCACAATTGAGAAGAATAAAATCACGATACGAAAAGCTTATGAACACAAGTTTCTATAGCAAAGTAACGTCGCGTCGTTGGTGGTTGAAACAGTTCCATCTTCTTAACTCACTGAAAACCCATCCCTTAAGATGCTAGGTTAGTTGTTTTATCGATAACTATTTATTTATTGGTTGACTATATTTAAATATTTTTATTTTTGGTCTATTGGATTGGACACCTAGTATACTATTCAGCAATAAGTTTATAAAAAAACGTTGATTTAGATACTTATAAGTGGTGTGTATTATTATAATTGCAATGTAACGCAGAATGTAAATTTAATTTAAAAATGTCAGATTTTCTAAAAAGATAATAAAGAGTTGAATTTACTCAAACACTATGCAGGATTCGGATATACATATTGTTATAATATTTTACTGGGGGTTTTATTAATACAGGCACGTAATAAAAATGCATAATACACAACTCACTATTTGTTTAGCGTTAATTGAAATAAATGCTCTGGCTAAATATATTATAGTGAAGTCTAACTCTCCACAAATTGAGACTTTCTCAGGCCGGTCGCTTCTACAGAGATCTAAATGCCGACATATAGGGACACAGTAATATAAAAACCGATACACAAAGTAATTTTCCAATAATAACACAGCTTTATTTTTAATTTGACAAATACCAAATACAAAATACCAAAAAACGAAAAAAAAATTGAAACTAGATACCAAAAAATCGGTTTTCTCTTTTAGTAGGTTAATAGATAGAAACTCTGCTTAATTATGAATTTATCTCTAGATATTTAAATGCAATTATATATACAAAATTTTAAAAAATCATTTAAATTTTTCTTTATATTAATCCCAAAAAAGTTCAGTATTCTTTATTTGGAGATTAATACTTTTGGTATCATCATAATCCTTAATTACTAAAATTAAAACTAACTACTGTTTAAAAACTCACGTTTATATATTTAAATCCTTTTTAAATATTTGCCACAAGTTTGCAAATTTATTTTTATAAATTCCCAAATATCCGCTCTCTGCTTTCATTTGTCTTGGCAAAGAAATCAAGAAAGTGTGACATTGGCCTTTTTCAAATATTTCCACATAAAGGACTTTACTGATTGGAATTCCAAATCTATTTATTTGTACAGCAATGGCAAGTATATTAACTTTTGTTATTAAAGTCGAAATCCATTTATAATCCACTTACAAATTTTTTATAAGTTTTCTTTATTTGCAAATTATTAATATTTCCATTGCAGAATAAATTAACACTTGATCAATTTGAAGCATATGTTAAATAATCACTTAGATTTACCATACTTTCTTACTAAATTACGCTCTCCGAAAGGTTATGCACTTCTTGAGAGATTAAATAGAAGAGAATTTGTTACAAAAATTGCCGGGTTTATATAAATGAGTTTGGTGAAACAAAAAAATGTGATACAATTTTTGCATAAAACAAAAACAACTTTGACAAGTCAATTTAACATTGCCAAACTATTGTTTATAAATTGTAATTAACACAAAAACTAATTAGATATTCTTATAGATAAAAGAAATTCCGAATCTAATGGCATGTGACACTTATGTTTCCATTACACAGCAAGGCCTCTATTGAATGTCAATGACATGCCTTAATAATTATATGTTGTTTAATTGATATCATTAATAAGAAGCAGGCCCTACATTTAAGATAGTTACAATTACGTGGTAATGAAGCTGCTTTACAATCCTCCACCAAAATTATATAATACAAGCAACTTAATACAACTGTGGAATCTCGTTAACATGAAAATATACCTTTTACTATTTAATGCTCAGGTAGAGTAGTAAATACTTGCATACTTCCCATTACAATACACCTCGTCTGTTTTACGTTAAATCTTAAATTAACTTTGTCCTAAATTTAATTTAAATACAAAATTATATATTTATCTCCCACATCGTTAATGAACAACGAAAACTAATTAAATTCCATGGAGAAATTAGTTTTATAAATATCGTTTATTTGACTATAGTGTACTAGTATGCATTTTAATTATAATTAACCATATTCAACTTGCTAAAAAACAAATCTCAGAAATTTATAATTTTAAAAATGAGGTTATGCAACCAATCTAACGTGACTCTTTGAAATTTCGTACATAAGCTAATTTGAAACTATAGAGAGGTGAATTTCTTTTTCGAATGTCAATTACCATGACAATATGTACATGTTTAACCAGAAACTCTTAAAATAAAGTGTGAAATCGAATTAGTATAAAAACATATAATGCCTCCCATTTAAAATAAAGTTGATGGTTTCCATAGCTAACGTCAATTTTACTGCTAGTTACTAAAACGTGACCATGAAATTCAGCATTAATTCATATCGATTTAAACGTATTGTGCTCGTACTATGAGAGGTACGTGGTAACCAATGGTTTTAATAATTTTTCGGACTAAATGATGTTACCGCAGCTTCTAAAGGTTATAAGAAGAAGAAACGCACACCAACTATCAAATCTAGTTGTAGGAGCGCTCAAAGAAGTTTGCAGCGAACATCATCTGATCGCAGTTATCAGAATTTTCATTAATCTTTGCCTAATATTGATAATTTTTTCTTTTGCAATTTACTATAAGCGAGATAATTTGCAGACATTTTAACATTGATTCATTTCTAGTCCAGACCGAAACCACCTGGGTAATTAATTTTCTTAGATTCCTTTGAAGTTTAGATCCTTTTTTATCTTTATTTAAGTATTGTTTTATAACCCTTTGGTCATTACTTTAGATTTAATTATCGGCTACTGATTTTCCTTAAAAGAAATAACAACAGAGTTGTCAATTATTAATAGTGTATAATATTGTATAAAAGCTGCTTTGTTATATCTTGTATAAGTCTAGCTTACTTAATTTTGTAAGTCAATTCTAATTTGGGTGAGATCTATCTTATTCCAACGAAACTCTGGTGCAGCAACGTGAATGCTATTAAATCTGTTCCTTTTGAAAGCTGGCATGAAATTATGTTACACACCTAATAACTCACTAAAGAAACTATTAAGCGATCCAAAAGATAAAATTGATAAATAATTGAAATCAGGAATATGTCTAAATAGAATAAAACGATCGTAATCGAAATTATACTAGACAAAGTAGTCAATGTTAATTAGAATTACGACCATATAGCGGAATTTAAAAATAATCGCATAGAGAAATTAAATATCGCCCGCAATATACAGGTTGTAGAATCGCTTCAAGCACAATACAGTTTTATGTGCGTAAAATTTAAAAGGAGCTGTTTATTCTAACCAATTACACAATTTTCTTAACGCTAGTTCCTACCAATGAACAATTTAGACGAAATTTCTCTCTAATATTTTAAAGAAGGTCACGAAGCTATTAAACTCGAAACCAAAACAAACCTATCAAAAAGTAACTCAATTGCAAGCTATAAAATTGTCTTGCAAAATATGAACTATACTTCCCAAGTGCAAGTCGTTCTTTTATAACCCTTTGAAGTCCAAAACAAAGCAGGATAAATATCCGCAATAATAGGTTTGTTAAAATATGTTCAATACGCAAGCGAGAACTACAAAAGTTTCTATGGTCTACTTTGATTATTTCAACTGTTAGAGAAATTAAGATTTATTCAGCTTGGTGCGCTGTGTAACACTGTATCCTAATAGTGGGGTACAAATTTACAAGGAAGGGTTAACAATGTTAATGTTAATAAAACAATATAAAATTTTTATATTCTTGCGTTGTACCTACGAATTTATAAGTTGGATTAACTTTTGTATTCGTTTTACGTGTAATTTCCCCTAATTGACAAAATTCTGAGTTTTATTCTAGCCCCTTCTTGTATTACCAGAAAGTTTCCAACATCGATATGATTTGAATGGAATAATGTATCTTTGTCACTTAGATGCAACTTGAACTGATCACTGTCTGCACAAGTGTTACATAAATAATGTTACACCGAACCCCACTATCCACTGTAACACTGTACCCCAATTATCAAAAATCTATACTCGAATAGTTAATAAGGGCACAAACAGTTTTGAGGTTAAGTTCGTGCTTCTCCGGCGTAAATAAGCTTACAAACTACTTATAAATAAATTTTTAATAATCTAGCTTTAATTAATTTAATCCTGAAGTAAATTGTATTTTACTTGAAATAATTAGTTTTGATATTAAAAAAATACATGCCTTAATTTCTTGAAAACCCATTGGTGAAAATTAAGTGTAACACTGTAGTACGTGTAACACTGTTCCCCCTCTTCCCCTACATCAGTACCATACGTGTATCATAATTATTTTTTTCGTTGACCGTTTGTTAATGTCAATATTAATGAATGATTTTTTCTAAAAAAGGATGTATTAATGGACGTCATTAATACACTCTTTTTTATTAAGTAACTGTTTTGTGAAAAAAGGATGCATTAATGGACCTCATTAATACACTCTTTTTCATTAATAAACCCGTTTGTGATTTTGACGTTTTGATGATGTTTTACTTTGGGCAACCAGATATACGCACAAGTTTGGATTCGGTATTATTTGAAATTTTCTATCTTAAAATCGAAGAATTTTACGGTCAACGAAAAACTGTTGTAATCAATTCGTTTGTTAATGAGCAACTAATGATCTCAACTATTAAAGGCACTCACTCCCTATCGCTCGTTCGTGCTTTAAACAGTTTCGATCATTAATCGCTTTCATTAACAAACTAATTTATTAAATAACTATTAATGTGATGGTAGTTACCGCAACAATGGTAGTTAAATGATATTTAATTATTGCTGCTTGTTTTATGTGTTTAATGTTTAATATTACGTTTAGTGCTTAATATTAGGTTTCTGATTGCTGTGGATGTGCAAAGTGTGGTTTTATGTTAATTTCCATTTGTAATAAATGCATCAGCTTTGTGTCCATTATTTTTCTGAATTGAAAAATTAATTTTCTTCGAGATCCTATTATTATACTCGTAGTTATTGGTGCATATTGTAGGTTTTACCTTAATACCCTTTTGTAATGTGTTATGGACGACGTTATGAATAATTTATTAACAAATCGCTTTTGTGGTATCATTGAATAGGTAACAGGTGCAATTTCAAATGTCTAGATGGAGCATAATCGAGGTATTTGCAGTACGGAGAGAGTTTTATATTATTACCTCCAACAGGAATAAAATGCGAAATAGCCGTTCAAAGCAAAGACCTAAATCACCTTAGCGTATTACATCAAAGCTTTCACGGAGGCTGAGTTCAATTTTTCATTTTCAATTACCCTTAAACTTTAAACTTGCAATTTTTAAAGCTAATACATCAAAAAAATTGAACAAGCAATGCAATTTCCGATTTCATATGAATGTTTCTATTATTTGATGTAGATCTGTTCCACATATATCCACTTACTGTGCCTTCTGATTTCCCTTTAGGCTTTGCATTTAGTATTTCCGGAATACTCAAAGCTTTCTTCAAACAAATCCAATCAAAGGCGAATCAATAAATGATTGCGGCCTACCACCTTAGAAAACTTATCTAAATTTCTAACAGAATTGCAATTTTTTCCAATGTTTATGTGATGAAGTCTCGCTACATGCTTTAAATCCTATCAGATTAAACTCGATGCGGGGTAAATATCGTGCTTGACACGATTAAATCGGTACTGCCCTGGCTTAGAGACAAAATAACGCGGAATCAGCCCTCACATTAACGCAGTGTTTAGCCCTTTGACGTTTCTCTTAACTTCTAGCCACAAAGATGAAGTCGATTAAATTAAGCGGAAAATTTATTATGATTTTCGTCGGCGCCGTGCGTTCTTTTGTAGATGCCTTTCTTGGAAAATAAAACGACACAAGTGTTGAAAATGATGATTTCAATATAATTTCTTGCAGAAATATACATAAGCAAGCTTTTGCTTAAACCTTAAAGTGGTTAATTCTTTCTGCATTTAGAATGAACTGGCGATTTAGCTGACCCAGTTCGTTTTTGTTATGCATGGTTTATCACAGGCTACATACTCGATTAGAAATATTTGCATTACATGCTGGAAAGAGTATTATTTGCAATAAAATTGCTGTTTTGCAGAAAAGAAAATCAGGGTTGCGGTATTATGCATGCACCGGTTATTATAGTAAAGTCAACTGCAGTTATTATGTTGCGAGAGTTGTAAAACATTTGGTTGTGGAAAACCAAGTACAAATGTTTGCTTTTCATTAATATAATTTTACCAGCATTAACTGTAATTATTAATTTAATTATAAACAAGAACAACTAATCTTATACAAATTAAATATAGTTTTTATTTTCTTAATAAAGGGTACATTATTAGATTAGCTACGTAACGTATCTGCTCACATTGGTTAGCTACTCAGGAATTTCATATAGTACTAGGGAAACGGCCTCAGGACAAAACAACGTCCGTTATGTGATTACAATTATTTGAATTTTCATCAATTTTCATGAGTGATTATTTAAATAAAGGTAGCGAAACATAATCAGTCTGTCATTGACTAGCACTCCCTATTCTGACTTACCTCTCCCCACCGGCTTATTCTCTTCTCAGTTTCCCTCCCCCCTAACCTGTCTTGCCACCCCATTCTCACGGACATAGGACGTGTTCAATCTCTGTAGCGGTATGTCTTATATATCTAGGATGCGCTGAAGTAAAAACAGCCTAGCTGATATCAAATGAAGCCATCGTCTCGTCGTTTTGACATATGCAAGTGATATTTTGTTGAGGGAAGTTCTCTAGGCAAAAATGTCTAAATCAACTAGTAACAGTGTTTACGAAGAAGAAAGTAAAACTGAACAACCTAGGAAACAGTTGAAGGTATTTCCCATTGACTCCACAACCTCTCCAAAACTGAAAGATTTATGAAGTACATTGAGAAAGAACTTGACGAATTTGAGTCCTTCAGAGCGCCCTTATTAACTTGTAACGGTATATTTTTATCAGTCCTGAATAAGTGTAGTTTTGCCTACATATTTACTGAAAAATCTTAAGTCCGGTTCTGCAAATTTGCGTTCTTCTTAAAATATAAACTTGTGTTAGCATTTGGTACAAATAAACCTATAAAAATTATTTTAAAAAGGTTGTGTTTCAAATCTTCTTAGAATTATAAAAACATTTGGGCAATAAATTATTCCTTTCTGTATTTTACTTATGTACGTGTATATTGATTATAATAGCTTCTTTGTTAAAATCCTGGAAACTATTAAATATGGTCCGTGGTAAATCTAACTTTATGTTTGCTACGTGTTAAAAATCTCTTTTGGCTACTTACATATGCGCTTAAAAACAATTTGATGTGTCTGCTAGATTTGTATAAAATAACATGTAAAATAATATGTAATAATATTTGTATAATTTTTCCGGATGTTTGTGTTTTTAGAGATCGAGAAATCTAGTTTTTCCTATTAAAAGTGTAATAGCTTTAATACAGTTTACCGATAAAAATAAGTACCGTATCGTATATAGATAAAAATAGTTCTCGTACTGAAATACCGATAAAAATCAATAATTACAGATTTTATCTTCAGTGATCAAAATTTCGGATCAATAATGAAATCCGAGTTGTGTGCTTTATAAATTCAGTTCGTACTTAAATAATAAATGGGTTGTTTTAAGAAAAATAACAAATATTTGCCGATGGTTCTCAAAATTAATTTAATAACCAAATCTTATGGAAGTTTTATGGTTGCATTCAGTTACTTTATTTTGGGTGAATTTGTGAATAATAGTTCACCTCATACAGGCATTACGTGGGTTAATTCATTGCATTCCAGTATGATGTGAAAGCAAAAATCTACGAACGTTCCTCAGTGGTTAGTGTGTGCAAAAGTCATTTTTGTGCAATTTAGCGTTAATTTGGTTTACGAATCATTGACAACTACAGGTACAGTGAATTATGTATTCCTTTTTTTGAATGTTAAATATTTAGGTGAATTTCTTTGGATCTTTGTAATATTTCTACAGTTTGTTTTTTATTTATACGTAATTTTGTAGACAACTTTTATTCATTAACAAATTTTAATAGTCAAGAGCTCTTAGGTAGGGAATTATTACTTGAATTTTGGAGTTTAAAATTTATAATTTTCTTATATCTTATTTTTATTTGTGTTTTTTTAAAATAAGTATGATTTTAAAGTTAATTAAAACCAGTAAGACAGAACCATATAATTATGAAAATTTTTATTCATATCATCATTAAACAAAATTTTTGACTTTGTTGAAATTAACTAATATTTTGCACTAAATTTATATCGGTCTGATTTCATTTTCTGATTAGTGATTTCAGACAGATTTATTAGATTCATTTGATCTATTTGATCTATTTAATTATTGTTATTAAGCTTCATAATCAGATGGCGCCCTTCTAGTGTATGTTTTTGTGTTTTGAAACCTTTCTCCATCCCTTTAAAAATTAGATAACTGCAGAGCCAATACCCACGACCTAAAATCTAAATTTGTAAAAAGAGCGAGATCTCAAGCCGACAACTTTGAGCATTTTATATACAGTAAGTATCGTAATTTGTGTTCTAAATTAGTTCAAGTAATGTGAACTTTTCGTTTGAAGGTTTAAGCTTTGTTTATTTTAGTCTGGTCAAAAAACCTCTCTTTCACTGCCGCCCAATCGCGGGGCCTTTTTTTTGTTGTTTATTTTATCGTATAGAAAAACCTCTCTTTCAAACTTTAAAAAGTAAGTGTTATTGAATGATTTTAATGATTTTTCCAACTTCGGAGCTTAAACAGCCTAGCGCCCTCGTGCGGCGCTCGACCTCACACCCCCATCAAAAGTCGAGCACTGGTCACAAAATAGTTTCTTGCATATTCTTTGCATTTTATTTACAATCAATGCAGAAACTGAACATGTCCACGTCTTATATGCATTTTTTTCTCTTAGAATACAAAACTTTAAGTAAATTGAACCATGTGATCTTACCTAACAGATACCCTTCTTTCGTATCCCAAAAAGTAACGAAAGTCCATAAAAGTAACATTGAGTAATTCAGTTTTTCTTGTTTTTCTCAAAACAAGGTGGTTGGGACATATTCAGTTTCTGCTTTGACCGATTCATTTCATGGTTTTAAAAATCTAAGGACTGCAAACAAAATATACAGTCAAAGTTATAAAATTATAAAAAAGAATTAGCAAAACAGAACAATTCGGATATTGAACATTAAACCATGTAGAATGGACGGCTAGGTTCTAGAGGGCTGCAGCAACCGACATGCGCTATGGTGATTTCTTCTTTTAAATACTGCACGCGAATAAATTAAAAAATGATCTGAATAAAAGCTAAAATCAATTTTTAGGAGATACTTAAAAAACTTTCTTTTTGAAATTGGCAGTCAAATAAATCATTATTGTACGTTTTTAAGCTTGAAATTGAAACAACTATTTCAAACCAATACTGTTTAATTACAATAAATATTAATAGATAGTATGTTTATAGAATTAATAAATTTTCCTGCAAATACTTTTTATAGATACGTTTATTGTAGTTTTTATAATTATTTACGTGAAGAACATTAACTTAAAAATTAAATATTATTTTATTGTGTCTTTTATGTGGCAATATTATTAAAACGTTAAATTATATCCACATATTCGTGATAGGAAATTCGACTTTAGTGCCTTAAAATATAAATAACTATTCTTCCCATTTTGATTTGATTTATGTCTACTATTTTAAGATTTTTATATTTTGTGAGTATTCTAACAACCGAAATATAAAATTACAACTGCTAGAAATAACTACAGCACATATTGACAGCTTCATCTCCTTGGCGCTAGTAATACAAGTGATCTGTCTATAAGAGTCAATAGTTGCAAAAGTTAACAAGCTGGGGAATACGAGGGCGCTCTAAGTGGATGACATTTCTCGTGCGACTTGAAAAGGCAAGATTTCTCGGAAACGGTTGAACTTAGGTATAGAAAATGCTACACAAATTATGTGTAGAATTAGTGACGGAAATCGACAAATATAAATGTCCTATTTAGTACAAATTAAAATACAAAAGTTGGTAAAGTTTTCGAAAAATCTAACATCTTAGCAACACTGTCGACATCAGTGTTTTCAATCCAGCATGTTATATAAACGAAGCATCCTAAAATTCGATCGTGTAAGCCCTTCCAGAGAAACTTAGGGTTTCCATACTTATATACTTCCATACTTTTGTTTTACATTGTTTAACGTGCTATCAGTGTGACCGTTCGCCTACTTCGACCTTTTTATATTCTTAAACATCTTGTATAATGGTAAATTTCTACTCCAATGGTCGTTTCTTATTTATTAATGTTATTAAATGTTATAAAGAAAAAGCCGTTTAGCTTCTCCAAACAACTAATTTAATGTTTTCATTTCAGGATCAATCCTGCTTCCATATATGCCATACAGAGGTGAGTTGTACTTGTTTTCATTTTCATTAATCCTTTTTATTTTTAAATAGAATTAACAGTTTTAGCTCTTATTAAATTATAACAAGTTAGAACAACAGTTTTACACAAAATTATATTTTAGGATCTAAAATATTTAGACTCAAAACTGACTGTAGTATAGGTGAATTCTTGTTTATAAGCACTGATGGACCGTAATCCTTTTATAACTTAGAGTTCTAGATACACTTTAAGGATACTACTCATTAACAACTCTTTTACACTAGAAATATCTATTTTCTAAGTGTTCTATTTCATAACATTTATTATAACTAGATCTAGGAGGGTTTTCGCTATTTTTTATTCTTAGAAATAATCTGCTTGTCTATAAATGAAGATACTGTAGCTATAGATAAGAAGCTATAGAAAGTGGAATAACTTAAAAATGAAAATATCTATTTTAGTAGAGATTTATTAGGCTGAAATCGTTCATTCCGTTGGGCATACCTTGTAAAAAGTACCACCCTAGCTCATGTTGTAGTCTATCCCTAAGTTAAGCAGAATTTACTTATCTCCAAAAAAATAACTGTGCGGGGTTGCAGGAGAGGGGGTTTTAGTAAAAAGGGGGTGAAATTGATTGTTATGTTATTTGTTGCGGAACATCATTCGCTATATTGTGACAAAACTGTAAATGGTTATATGGATATTTAAGTTGTGAAAAAAAACATTTAAGATATTTATTTACATTGTTTCTGACGGGAACTCCTACGTTTAAAGTCGATTTTCTCGAAACAGCATTTTTAAGGTTTAACAAAATTACATTTAACACGTAATATCTTCAAATCTAGTACATATTAAGAAAAAAACGACTGTAATAAACGTATTGCGTTGATTTTCTGGGAACACAATGGTGCTTTTATTTTTGTCATAGATATAATAAAAGCAAAGATATCTGCAAAACAACGTAAAGAGTACCGCGTCTCGTTTTTGCTGTTGGTTAACGAAAAAGGATTTTAGCACGGTAATAATGCATAGTTCACCCACAGTAAACAAAATATATGTTCTTATGCGTTTTACACAGTGGCGTATTTATTTATTATTTTTTTCTTAAGGTCATACAAGCAAAGACATTCATCAATAACTAAAAGCCGTCCTAAGATATCATCTATGGTTTTACATACTTACAATTAGTAAGCTACAACTATATTACACCAGTACTTTGTATGTAATCACAGAAGCTTTGTATGTAATAAGTTAAATATGTTAACTGAGAACAGGCAAAATAAAAAATCACATCTTTGATTTAAAATTATTTCCTAATAAAATCATGGAAATATTTAGGTATTTACACCTCTTTTCGTGGATTTTTTATAAAATAACAAAGACAACTCAATTTCTCATGTTTTTGCATCCTCCAGGACATTTGCACGTTGGTATGTGTTAGGGATGGAGGATACAACAACAACCTCACAGGTGTACGTCTAGATAGGAACTGTTTATTTAAAATAAAATACAATTCCACATACATCAGTTATATACGGGTGTACATGTACATACATAAATACCAAACATACCTAACATCTTCCTTCTTCAAAGAAAAGTAAACACAAATATCAGTGAACAACTAACGTTATTTTTAATTAAATAATATAGTCAAATGAAAGCTTAATTCAAAATCTCAAACTTATTTTAAATATAATTTAATTCTTAAAAATAACATTAATTCAGTTAAACTTAACAAATGATTATGTATAATATGATTGTTTGGTAGGATCCATATTTAATTCTTTCCGAGGTTTTATCACCCTACCAAACCTTGATATTGTTTCCTTTACTACATTTTCTTTATTATCTCCAATAACATTATCATTACCTCCATAAACTTCATAATTATTTATATTTATTTTTGAATAATTATAAGGATCTATTTTAAACGGAACTTTAGATGCGACAAGGTGTTTTCTATTTCTTCTCAAAATCTTATCGTTATCATTGAATTTAACATTATAAGAACGATTGTTAACTTTATTAATAACTTTACCCGGTTTCCAAATTTTATTTATATAGTCTCTTATATAAATGTTTTGATTATTCTTCAAATTAGATAAAGCTTTACTACTCTGATCAAAATAATATTTTGCAACACATTGTCGCTCTTTTAATCTTTTACGGACTACAGCGTGATTAATAACACATGGTTGTAATAATTTATTTTGAACAGGTAGAATACTTCTTAATATTCTACTGTTTAAAAGTTGCGCTGGACTTGCAATATTATTCGCAATAGGAGTATTTCTGTACTCGAGCATGCAAAGATAAGGATCGAGATTATCTCTATCAGCTTTTTTGAGAATATTATTAATTGTTCTAATTGTTCTCTCTACGAAGCCATTCGATTGTGGGAAATGTGGACTTGAAGTCACATGCTTAAAATCCCATGAATTAATAAAATCTTTAAATTCCTGCGAAGAATATTGCGTCCCATTATCTGATACCAATATTGAAGGTATTCCCTGTCTTGAAAATATTTGTTTTAGATGATTTATCACAGAACTGCTAGTAGTACTTTGTAATCTAGTAATTCTATAAATTTAGAGTAATAATCAACTACAATAAGGTAAGTATTACTTTTAAACTCAAATAAATCAGTAGCGATTTTTTCCCATGGACGTGTTGGCACAAGATGGGGTTTGAGCGGTTCTTTACTATTATTATTTCTGTATTCTGCACAAATATCACATGCATCTATCATGTTATCTATATCTACCGTCATCCCAGGCCAGAACACAACATCTCTAGCTCTACCTTTAGTTTTCTCTTTTCCTAAATGACACATATGTAACCGCTTTAACACATCTTGTCTCAGCACTTTAGGAACAATAATTTTCTTTCTTTATAAATTAATCCATTACATTCATACAATTCATGCCTGTAAGGCCAATAAATATGTAAACAATTTTGTTTACGCCAAGTTTTGATTAGTTTATTTCGTAAAAGGAAATATTTGTTGGTTTTATTTTCTCCTTAAATGTTTTCAAAATTTATCATTTTTAGGATATTCGACGACGTTAGCGTCGGCGCATATGTTAAATAGTGGGAATGAAATCTTTGTATAGTTTTTAAAAGTAAAATTGAATTTGGAGTGAGTTGAATAAAAGACGCAAAATTAGCCTGACTTAACGGCAAAGTGTTATTAGCTAATTTAAAATAGCAAGTTTGCATAGGGGATTAGATTCCCATTTAATAGTTAATTATAGCGGCAATTTCCCTAAATCTCTTCCTTCTGCCTACTTCATTTATGTTATAGTAATGGTTAAATCTCTTCAATGAAGCAAGATCAGAAGCAGCACTTGTCGGTAAATCTTTTTTACATACAGTCCATTATTGTTGTTATTATTAGCATTTGAAATATTTTGATAAAGTATAATAGCATTCGTTACCATTTTTTCAGCGACCAGTTTTCATACAAAACAAATTTGCTACAGTATTTTTATCTCTTGGAAAGCCATTTTTTATAATTTCAATAAGTAATTGCAGGTCTTTATCTCGAGAAATCGATTGTTTAAACTCATTTAATTTAGTTTCACTCATAGGTAAATTTTCAGAAAGTAAACACATCTGAGATTCAATTTCATCATCAATTTGAATCTCAGTGTTTTCATATGCTCGAGATAAGGCATCAGCAATTTAAACTTTTTTAAATTGATATGGTTGTAATTTTATGCGCATTCTTTGCAACCTAGGTCGTGTCAAATTTAATGATTTTTGAAAAATTGATATCAAAGGTTTGTGGTCAGATTCAATTGTTACTTCGCGACCCCAGATATACTGGTGAAATTTTTCACACGCAAAATTGATTTGCGCGTAACCTTGCTGAGTTTGACTTAATGCACAAGAAGCGTATGCCACTGGACCATTATTTTGTAAAATTACGGCCCCAATAGCTTCTTTTGAAGAATCGCATGAGATTCTAACTGGTTCGGTAATAGAATAATATTGTAGAACAGGTCTGCTTGCTAAAATTGACTTTAATTTAATAAAAGCATTATTTTGCTCAGGATTCCATTGAAATTCATTACTATTTTTTAGTAAATCTCTAAGAGGTTTCGTGATTACCGATATATTTGGTATAATCCTATTTACATACGTGACCATCCCTAAAAATCTTTCAATATCCTTTTTACATTTTGGTATCGGCCTATTTTCTATTGCAGTAATTTTACTTTCATCAGGACGTACCCCACCAATAGACAAAATATGCCCTAAGTATTTTATCTCTTCCACTCCTATTTTACATTTATTTCGATTAAATCTTAAATTATTTTTTCGTGCAATTCTTAATACATTTTCTAATCGTTGACTGTGCTCCTCAATAGTACTACCCCAAATTAAAATACCGTCTATAAATACATCAATACCTTCTTCTGAATCAAATAACTGCCCGATTCTTTTCTGAAAAACTTCCGGAGCCGAACTTATACCGTACGGCAATCTTTTAAAACGATATCTCCCGAATGGAGTATTAAAAGTACACAACTTAGTACTATGCTCGTCTAATATTATCTGCCAGAATCCATTGCTACAATCTGAAGTACTGAAATACTAAGCACCACCTAATTTGGTCATGATTTCGTCAATAGTAGGTAGATAAAAATACTCACGTTTAATGGCCTTATTTAGGTCCTGGGATTCTATGCAAATTATGAGTGATCCGTCAGGTTTGCGAACTATCACCATTGAGTTCACGCACTCAGTAGGTTCAGTGACTTTTTGAATAATATTTTCGGTCTCCAATGAATCCAATTTTTGCTTTAAATTATCGCGAATAGCAAACGGAATTTTTCTAGAAGCATGATATACTGACTTCTCTGTGGGATCTAGCTCAATGTGATATTCGCCCGGTAAACAACCAGTTCTTATAAAAATATCTTTATACTTTTTAAACATTTTTTCTTTAACATTGACATTATCATCTGTGTTTATTAAATTAACATTTGTCGTTACAAATTGAAATTGTTCAGTATCCTTTAAGGTCCAAGTGTACCCAAAAAACGTGTGTTGTTTGTTTAATAGATAATATAATAATGTGATAACTTTGTTTTTAAGTTAATAGCCTAGAAATGTTAAAAACTTGCTTACCTAACTTGATTTGAAAAAAAATATTTTTTAATTAAATTATTTCACATGTTATACGTGAAAAATTAATTTTGGAGAAACTGTACATTCAAAATTAATCAAAATAATACCACTTAAGTTTTATAGTATTTGAACTATTTTCCCAGAATTTTAAGAAAATCGTATGTCTAGGGACTAAACTATTACCTCCTCTTTGCCAAAAAAAGCAGTTTTTTTTGGCAAAAAGCAGGTTTTTTGGCAATAATTTAGTCGCTAGACATACGATTTTCTTAAAATTCTGGGAAAATAGTCCAAATACTATAAAATATAAGTGGTATTATTTTGGTTAATTTTGAATGTACAGTTTTTGTAAAATTAATTTTTCACGTATAACATGTGAAATAATTTAAATAAAATTTTTTTTTTCCAAAACAAGTTAGGTAAGCAAGTTTTTAACATTCCTAGACTATTAACTTAAAACCAAAGTTATCACATTATTATATTATTTATGAAACAAATAACACACGTTTTTGGGTACACTTGGACCTTAAACTCAAGATTGGTACTTGATTTGTATCCATTATGTGAAACTTAACATATCTGGTGAACTTATGACTATTACATTTTATTTTGTAAGTTCCCATACATGATAACGTTTCATTTCCATAAGTCTTAATTGACCCAGTGTATTTTATTAATTTATGCAACGATATACCTTTTTGAATTCTTTTAAAGGTAAAATATTTATTTGTGCGCCGGGATCTAATTTAAATTTAACATCTAAGCTATCATTTAATTTTAATATTTCAAACCATTCATTATTTGTATCTAAATTATAACAATCAGAATATTCTATCGAACCTAAAAACAAATTTCGATTATTAGATTCTTGTTCACTCACTTCACAAAGGTTGCTTTTAGAAAAACAAAATCTTGCAAAATGATTATTTTTTCCGCACTTTTTACATTTCTTACCACTGGCTGGGCACTTAAATTTCGCATGTTGAAAACCACAGCTGATGCAGTTACGCTGAAATCCCTCTTTCGAACGATGTTGAAATTCCCGCGAAAAATAACTCGGAACCAGTTCCTTGGTACTTGATCGAGTCTGCGCAGGTGAAAGTTTTGACGTAGATCTATTTGAATGTGCGTTATCAAACCTGGCCATGTGAAACTTTTTGGAATTTTTATTCTTGATAGCATCGACTTTTCTCGAATTTTTTCTTGCTTGACTTCGTTTTCACAAATTCGTTGTAACTCAATTTTTACTTGTTCTGATGCATGACAAGTTTCAATAGTTTTTATTAAATTTAAATCTTTTATTCGTAATAATCTGTCTTTCAAATTAATGTCTTTTATGCCTAGAATGATTCTGTCTTTAATTAAACTATCAGTTAACAAACCAAAGTCACAACTTGTACTTAATTGTCGCAAATCGGTCACATAATCGTCAATTGATTCATTATCTTTCATATCACGCAAAAAGAATACATATGTCACATTTTTTTGAGGTATAAAATAATCATCAAATTTTTTTATCACTTCCGAAAAATTTCTTTATTTTCCAGTTTCGCAAAAATAAAATTATTATATATTTTTAACGCTTTATCGCCCGCACAATTTAGCAGTAAATTTGTTTTAAAATTTTCACTTTCATCTTTTAATTGCTCTTAATGCTTTTAAATAAATCTCAAACTTTTGTTTGAAAAAATTATAATTTTCAGCAACATCACCCCTGAAGTCAATTTCTTTTGGAGGAATTGCTGCATTTAAAGTTTGATTTATTATACTTTGTTTTTCCGGCTGCGCCATGTTAGGGATGGAGGATACAACAACAACAACCTCACAGGTGTACGTCTAGATAGCAACTGTTTATTTAAAATAAAATACAATTCCACATACATCAGTTATAAACAGGGTGTACATACATAAATACCAAACATACCTAACAGTATGCAATAACATTTATTATTCATGCAGCAAAAAATTATCGTCGAGCCATCGCAAAAAATTAAATTACAACCAATTGCTACACAATGCAAGTATTCAGAGATATCACATTTTTAGGTACTGATTCCTGGGTTGCGAGAAGTTGAACTATTCCAGTTTCCACTTTTTGACATCCGTAATTTAAAAAGCTTTCTAAATTGGGTTTGGCTAATAAACTATTCAACCACTCTTTAGTTTGGTAATGTACTTGTTAGCAATGCTGTATTGCTGTATTTGTATGCTGTATCTTCCGTTTATTTTCCTATACCAGTAAATTGACTGGTAGTTCAAGTAGACAATTTAGTTTTCATACAGGAACAAATTTTCGTCGAGCAATTGCAAAAAAATTAAATTGTAACTAATTACATAACACCATGAAATCATTTGAGTACCATTTGATCAAAAATCTCTTTGTTAAAATCTCCAATCCGATTAGAGAGCTTGAAAAACTTTCTGTGTCTACGTTAAAGTAGATGTACAAGACAAGAACGGAAAAGGTATATTGCAATTCATGAAATATGTTTGGAGGCCTGGATTAAAAAATACTTAGTTTCCATGCTATGACGGGATGCGATAGTACCGGTCAATTTACTGGTATAGGAAAATAAACAGTAGATAGCAATACAGCATTGCTAACGAGTACATTACCAAACTCAAGAGTGGTTGATTGGTTTATTACCCAAACCCAATTTAGAAAGATTTTAAATTACGGGTGTCAAAAAGTGGAAACTGGAATAGTTCCAGTTTTCCAATCCAGGAATCAGTACCCAAAAATGTTATATCTCTGTATACTTGCATTGCGTAGTAATTGGTTGTAATTTAATTTTTTACGATAGCTCGACGATAATTTGTTGTAGCATGAAAAATAAATTTTATTGCATACCAACGTTCAAATGACCTGGAGGATGCAAAAACATCAAAAATGGTTTACCAAAAGCAGATACCGAAGCAGATTCGGAATTCCAAGTATTCAGAATGAATGCGTTTACTCAGTTTTTCTTTCTTAACTTCTTTCTTTCAAATAGTTAATAAATAATTGCACAATATGTATTTTTAATTTGAATTGAGTTGTCTTTGTAATTTTATAAAAAATCCACGAAAAGAGGTGTAAATACCTAAATATTTCCATGATTTTATTAAGAAATAATTTTAAATCAAAGATGTGATTTTTTATTTTGCCTGTTCTCAGTTAACATATTTAACTTATTACATACAACCTTTCTGTGGTTACATACAAAGTACTGGTGTAATATAGTTGTAGCTTACTAATTGTAAGTATGTAAAACCACAGATGATATCCTAGGACGGCTTTTAGTTATTGATGAATGTTTTTGCTTGTATGAATTTAAGAAAGAAATAATAAATAAAAAATACGCCACTGTGTATTACATGCAATGTGTAAAACGCATAAGAACATATATTTTGTTTACTGTGGGTGAACTATGCATTATTACCGTGCTAAAACCCTTTTTCGTTAACCAACAGCAAAAACGAGACGCGGTACTCTTTACGTTGTTTTGCAGATATCTTCGCTTTTATTATACCTATGACAAAAATAAAAGCACCATTATGTTCCCTGAAAATCAACGCAATACGTTTATTACAGTCGTTTTCTCTTACTATGTACTAGATTTGAAGATATTAAGTGTTAAATGTAATCTTGTTAAACCTGAAAAATGCTGTATCGAGAAAATCGACTGTAAACGTAGGAGTTCCCGTCAGAAACAATGTAAATAAATATCTTAAATGTTTTTTTTTTCACAACTTAAATATTATATATTTACAGTTTTGTCACAACATAGCGAATGATGTTCCGCAACAAATAACATAACAATTCAATTTCACCCCTTTTTTATTAAAACCCCCTCTCCTGCAACCCCGCACAGTTATTTTTTTTTGACGATAAGTAAATTCTGCTTAACTTAGGGAAAGACTACAACATGAGCTAGGGTGGTACTTTTTACAAGGTATGCCCAACGAAAATAAAAACTAAGCACTTTTTGGTTAAATAAAACTCTACTATTTAAATATCAAATAAATATAATAAGTTTGAATATTTATAATATTTTCCAAAACAGGAGGTTTTGGTTGAGTTGTGAGTGATTGTTAGATTTGTATTTTAGGTGATTTCCTTTCTTTTACAACATTCTACGTAGCAGAATATATAGACAACGAAAAAATTCAGATTATAATCATATTTAAGGAATTATACCTACACAAATCGGAAAATACTTCTCGATAAAGAGAAACTTTTCTATTTTAAAGTAGAAGATCTTTATTAGCTTGGCATTAGTAAATAATTCATTAACGACAGTTTCTATGTATCTTTTTCTCCTGTATACTGTGAGTATTTCTTAAAGGTATACCCCATATTTTGCACAAACATCGCATATACAGTATACACGCCCTTTTATAAATGGAAAATAATTCAATAAAACTGAGAATGTTATATGAGTTAAGAAACGTAATAGTAAAATGTAGGGATAGATTAGTTTATAGTCACCTTCATTGCCTTCATTGAGCGGATGAAATTTCGTACACTGGAATTACAAGAAATACCTTCGTGTATATTGTGTAGAGAAGTACTGTTGGTTTCATAGTGATCTAGGAAAACAAGGCTAATATGTTGCTATGTGTTATTATTTTATCCTATGCATTTATATTAAGAAAAACGATAATATTAGCATCACATTCGTTTTTATTTTACCTACCTACGTATTAGTATTTACTTACATACAAGTATTTTTCTAGGAGATGTAACGAAATAAAGTTGTATAGTTTAATTTTGTACAGATCGCAATTGTTTGAGTGCGTACAAACACAGTGTTTTATTTATATAGGTCAACGTATTATTATAATACATTTTTTATATGCGAAGTATATTATATGAGATCTACCTGCTATTTAGATTGTTGAATTTTCGTATTTCCCTTTTTACATTATATCAGCCATGTACTAACAACTTATTAAGTATAATGTTTCCCTTAGATTAAATTTGAGAATTAATTTACAACTCCCCTTAAATCTTCAAAAAGTAGTGAAATAATATGAAATTCCACGTGTCCATGTTTTGGTCAAATGGATCGTTGAAAGGTAAACGATCGTTAAAATTGACGCTTCGTTTCGACTCTCGTCGGATAGTTTGAGTTCATTCGGAGTTGTCCGCTAAGCCAAGCGCAGTTTTCGCTAAGGAATGCCTCACCAGCATCACTTCTGTGAATTTCGAAAAATTGTTCTTTTCTGCGAGTGTTATCCGTTAAAGATGAAAATTTACAGGAAACTGTTGATCTGTTGTTTTGAGTTGGTCTATCCTATTTACTCGAATAATTCCTTGATGGAAATAGAAGCTTCTTTGTTTGCCTTCGTTTAAAGTTGAAGGTAAGATATATCTCTGGTATTTATCTCCTCTTGATTTTCACAAGTTGTTAGTCAATCTTTGTTTTTGTAACAACTGAATTAACTTCATTTATTGAAAGTCTTTGACTTGGGGCTTAATTTAGCTTGAACTCTCTGATTTTGCAACCATCTCCTTGAATAAATCAGATAGCCAACTGAAAGTTAGGTGAACCTGGTGGTTTGTCTAATAATAGGGTATATTATAAAACTGTATATGGTTTTAAAAGTAATTTTGAAGATTTGAACTAATTTTTTGACGTTGTTTTAATATGTGGAACAAATGAAATTAGGATGATTATTTTGTAATAATTAAAGCATTAAGATTTATAAATAGGAAAGTTAAAAGAAAACTATAAAACTCAAGGATAATGTGTTTTAATCGTAAGCTCCCAGTGCCCAAGCAGCACTTTTAGTCATCGCTACGTACCAGCAACTACCAGTGGAACTATTAACTTGTTAAGTAGAACTTTTCGATACGTGGCGGCGTAACAATTGCTACTTTCGTAGAACTTTTTTCTCTTTTCTCTTTGACACATCGTGTTGCGTGGTTACTCTCTCTTCCTATTGCACCTTAACAAATATTCTATTATTTTCTATACTAATGCTGCGATCGTGTCAAAATGGATTACTATGTCATGTGAAATAGTACTTAATAATACAAAGAGTGATGAAATGATTGATTACTTTGTCATTCCAGTAAACCAAAATTTTAAACCATTTCAACTTTTCTGTTGAATGTGACGATGATAGGTCGAAAAATAATAACGCGCCTTTTTTAAATATATTTTTAATAAAAAATGTCTTTAATAACATATGGCAAAAATACTTTTAAGTTGATACACATGATGGATACCATTTTTATATTATTCCTGTTATGTTCTTTTATGTGTTTAAATAAAAGATACTCAATTATTGTCATTAATTAACTTTATTAATATCGAGTGAGCAGAGAGCATTACATACACAATGCATACACTGTACAAGATATGTGTCCTGCAAGCCGACTCAAGTGGTGCTGACGGATGGACTAGGATTGGCTAGTTACATCACTACAAATAAATGTTTCAAGTTACATACATAACAATTCCTAAGGCACAATTTGGCACGAATTTGTTATTTTTTTGAAGGTTAAGTATTAAAACATCTAATAACAATCATAACAAATTGCAAATTGATTAATAGCCTCCAACATTTTACAAGTAAATATGGAGATGGAGTAGTTTACGAAAAATTACTTTAAAGTGATTCTCCTGGGTAGTAAAAACGTAAGTTTTACTTTTAATACTACTGTAAGGTTCATTACTGTAGTGGGTTAAGCGATAGTTCCAGACAGGTGGCGGGAACTTTCAGTACTACTTTAAAGTTTTAAAAACTTCGTAGCTTCGGGCAAGTTACTACTACAATCTTAATACCACTTTGGAATTGCAACGACTTTAAAGTAATTATACTAAGTGGCAATACTGTTCCACATACTTTAAAAGTTACGTAGAAGTAATGGAACTACATAGTTCCAATAAATAGTTTATACAACTACACAATTACTAAAATATTCCAAATTGAAGTAATTAGTTATAAAATCATTAATTTAGTTCTAGTTACGTAACAAATACCAAATCAAAGTTCAGATCTCAGTTACTACTACTTAGATGCTGCTTGGGTGTATTTCTAATTTGAGTAAATGATACTTTAAACAATTTAAATTAAGTCATGTTAATACTTCTAGCGGAGTAAAGTAAATATATGTTGTTTTTATTCTTATTAGTTCTGAAGAAATTAAAAATTTAAGATTACTGATTACTGATTTACTATTGTTTTTGAAGTATGCTTGTTTGACTGCAATTCAACAGTTGGATATTGCGTTCCCATGTTAGGGAATCTTACAGAAAATTTCTTTATCAAAATTTTAGAACATATTGAAATTTTAACTCAAACGATCTGGCATTCATAGGCAACCTATACTTCTATTCGAATCAGCCAACTTTTCAATTTTCCTATGCATTAAGTGAATTTTTATGAGAAATTATGCCAGCGGACTTTGACTACCTAAGCCGTGTTACTAAATTTTAAGCCTCATATAAGTATTACAACTCTGATACCAAGTCGTGAGGCTGTGAAAACACCAATCGTATTGCGTTATATAGAATATGGTTTCAAAAATAGTTATTTGTGTACTTAGTGCGCGAAATGGTACTTTGGTAGCCAAGAAAATCTTTTTAAAAAATCCCATTCAAGGCCATCAAAGTCATTTCGAGTACGAATTGCACACAACGTTTTTTTCTACAGCGTAATTGAAATAACCGAAAAAGTAGAGAAAAAATCGTAAATAGAAACCTTTCTTTTAGCGCAAAGTGGACAGTTTCGTTGTTGCTAGGAAATGGCATTGCTCAAATATACATAAATCGCATAAGTGCACGAAATATTTTTCGCTCTAAAGCGAAAGTATTTCGTGCACGTTGTGAAGTAAATAAAACCAATGTGGCATTTTGCATACGAATATTAATGAAAGATTTTGTCACCATTTGTCACATTTAGACAGCTGTTTAATAAATTGTACTGGAATTTAGTATTAACTGATTCTTAATGTGATGCAAAAACGAACCTTATGAGTACATTAGAATGTACGCATCAAGACGAACAAAATTATAAGTATACACGGTGATCCATAAAGGAATAGTTAGACTTTGCCAGTTGTTAGATAAGTATTAAAGAAAGAAAATTCCTATATACCATTTTTCTGGTACTTCTATACCTTTGGAGAAAAACAGTATCGAAGCTCAGCCCAATATTTTCAAATTAAATAATAGGATACAACCTGACAATATTGTTTCGATAGCTATGCTGTCATTATCAAAGGTAATAATGATAATAATAATAATAATAATGACAGCATAGCTGTCGAAACAATATTGTCAGGTTGTATTTTAATAAAACTGTGAAACTTTTACTAATCTTTATTTATTTCATGATTATGGAGTTCCACAAAGTAAGGCTGGAAACAATAAACAATAAATAATAGGAATGCACATGTCACATATTTTAAAGTTCAAGCAGATAAACAATGTTGCTTGCTTTCTAAAATGTGCAAGGTAGCGTAATAAAGTAATAAACCGGGTTTGATCTTGGTCAAGTGTTTCCTATTATAATAAGAACAGATAAACAGAACTAAACAAACAAAACATGTAGGTTATACTATGTAGTTATTTTCTATGTAAACAAATTACGATCCATCAGGGCTGTTCTATCAAAACATAAAAAAGAATAAATGTTTTACTAAAGGAACTTTTTAGAATTCCAATAAAAAAATAACAATACCTATGTATTGATGGATAGATTAAATTATTTAAACATGTGTTTACTTAATTAACTGTTATCAGTTTATTAATGAATAACAAATCAAACTGAATGATATCATTAAATGGGTCGGTATTAAAATTACGTCATTTCTGTCTGCGTTTCCTACTAGAACACGGGTGAACCCCCGGGATTTGTTTTGCCTACACTATTCCTAATAGAACGTTCTAAGTTGTTTCAACAACATCCAAAATTGAATGTGAGTGCGTCGTCTGATCCTTGTTGTGCTCATTCAACAGATATCACGTTTTCTACTGATAGTGTCAATTTCTAAAGAGTTTGCATTTAATCCTATTAGACTTAATTCTGACCTTCATCTATTATACGGACCTTTTTGAAAACGTCGGGCAAAATTTCCGAAATTTTTATTTTCAATACCATTTGATCAAAATGTTTCTAATGACCAGAGATTCTTATCCTTAAAGTCCGATCATCGAGTAGTGAATCACCGTGTATAATATGCTCGTTGACCTTCCGATACCAAAATCATCAGATCTTTAACCATTGTTCTTTGTTATTTTCGATATGTCTATTTCTTGACAGAAGTTACTAAAGCATAAAATTTGCGTAATAGTTAATGCAAATTATTCAGTTAATTGTCGAAAGTTAACAGAATTGTTTAATTCCAAATTTTAATGATAATAAACACACAAAAATTTATTCATAATAAAAAGATTTAAATGAAAAGGAGAATTACACACACCCCCACATACATCCATATATTTTGTAACGTGAAAACTGTACGTCATTTACATATACGTTAATTGCATTGAAATAAATAAGCAATTGTAAGTTTTAATTTATTATTATCTACTCGAATTGCTTTTGTTGATTTGATAATGCAATCTGAAACGAATATGAAGCATAAAAATAAATAATCTAGTAACTTAAATCAAGATGTAGACCATATTTTAATGTCAATGTAGATAGTGGGCGACAGAACACTTCAAGTATAATGAACTGATAAATGATGTTTCATGTGTGTGGCATAACCACTATTAATTCGATTTAGCGAAACGGATCATTTCTGATTAAATATTTTGCTTTTGTTTTTAAGTGCAGTAATACACGTATATCATCTATCTTTTATTATGATTAATCCTAAGTATTTACTTAATGATGATAATAGTAAGAAAATACAATGGCGTAGATTAATCTTCCTTTAGTACACAATCAATAAAGAGAGCAGCAATAGAGATTTCCTAAAATAAGCAACATTCTGAATTAGGCGTCTTTGAAAATAGTATGGGTAGGAGTATTTTGTACATACTCAAATGGACAAATTAATGAAAAGTGATAAACAGCTAATATTAATTTAACAAGAAAATATCGATTTCAGATTTTGCAGCCAGTGTTTCTTCAGAAACCTAATTATCGACGTAATTTAAGTCGTTTTGCAACTTAAATGTGGAGAATAAAAATGAGCATACGGTTTAATATGGCGGTTTCTCCATAACGACTCATAGAAAAGTTACCGTTTTCTGGGTTTAAAATAGGAAAATAAGTTTTTGCCATTTTGGACATTTAAAGAGAAATTGTTTGCAAGTTTACGTATGCTTTATGAAACAGTTTTTGCAAGGTCAAAGTTGCAGATATGTTCAACAATAAAGTCTAAAATTATGTTATCATCATTTTCTGACAGCTGTAGAAAAAATTGTTTTGTATTGTATTTTTATTGATTGTGTGATAACTTAATAATCATATGAATTTTTTATGGCAATTAAAAAAATTATTAAAGATATGAGTTTTGTATTTTGTAAAATCTTTGTTTGCCGTTTTCAAATTTGTATGAACAATTCATCACTGGACTGTCAAAGAACAAAAGGAATGGAAATGTTTTTTTGTGTGGTAGCCTTTTATATATACATATTTACCTATTTGAAATTTTTAAGTATATAAAAGAACCTTCGCCAAAATGAACCTTTTCGTTTTTCTTAATTTGTAAGCCCCTGAAAATAGAATAATTGTTTATCGTACCTAAATTATTTTTTTATAATATTTTTAATGATTTTACGTACGTAATTACCACATTTTCTTTTTCTGGACAATTTTCTGTAATTGGATGATAGACTCTAATTCTTTTACAATTTTATTAGTTTTTGAGAGATTTGCTTAATGGTTAAGAGAAAAGTGATTAAATTTCTACACCATTTGCTTTAAACTGACAATTAATAGAAATGAAACTCTGCATGAGCAGAGTAGAAATAATAAATAAGTTCAATGTTCATCACATTGCAGAAACGAATTTGATCAAATTGAAAACGCCTGTTCCAAATAATACCAAATCAAATAAGGACGTAGTTTTTCTCTTTTTATATAGTTTATATTTACATAATACAAGTATTTGCTTTTAGTTTTCTAAAGATTTCTTTATTTGCAGAATTGAAACATTCCAATATTTCGTTTTTTTTTTTTTAAATATTTCGTTATACTAGATTAATGGTGTACGACATAATGTGTGAATGTTGCGATTGCAAAGTTGAGTGCAGAATCGAGTAGTGACTGCTTATTTAAGCAAGTATAAAATATGTATTGAAAAAGCACTTACCATATAAGGAAACATAAAAAGAAACTTCTTTAAACTTGAACCAATTCAACTGATAGTAGTACGTAACAATATAATTAAACTATGAAGGTTTTTCCATTAATAAGTTTTAACATTAACATTTAAAGCCACTAAAAAGTCTTTTAATAAGAGAATAAGAATATTCAGCTCTTAGATGGCAACTAAAAGATCGAAACACATCTGTGATGTAAATTTATCTCCAGGCCACTGCCAACAAAACTCCCCCAAAAGTTAAGAGAAGAAGCTTTGAGATTGAAATCATGAATTACCGCTAATTGGATTACTAACCGGGGATAAATTAAACTTGGTTACACCTTAGCTTCTGAAATTTTAACGTATCTACTAATAATACCGTTACCTCATTAGTGTATTGCTTGGGGATTTTCTTTTTTTTTGCTTCAGTTAGAAAATCCGAAAATTGTTACCTTCCTAGTTTGCCACATCTGATTCTGAAGTTCCGACTAAACTGAATAAAGAGGTTCCTTGAAAGGCATTTTTCTTTTCCCCTTAATTTTACTTAGATTTACATACAAGATAAAAGTCTGATAATCGAACTTGTACATCTTTTATTCGACTACGCTACAGAAGCGAATTCTGTTAAAGCTTCTCAAGTAATTTATCACCATCATAATTGTGTTACGGGCAGTTCTATGGAGGTCTACCCACACGATCGCACGTAAATTATCCGGAGAAAAATCGATTAACTTCGCACTAAAAAAAATTTTGTAGAGAAAATGTATTTATAAACACATCTTGTTCATAATTAGATTTTCTGTGTTGTATTATTAAACAACCTTTTCCGGCATTTAATAAAAAATTCTGTTGTTCAATTTTTCAACGTTTTGTTCAGTCAAATTTAGCATTAAGATAAATGTCAAGGATATACAAGGGTTAATAGTTAATTTCTACAATTAAATGCTGCAATATGCTATTATAGAATTTGTTTAAACTTATCTTAAGATCTTTATTGCAATTTGGATATTATCTGCTCCATTGAATGTAGCGTGTTTCCGCTAGTTGGAAATGCTGGAAACTTGTACAACTACCATGTTAATTCTCTAGATAAAGCATGTTTAGATCTAAATAATGGAACTAAATATATTCCTTGGTATTAGATATACAGTCTCAAACTAATTTGCTAGTTGTTTTGTATTATTTGAAATGATTGATATACAAACAGTTTCAACCAACACAAACATTTTCTTAGTTAGAATTCTATTAATATGTTGTTTACATTAAGAAATTATGAAAAAGCACTATTAAGAAACCATTACATATGTAGAAGTATGTAATGGAGATAATCTTACTTTGCAAATGCTATTCACGATTTTTTCTCTTTCTTTCGTGTTAAATTGCCATCTGTTATGTCTAGTGTTTCCTCGTATATAATAACGACACGTTATATTTTTTACATTAGAAACTAGAATATTTTAAAACTATAGCCAGTTCTCAATTTAAATGACAAGTGAAGAACTTGTTAAATCTCTTTTTGGATTTAACCCAGTTCAATTTCAATTTGGTGTTAACCTAAAAATTTTCTTCTTAAAAGCCTAGTTGTGTTAATAGCCTTGCAACTCCTAATTTGGTCATGCTTTTGAGAAGTTATTTTTATTGGCTCTTCCGTATTTAGTTATGTTGCAGTTTAGGAGTTCTTATTGGTAAGTTCTGCTTATCACTGTTTTTGTAAACCTTTACTAAAGAAAATTCTTCCTTTTATGAGTTTAGTTGTAAATTCTCTATGTTCAAGTACTGTTGTGGTTTACTCACTTGTGAAGTTTCTATAATTTCCCTCAGTAGATAGGCTAGGACAGTTCTAGCACAAAATCCCATGTTATTTCTTATGGAGGTTCAAAACGCCGAAAACGTGACAAATGATAGTGCGCCGACTCGCGACTCGAGGTCATCCGCGGTTCATCCAGACACGCGGCAGTAATTTCATATTACCTTTTTAATAATTATCTGTTATATTAATAATAATAATAAAACATTTAATATTTATTAAAATCCCTAAAAATTAATTCCCCTTCTCTTAGTCTCATATAAAATTATTGGATTTTAATAAATATTAAATGTTTTATTATTATTATTAATATAACAGATAATTATTAAAAAGGTAATATGAAATTACTGCCGCGTGTCTGGATGAACCGCGGAAAATCCCATGTTATTTCTTATGGAGGTTCGTTTTGCATTTCAAGGTCATCCGCGGCCAGACTCGCGCTCGCGAGTAAGATCTTCCGCGATCCAACCAAGCGCGCGGCAACGTTGCTAACTTCACACTGTTACATGACATGAGTCGACTTAGTAACTATGGAATTTTATTGATAAAAGTAATTACCTAATAAATTATTATTATTATTGGTAGAACATTTTATTAATAACGAATTAAAAAAATCCTGAGAACATTCGAACATAATCCCACTTTAATGTACCTTAACAGTCAACAGGTAGAAGGACCCGCATTTTTCCCATATATTACCATTAAAACGTAACATTTAACAAAATTTCGAATAAAATTAATCACTCCGTTTCTCTATGTACTTCTTATTAAAATACTAATAATAGACTTACCCCCCAGGTAGGAATATTTTTATAAACACTATTAAATTAATTCAGAAAACTGCATATTTTAGACACCGATTAAAACATCACTCAAGCCACTATAAGATAATTTCTATCACATATGTAACTGCAGTTATACGTAAATAATTTAACCAATGAAGCGCACGTATTCTGTATAACACACACAATGTTTAATTCCCCATTAAAAATAGCTTAAATTTAACCAACTGAAACTATTCAGGACCCAGATCAAATGCAAACACCAACGATCTCGGATACCTGCTGCAAACTAAATATAATGCAATATTACTCACCCCCTTTATATACGATAAGAAATATTCGAGCTCAGACAGGCCAGATCCTGTATCAACACGCACCATCGTGTCTGTATACACCCAAACGTAAAGGTTAACTCATTATAGTTTACAAACAATTAAATATGATGCAGGTAAGAACGCGGGACTCTATTTCAATAAAAGATAAAGATCTTACCCTTTACAATAAGTTTCTCCTTTTGAAAATCGATAATAAATAACACGAATTCAACCTTATAATGACATCCAGTCTGTTTATATATGTGCAGATCGGATAACCTGATAACTGAGATCTTCTTAAAATGTATTACGACATAAATTAAAACAGCCCTTTTGTATATGCCATCATCAAATATTTAAATCCGTCTTGAAATTATAAAATGTATCACTGTTTTTAAAAAGGAGAACTATTGCAATGGATCTTACCCACTGCAAGATTGCATGAGCGCATATCTATTCAATTTAATTCACACCTCATTGCATATTAACAAAATCACCAATAAAATTAATTCCCCTCTCTTATGAATGATCCCTTGACGAATATACCTGTATGTTTTTGAAAGAGCTAGGGATAAATTGAAATTCCACCACAGTTAAATTATAATCATGTTAGTACTAAAAATAACTTAATGTGAATTCCGGGCCTTTGTTCATATTTACAAGATATCTCATATGCAAGAATTATGGAATATTATAATACTTTAATTACATATAATAATTTAAGATAATTAATTCGGCATTAAAATTTCACTTGGTATTGTTATGTCTGTTTGTGTTGGTGAATATTTCACCATTTACAACATAATCATGAATAAAGTGGTTGGTGTATTTTTGCATACGAAACAATGGAACATTTATTTACGTTTAAATTTAGGCGATTAGCTTTACACCAATCACATAGAAAGTTAATGTTAGACTGCAAATATAAGCAATCATTGATATCTCGTACTTGATGATTAGCTACTGACCACGGCCTATTTGATAAGTTAACTAATTCCCAATAGTTTTCTCTCTCTAGTAATTAAGCCTTATCCACAATTAGTTTGTAACAGCTGATACACCATCCATCTTGAGATTTAATAACCTTACATTTAAAAGATTTAACATTTAAAAGTATACAAAAGCAGAATCTATTAGTCATTTCATTTAAATCTACAGCATAATAAACAGTTTCCGCATAGCATTTTAATATATGAACTGAACTGATTTATGTATCGTATTATTTAAATTCCACCTTATTACATCCAGTAACTCGGTAATTTTTCCTAGCTTTTAGCTGTTTTCTCGGCGGTACGTGTAAACGGGATATAGAACGAAATTCTAACTCTAGATTTCAGTCTCAGTGCAGCAACTGAACGAGTAACACTTATCTCTCTTCACATCCATATTTAACCTTTATAATAAAAACATGTCTTTCGCCAGCGAACTTGTTGAAGAGTTAAGGAGACTTGTCTACGACTCACAGATAAATGATGATAGTAATGCTATCCTCAGAGCCTTAAAACAATGTACCATAACAATAAGAAAACTTAATAAGGCACTAGATTCAGCGTCATCATTGGGAGCGAAGAACCATCTATTAGCCTGCTTGGCTCAAGCGAAATCTTATCGAGAGACAGTCAAAGCCTTAAAAACTGTAGGCGAGGGATATAACCAGCGAAAAGAGACAGCCTGTAGCCGAGTCAAATGGTCAGACATGAAATCAGCATTTAAGGGACGTATGCGAACTGCTGCAATAACTAACATCAGGCATATTGATCCGAAGACTTTCATGGAAGACTGTTTAGTCATTTTTCAGAGACGTATGCTGAATGCGTTGAAGAAGGATGCGGCGTTAAAGGTGAACACGGCTTTAACAGGCATGTTTGAAGTCAAAAAAGGGGATACTATTATGGAAGAAATAAAATATATAAACACTAAAAATGTAGCCATATACCGATATAGTAATTTAGCCCAATGGTTCAAGATCAATATTCAAGATCCTATCCTTAAGGATCTCGAAGAGTTTCAAGTAAGTATAGACATTGTAGAAAGTTAGAAATAAACTAACACACATATATTTCTTTATCTAGCAAAAAGATAGCGGATGGACGCTTAAATCAATCATTAACCTCCAGCTCAATATCAATAAGTATACCCAACAGCTCGTCTCATCCTATTAAATCTGAAGCTCAACATAAATCGCATAATACAGCGAGTGTACTTGAGGTCCTCTACAAGCGTCCGAAGAAATTGACGAAGATACAAAACTTGTTTAAAAGTGTTTAAAATGTATATAATTTAGATAATTGTTCTCATATTTATCCTGTATTAATAAAACTCAACAAATGTTTTATTGTCTTTTATTTTATTTTTATGTTTTATTCTGTAAGTTACTACAAGTCTACGAGTAATCAACTTATGCATTGCATTCGATGACCTAGTGACGGGGAGATAGGAGTAGGTACAATCGGTTTATGTTATGCTCCCTCGTAGTCTTAACAGAGTAATTATACTATGCAGGGGTAAGCACTATCTTTTTCCTTGAGGTTATGTTTTAGTTCGAGTTTAAGCTTAAATAACTTTACTATTGACGGCATAGACCCTTTATTTTCATATAGTAGCGACAACGATCGATCTCGCCGCTAGCTCAAAAGCATCAGAACGATGTTGACAACATTGACGATGACTATCTCAGTAGCCGGCATAGAAGCTTCTGCAGGTCTCGGAAAACTCCTGCTGCTGCTGCCTCTGGTAATGCTATGAAATAAAAACGTATCAAGATGATGGAGGAACTCAAAAGGATCATCTACCAGAACGTTTACTGTGAGAGGTAAAGAAATAAGAAACATATATAGAATGTATGTCGTTTATTTTATCATCAGTGTTAAAATATCATGTTACATATAATTAGCAGTACAACAAGATCATTTTACATAGTACAAATTAAATATTTACTTATTCTATGATTTTTCTCGTTTTAAGCTCTGTGATGACTGAAATTATTTCGTTGTCGTTTTCGAGATTGCTGCTATGAGCTTTCTTTGCGGCGTACAACAATTGTAGTCGATCCACTAGTTGATCAGGCGTACTCTGATGTATCCAATTAGGTTTCATCATCTTGTTTAACTTTTTGGGAAGACTAACCTCAAAGTCTGTAATTCTGTATAAATTTGGTCTGATTACATTTTCGTATTTCCAATGTTTAACGCTTATTAGTCGACCGTTGCGCCTATAGTCTTTCTTATGAGCATTAGTAAGTGAGATTATTTTCATATAGTTGTCGATATCTTCCTCTGTTGGACTAGGAGAGCTTATTCGTTTAAGCGTTAGTAAATTAAACAGGCCGGATGTTCCATTGAAAAGGTTGTTTTTAATTAAAATATCTTTTCCCTGAAACTGTACTCGCGAACAACCAAATCGCCACTCATCGATGTCGTTATATAGAGCGTACCTAGTTTTGTCTACGTTTTTGTTTTTTCCGCTAACTAATAATGCTCTATAATGGTTAGAGAATTCGTGATAATCTTTTAAGCTAGAATCGCATTCTTCTTCTTCATCATCAGCAGATGTAGCGAGAGATGATTGTTCAAGCTCTGGTGAGAGATTGATAGCAACGGTCTCCGATCGCGGTATAACACGATTATCATGAGGTTCTGCTTTATCACAGTGAAAGTAGGCTAATTTCTTACGGATAGCATTACGAGCGTTTATTACTTCATCATCATCATCGAGCCTTATTTCTTTATTTATGTCACAAGGTTCATTGGTATGCATACGTTTCAGATTCATGTCTTTAAATATTTCATTATTTCTAGGTGACGACTTATTATCAACAACTATGGTATTATGAACTGTGTTCAAATGACTTCTATAGTTATCAAGGCGTGTAAAATACTTTAAACAAATAGAACACTGAACTTTATACCCCTGGTGTATCTTCAAATGGCGAGCAAACCCTGAGCGTAAAACACTCATACAACATACGTCACACTTGCGTCGCTGGTTCATATCGATTAATAATTGATCATGAACTCCTATTTATATAACATGTTCTTCAGGTCACTCTTAATTAACCCTAGCACTACGTCTATCATCACCCGGTCAATCTTCCTTTATCATCACTAATTAACCCTGGCTAGCCGTCCTTAAGCATGAATTCACCCTTGGCACGGGTCAATGCTTCGATAAATACCTGAGAAACCCAGGTTATGAGTAATAATAATAATAATAATAATGTTTATGCGTCTGTTTCTCTAATCTACTAACTTTATCAATAGATCTCTTCGGTAGAGCTATGGAGAGCATGACGTCATCAGATGACAGTTACAAGCATTCAGGGATACATAGTTTAGAACCAGTGCATGATTCTCGTACACGAGAATTTGCAGACATTCAGGGTAGACATAATAGCGCCACATACAAATTTCTTTTTATACTCCAAATACCATCAGTATGAGATTCTTGTAATCAAAGATGGCTGCCAACAAATCACAGCGTAGTAGGCGTGATCCAAGATAGGTTAGGTTAGAACACGTGATGTTTCATTTACTAGCACGACTAAGGGCGAAGGGTGAAGCGACTAGTATGACTAAGGGTGAAGAGACTAGCATGACTAAGGGTGAAGGGTGACGAGACTAGCATGGCTAAGGGTGAATGGAGAAGGGTGACTATATATAAAAGGTAGATCGTTATCAGCGAGAGAGTACACGAATAAAGCCGAATCTTTCCGATGGCGAACATCCTAGGTTACAGAGCTGGTAAGTAGTCATCCTATGAGAGAGAAAGAGTTTCCGCTTAGTGAAAGGAGGATCCAATCCCAGAGTTAGCGCTAAATCTATGGAATTCCAAGATGGCTCCTTCAAATGACAAATTCAAAATGACACATGCAAAATTGTCAGATTTAATAGGTTAGGTTAGAACACGTGATGTTTTATTTAAATTATACATGAGACTAGCATGACTAAGGGTGAAGAGACTAGCATGACTAAGCTGAAACTCTTTCTCTCTCTCATAGTATGACTACTTACCGGCTCTGTAGCTTAGGATGTTTGCCGTCGGAAATCTTCGGCTTTATTCGTGTACTCTCTCTCGCTGATGACGATCTATCTTTTATATAGTAACCTCCCTTCGCCCTTAGCCATGCTAGTCTCGTCATCCTTCAGCCTTAGTCATGCTAGTCTCTTCACCCTTAGTCATGCTAGTCTCATGTATAATTTAAATAAAACATCACGTGTTCTAACCTAACCTATTAAATCTGACAATTTTGCATGTGTCATTTTGAATTTGTCATTTGAAGGAGCCATCTTGGAATTCCATAGATTTAGCGCTAACTCTGGGATTGGATCCTCCTTTCACTAAGCGGAAACTCTTTCTCTCTCATAGGATGACTACTTACCAGCTCTGTAACCTAGGATGTTCGCCATCGGAAAGATTCGGCTTTATTCGTGTACTCTCTCGCTGATAACGATCTACCTTTTATATATAGTCACCCTTCTCCCTTCACCCTTAGCCATGCTAGTCTCGTCACCCTTCACCCTTAGTCATGCTAGTCTCTTCACCCTTAGTCATACTAGTCGCTTCACCCTTCGCCCTTAGTCGTGCTAGTAAATGAAACATCACGTGTTCTAACCTAACCTATCTTGGATCACGCCTACTACGCTGTGATTTGTTGGCAGCCATCTTTGATTACAAGAATCTCATACTGATGGTATTTGGAGTATAAAAAGAAATTTGTATGTGGCGCTATTATGTCTACCCTGAATGTCTGCAAATTCTCATGTACGAGAATCATGCACTGGTTCTAAACTATGTATCCCTGAATGCTTGTAACTGTCATCTGATGACGTCATGCTCTCCATAGCTCTACCGAAGAGATCTATTGATAAAGTTAGTAGATTAGAGAAACAGACGCATAAACATTATTATTATTATTATTATTACTCATAACCTGGGTTTCTCAGGTATTTATCGAAGCATTGACCCGTGCCAAGGGTGAATTCATGCTTAAGGACGGCTAGCCAGGGTTAATTAGTGATGATAAAGGAAGATTGACCGGGTGATGATAGACGTAGTGCTAGGGTTAATTAAGAGTGACCTGAAGAACATGTTATATAAATAGGAGTTCATGATCAATTATTAGTCGATATGAACCAGCGACGCAAGTGTGACGTATGTTGTATGAGTGTTTTACGCTCAGGGTTTGCTCGCCATTTGAAGATACACCAGGGGTATAAAGTTCAGTGTTCTATTTGTTTAAAGTATTTTACACGCCTTGATAACTATAGAAGTCATTTGAACACAGTTCATAATACCATAGTTGTTGATAATAAGTCGTCACCTAGAAATAATGAAATATTTAAAGACATGAATCTGAAACGTATGCATACCAATGAACCTTGTGACATAAATAAAGAAATAAGGCTCGATGATGATGATGAAGTAATAAACGCTCGTAATGCTATCCGTAAGAAATTAGCCTACTTTCACTGTGATAAAGCAGAACCTCATGATAATCGTGTTATACCGCGATCGGAGACCGTTGCTATCAATCTCTCACCAGAGCTTGAACAATCATCTCTCGCTACATCTGCTGATGATGAAGAAGAAGAATGCGATTCTAGCTTAAAAGATTATCACGAATTCTCTAACCATTATAGAGCATTATTAGTTAGCGGAAAAAACAAAAACGTAGACAAAACTAGGTACGCTCTATATAACGACATCGATGAGTGGCGATTTGGTTGTTCGCGAGTACAGTTTCAGGGAAAAGATATTTTAATTAAAAACAACCTTTTCAATGGAACATCCGGCCTGTTTAATTTACTAACGCTTAAACGAATAAGCTCTCCTAGTCCAACAGAGGAAGATATCGACAACTATATGAAAATAATCTCACTTACTAATGCTCATAAGAAAGACTATAGGCGCAACGGTCGACTAATAAGCGTTAAACATTGGAAATACGAAAATGTAATCAGACCAAATTTATACAGAATTACAGACTTTGAGGTTAGTCTTCCCAAAAAGTTAAACAAGATGATGAAACCTAATTGGATACATCAGAGTACGCCTGATCAACTAGTGGATCGACTACAATTGTTGTACGCCGCAAAGAAAGCTCATAGCAGCAATCTCGAAAACGACAACGAAATAATTTCAGTCATCACAGAGCTTAAAACGAGAAAAATCATAGAATAAGTAAATATTTAATTTGTACTATGTAAAATGATCTTGTTGTACTGCTAATTATATGTAACATGATATTTTAACACTGATGATAAAATAAACGACATACATTCTATATATGTTTCTTATTTCTTTACCTCTCACAGTAAACGTTCTGGTAGATGATCCTTTTGAGTTCCTCCATCATCTTGATACGTTTTTATTTCATAGCATTACCAGAGGCAGCAGCAGCAGGAGTTTTCCGAGACCTGCAGAAGCTTCTATGCCGGCTACTGAGATAGTCATCGTCAATGTTGTCAACATCGTTCTGATGCTTTTGAGCTAGCGGCGAGATCGATCGTTGTCGCTACTATATGAAAATAAAGGGTCTATGCCGTCAATAGTAAAGTTATTTAAGCTTAAACTCGAACTAAAACATAACCTCAAGGAAAGAGATAGTGCTTACCCCTGCATAGTATAATTACTCTGTTAAGACTACGAGGGAGCATAACATAAACCGATTGTACCTACTCCTATCTCCCCGTCACTAGGTCATCGAATGCAATGCATAAGTTGATTACTCGTAGACTTGTAGTAACTTACAGAATAAAACATAAAAATAAAATAAAAGACAATAAAACATTTGTTGAGTTTTATTAATACAGGATAAATATGAGAACAATTATCTAAATTATATACATTTTAAACACTTTTAAACAAGTTTTGTATCTTCGTCAATTTCTTCGGACGCTTGTAGAGGACCTCAAGTACACTCGCTGTATTATGCGATTTATGTTGAGCTTCAGATTTAATAGGATGAGACGAGCTGTTGGGTATACTTATTGATATTGAGCTGGAGGTTAATGATTGATTTAAGCGTCCATCCGCTATCTTTTTGCTAGATAAAGAAATATATGTGTGTTAGTTTATTTCTAACTTTCTACAATGTCTATACTTACTTGAAACTCTTCGAGATCCTTAAGGATAGGATCTTGAATATTGATCTTGAACCATTGGGCTAAATTACTATATCGGTATATGGCTACATTTTTAGTGTTTATATATTTTATTTCTTCCATAATAGTATCCCCTTTTTTGACTTCAAACATGCCTGTTAAAGCCGTGTTCACCTTTAACGCCGCATCCTTCTTCAACGCATTCAGCATACGTCTCTGAAAAATGACTAAACAGTCTTCCATGAAAGTCTTCGGATCAATATGCCTGATGTTAGTTATTGCAGCAGTTCGCATAGGTCCCTTAAATGCTGATTTCATGTCTGACCATTTGACTCGGCTACAGGCTGTCTCTTTTCGCTGGTTATATCCCTCGCCTACAGTTTTTAAGGCTTTGACTGTCTCTCGATAAGATTTCGCTTGAGCCAAGCAGGCTAATAGATGGTTCTTCGCTCCCAATGATGACGCTAAATCTAGTGCCTTATTAAGTTTTCTTATTGTTATGGTACATTGTTTTAAGGCTCTGAGGATAGCATTACTATCATCATTTATCTGTGAGTCGTAGACAAGTCTCCTTAACTCTTCAACAAGTTCGCTGGCGAAAGACATGTTTTTATTATAAAGGTTAAATATGGATGTGAAGAGAGATAAGTGTTACTCGTTCAGTTGCTGCACTGAGACTGAAATCTAGAGTTAGAATTTCGTTCTATATCCCGTTTACACGTACCGCCGAGAAAACAGCTAAAAGCTAGGAAAAATTACCGAGTTACTGGATGTAATAAGGTGGAATTTAAATAATACGATACATAAATCAGTTCAGTTCATATATTAAAATGCTATGCGGAAACTGTTTATTATGCTGTAGATTTAAATGAAATGACTAATAGATTCTGCTTTTGTATACTTTTAAATGTTGAATCTTTTAAATGTAAGGTTATTAAATCTCAAGATGGATGGTGTATCAGCTGTTACAAACTAATTGTGGATAAGGCTTAATTACTAGAGAGAGAAAACTATTGGGAATTAGTTAACTTATCAAATAGGCCGTGGTCAGTAGCTAATCATCAAGTACGAGATATCAATGATTGCTTATATTTGCAGTCTAACATTAACTTTCTATGTGATTGGTGTAAAGCTAATCGCCTAAATTTAAACGTAAATAAATGTTCCATTGTTTCGTATGCAAAAATACACCAACCACTTTATTCATGATTATGTTGTAAATGGTGAAATATTCACCAACACAAACAGACATAACAATACCAAGTGAAATTTTAATGCCGAATTAATTATCTTAAATTATTATATGTAATTAAAGTATTATAATATTCCATAATTCTTGCATATGAGATATCTTGTAAATATGAACAAAGGCCCGGAATTCACATTAAGTTATTTTTAGTACTAACATGATTATAATTTAACTGTGGTGGAATTTCAATTTATCCCTAGCTCTTTCAAAAACATACAGGTATATTCGTCAAGGGATCATTCATAAGAGAGGGGAATTAATTTTATTGGTGATTTTGTTAATATGCAATGAGGTGTGAATTAAATTGAATAGATATGCGCTCATGCAATCTTGCAGTGGGTAAGATCCATTGCAATAGTTCTCCTTTTTAAAAACAGTGATACATTTTATAATTTCAAGACGGATTTAAATATTTGATGATGGCATATACAAAAGGGCTGTTTTAATTTATGTCGTAATACATTTTAAGAAGATCTCAGTTATCAGGTTATCCGATCTGCACATATATAAACAGACTGGATGTCATTATAAGGTTGAATTCGTGTTATTTATTATCGATTTTCAAAAGGAGAAACTTATTGTAAAGGGTAAGATCTTTATCTTTTATTGAAATAGGGTCCCGCGTTCTTACCTGCGTCATATTTAATTGTTTGTAAACTATAATGAGTTAACCTTTACGTTTGGGTGTATACAGACACGATGGTGCGTGTTGATACAGGATCTGGCCTGTCTGAGCTCGAATATTTCTTATCGTATATAAAGGGGGTGAGTAATATTGCATTATATTTAGTTTGCAGCAGGTATCCGAGATCGTTGGTGTTTGCATTTGATCTGGGTCCTGAATAGTTTCAGTTGGTTAAATTTAAGCTATTTTTAATGGGGAATTAAACATTGTGTGTGTTATACAGAATACGTGCGCTTCATTGGTTAAATTATTTACGTATAACTGCAGTTACATATGTGATAGAAATTATCTTATAGTGGCTTGAGTGATGTTTTAATCGGTGTCTAAAATATGCAGTTTTCTGAATTAATTTAATAGTGTTTATAAAAATATTCCTACCTGGGGGGTAAGTCTATTATTAGTATTTTAATAAGAAGTACATAGAGAAACGGAGTGATTAATTTTATTCGAAATTTTGTTAAATGTTACGTTTTAATGGTAATATATGGGAAAAATGCGGGTCCTTCTACCTGTTGACTGTTAAGGTACATTAAAGTGGGATTATGTTCGAATGTTCTCAGGATTTTTTTAATTCGTTATTAATAAAATGTTCTACCAATAATAATAATAATTTATTAGGTAATTACTTTTATCAATAAAATTCCATAGTTACTAAGTCGACTCATGTCATGTAACAGTGTGAAGTTAGCAACGTTGCCGCGCGCTTGGTTGGATCGCGGAAGATCTTACTCGCGAGCGCGAGTCTGGCCGCGGATGACCTTGAAATGCAAAACGAACCTCCATAAGAAATAACATGGGATTTTCCGCGGTTCATCCAGACACGCGGCAGTAATTTCATATTACCTTTTTAATAATTATCTGTTATATTAATAATAATAATAAAACATTTAATATTTATTAAAATCCAATAATTTTATATGAGACTAAGAGAAGGGGAATTAATTTTTAGGGATTTTAATAAATATTAAATGTTTTATTATTATTATTAATATAACAGATAATTATTAAAAAGGTAATATGAAATTACTGCCGCGTGTCTGGATGAACCGCGGATGACCTCGAGTCGCGAGTCGGCGCACTATCATTTGTCACGTTTTCGGCGTTTTGAACCTCCATAAGAAATAACATGGGATTTTGTGCTAGAACTGTCCTAGCCTATCTACTTCCCTCCTTGAGATTTTCAAGCGGGTGAACGTTTTATTATTTCCTGTGGATCTTGTTTGGTTTTGTGGTCGGTATGCTGCGGAATTCTCTTTTTTTATGCTACATTTTTACGTTACATATGTTTGCATCCTTACTAAAAGTGTCCTTCGGGAACGTTAGGTTTTGTTATCTACTACCTTGGAGCCGTATCTAAAACATCAAGTGTTTTATAGAGTACATAGTACATACGAGGATGAATTGATAAATCTCCGGCCTAACCCATATGGGATACAAATTTTTGCAATGTTTTTACGGCATTTTATTTTTTCATAATTTATCAGTATGGCTGTGAAATAACAAAAATTTCTGTCAAACAATAATTGTTTGGCAAGTTGTCAAAGTCGATAAAGTTTTGTGTGGTGTTAAAATGGAAAAAGCTGAAATTCGTGCGGTTATTAAATATTTTCACATTAAGGGTTTATCCCCAAAAGAAATCAAAGCTGAGCTAGACGGGACATTAGGCGAATCTTCTCCTTCCTATAGCACAGTTAAAACCTGGGTTGCGGACTTTAAACGGGGTCGCAAAAGCACAGATGACGCACCGCGTTCAGGAAGACCGAAAACTGCCACCACAACGGAAAAAGTCCATAGAGTTGTGTTGAATGATCGGCGATTGAAGTTGGCTGAAATAGCAGATACCCTGGGCATTTCAACGGAACGAACATATCATATCCTAACCGAAATTTTGGGAATGAGAAAGTTATCGGCACGTTGGGTGCCGCGGCTGCTCACAGTGGAACAAAAGCTGACTCACAAAACAGTTTCAAGTGAGTGTTTAGACTTGTTTAATCGAAATTCAGTGGACTTTCTGCGACGGTTTGTAACAATGGATGAGACGTGGATTCATCACTACACACCCGAAACAAAGCAGCAATCAAAACAGTGGACTGCCAAAGGAGAACCTGCTCCGAAGAAAGCCAAAACAGTTCCGTCAGCCGGAAAAGTTTTGGCTTCAGTCTTTTGGGACGCCAAGGGAGTACTTTTCGTTGATTATCTTCAAAAAGGTAAAACAATCAACGGAGTATACTATGCTACCTTACTGGATGAATTAAAAAAAAATATTGAAGAAAAACGACCTGGATTAGCAAAGAAAAAAATTCTGTTTCACCAGGACAATGCACCTTGTCACAAGTCGGCAATTGCCATGGCAAAAATCAATGAATTGCAATTTGAATTGTTACCCCATGCCCCTTATTCACCAGACTTAGCCCCATCGGATTTTTATTTATTTCCAAACCTAAAAAAATTTCACGCTGGAAAGAAATACGAGTCCGATGAAGAAGTGATTGCTGCCACAAACGCCTATTTTGACGAGTTAGAAGAAAAGGCTTATAGGGACGGTATAAGAGCACTTGAACAAAGGTGGACCCAGTGCATTGAACTCGATGGGGACTACGTAGAAAAATAAAATTTTTGTTAACCTGATATTCTTTTGTTTTATTGCCTAGGCCGGAGACTTTTCAATTTATCCTCGTAGATCAAGAAGTTAGGCTACACAACACTCTCTTAGATATAAAATTATTTCTTTAACTTTTAGGTTATTGCTTGACATCTAAAACCAATTTTTTCTATACAATTTAATGTACTATTTCTAATTGTGACTGTTTCTTTATTGTGGGTCATTTATAAATTTACAGTAGGAATTTTAACCGAAATCAGACTAAGCAATGCCAGAACGTCCTAGAAATATTATTTTTAGTAGTTCTTACTTTTAGATAAGTATGAAGGTAGCCAAGGCCGAAATATTAACCACGGGGACATCTTGAATGCTTGTTTATACGACCATATTTAAATCCACGAACCCACTTATCAACGGCGGGATATGCAGCAGCAGACTGCTTTAGAATGCTCTTATTAAAACAGTCAAAACAAGATTCGTTAAACGAATAACTTATAAAATAAATAAAGATTATTAAAAGTTTCACAGTTTTATTAAAATATACCTGACAATATTGTTTCGACAGCTATGCTGTCAAAATAATAATAATAATTATTCATATAATAATATGAATAACTTATAATTTGACAGTTAAGGGTCTGAGCATAATTACACTTGCTTTCGATTTGAAAATAGCCCTTTTGAAAGAATTTTTGTAGTTAATGGAAAATTATGTAATATAGGAATATGAATGACAAGTTTCAATGTAGTTAAGTAGCAGATACAGTAACATTGAGACTCTGGAATATCCGTGGTGATCCACCAGCAATAGTCAGCAAGCATAGTTGATGTCAATTTCCCTTGAAATCATCGCTTCATGCTAAATGGTTGGTGGAAAGATTCCCTGTGTTTATCACTAACAGAACTGCAGTAACCTTATCGGGAAAAAATTTTAAGTGAAGGTGTAGATACTATGAGAAACATATTTTCAAGTTGCTTATTATTAACAGTTCATGATTCTGAAGCTCAATGAATATTGATGTGCAGTGAAGGAAGAAAAGTTCTGCTAGAATCTTTCAATTGCGTGTGTTGAAGTTTTTTTGGTTATAATGTTTTTGTGTGTTCCCTGTCAACTTTCTTGTAACGGGCAGCTGTAGCATTCGTATAAGAAAAGCAGATAGATAGATTAATAGATTGTTTAATAAACAAGTAGTTTCCATAACATTGTATAAAAAAGTTGGTTTGGTTTATAAATATTTACTTTATATTTAATTACAAAGTTGAAAATAGTGGGGATTACTATTCTCCCCTTATTTTTAGACATTGGAATCGTATCGAGCTTTTCTTTTAGAATAAAAGTGTTTCAGCAGCTAAAGAATGACTCTCCTTATAGTTTACTAAAATGTATTTATCGCATGTTCTACTTTACGAAACATAACATACAAAAGAATTTCATTATGCTTATGTTGCGTCTTACGGGTTTTCGCGAGTGTATTGATTTATATCAATACACTCGCTGTATGCAGGTATTCAGCACCTTACCTGCTGGTTTAGTTTATAAAATTTGTAAAGATTTTCTTGACAGTTAACGATTTGGGTAGTTTTATTATAATTTGTTTTTCAAAAATAAATAGCCCGTGGAGTTAAGTAGTTTATTATTATGTTGTCAAGGTGTTCCTTGGATACAACTGAGACATATATGCAAAAGTGGGGATGATTTCTTACAGGAGATCTATGGGTTTAAAAACACATATTTCTTGATAATCTAAAATTACGTGTTTTAGTTGTTATTTTTATTTCATAAAAACAGGTAAAACGAGGATATTAATTATTTAATTCATATTTTAATGTATAATTGAATGCATTTGAAAATTGATTCAGTCGACATGAAATAGCCATTTTATTATTGAGTATTGACATAAGTATTTAACACTATTAGAAAGAGGAATTTTTTCTATCTTATATAATCTGTTTAAACAATTAATAATAGTTATAAACTATTATTTGGTTATGTAAATTTAGTTACATTTTAGCAATTGTTTTCCGCTAAAGCAATTATTAAATTAGTGTGTTACCCTAGAAAGATAACTAATTTTCTTTTTTTGTTTTTTGAATACATATAAATATAGGAAGCAATTTGGTGACTCTCTCTCTCTGTAGATTAAGCTGTACAAATCAAGCGTTTGTATGTAGAGCATAATATTTTAAAAAATTTAAGGTTATGTAGTGAGTTAGAAACGTTAGCGACAACTAAACTTCAAAATTTTGAGGTTATATTTTGCTGTTACTCCAACCTGTTTATTATTTATGAAAATTTTGAATTTAGTCAGTGATTTTAAAAATAAACAATTTAAATTAATTAAATAAATAGTGCTGTGGATTTAATAGTGACTTAATTTTTTTTGTGGAAAGAAATTTTTTTGATTATCAGATTAATATTGGTCTTTGAAACTTGGCTGGAATATGGAAATTTATTATTGTATAAATTTAAATGAATTTACCTTAAGCTTGACATACAACTGTTGTTTATAATTTCAATTTTATCCAGTAATATAAAACTTTTTCACGAATAGAGGTGAAATTTTGGTACATTTCAACCATTTTAACATTAAATCATGTGGCAGCAAGAACATTTACAAGTTACTACTAATTTAAGCCGGTAATTTTAAAAGCCGCCAAAATATTTGTTCTTTGTAAATAATGTAAGGTATTTATTTAAAGTTTTAATACAAATAATGGAAATATTAATCTTAAAGATAAAAAGAATTACACTGTCTTAGAATTAATTTTTCTTTTATTACAGATATCCAAATGACGTAATTTTTAATATTTTTTAGCTTTTTAATTTTAATTTTGTTTGTTTATTTTGTGTGTTGGTGTCAAATAAATTTTCTCATTTAAATATTTTAAAAGTATTTATTTATTTTATTTATGTGTTTAGTTAATGATGTTTTATAGATCCATATTTATTCATTGCCTTATTGAAGCCGACCCGCCGGGTAAAGTCTCATTTGTGACTAGAGTCTAGGTTCACAATTAATTTAATAATAGCCGGAGCATTTTTCTTTTATGGTAAAGGTAGGTGGTTTATATTTTGTATATGTCTTCACTGTGCTTTTACTAACGTCTGTAACTGTCAATTAGAAATTCAATTTAAATCAATTTAACTTTTTTATCAACAACATTTATCCGTCAACGAACGACGATAAAGATATTATTATTACTATTACTGCCCCTCATATATTTTATATCAATACATATGGGTAATTCTTCAGAAATATTAAATTTATTGTCCCTGCTTATTTATTACTGTATTACGAATATCTTTTTATCTGTTTGTTTAGTACAGTAAGGAGGTAACAGCAGTCTATCTAGCCAGGTATATATTAACAACTAAACTATTTGTTTTAACTATAAAAAGTAAATTTTATTATGCCACATTTCATTTGCGTGTCATGTCTCTAGTATGTATTTTCAAAGTAAAAAGCAGTTTTTTCTAAGGCATCAGTTAATGATTGTTGTTCTAATTGAGGATAATATCATTCAGAGTCAATTAATATATAAAATATTAGGAGGAGTATCCACTCCTACGCAATCAATAAAATATTGTCCCTGATTTTTTTTGTTATTTGCCTGGACCTAGCTAAAAGAGAAGAACATTATTAAAGTTTACGTATATTATTAGCATTTCTACAATAGCAACATTACACATGTGTTTCGTGCATATGAAATTTTATTGAGATAAATACTTGTTCAGTTGTCTTGTTCAGTTGAACTATAAACTTTATAGAGGTAGTTTATATGGTTTGATGTAAGGGTACATTTATTTTGTGTTATTTGAGTGGACTTTCTACAAAACATTTTGTAAGTAAATAGACTACTTGTGTTGTTTCATTATATCTAGTATGAAGTCTCCAAAGAAAATAGTTTAGGCGCTATGTTATATTAATGCTCTAATATTCATTGGCGTGGTGTTTTCATTGTGTCATATCCGTGGATTTATAACTCCACGGAATTACAATTTGTCCACGTAAATGACAAATCGTACATATTTCCATGTTCTTAAACTATGGATCGCAAAGATGTGGCAAAGAAGAAGAGAAAAAGAGAATGCGAGAAGAAAAGAAGAGAAAGAATTAAAAATGATCCAGAAAGGAAACAAATGGAAAAGCTTAAACACAATGACTGTCATATCACGTAAAATAAAAATTACTATTTTTTATTATTCCTGTTATCAAGTATTATTAACCATTATTGAGCATTATCGTTTTAGAACTATCTATTTATTATAATATTAAAGCTCATTTTTGTATTAAAATCTTTTTACATAGTCATTATTGTTATTTGCATGTTATTAGGATCATTTACCTAGATTCAGATACTGTAAATATCGAAAATGAATAGATTAAGCTCTACTAATCAGCAGTATGTATACTATACAGGGTGTCCCACAATGCTGTTTACACGCAATATCTCCCTTATTTGAAAAGATAAAGAAATCACCCAAAAACTATTGTGAATGACTCAAAATGGACCTTCAGAAAGCATTCTTAAACGCTGGTTGCATAGCAACGTTAAGGAGATCATGCCAACTTGATTAATTTTTCAAATTGCACTCTCTGTTTTTTTTCATGGAAATCTATTCTTAAGTTCATTCTGCATACGGTAGTATACCTTACTTAATTATCTAATGTGCATTTAGGGGTTGAAAAAAATATTCTTTATGAATTGAATTTATCTTAAACTTAAATCATATGCTCAAAATGCCCTCCTGTGGGCTCTACACGGGCTTTAAAGTGCCTCAGTAGTTCCCTTGTAGACACGGCTCTAATCATATTTTTTGAATAAATAATTTAGTTAGTGAATATGAAGTGTACAATTTATAAAGATATTTTTTTTAACCCCTTAATGCACATTAGATAATTAATTAAGGCATACTACCGTAAGCAGAATGAAGTGAGGAATACATTTCCATGAAAAAAACCAGAGGGTGCGATTTAAAAAATTAATCAAGTTGGCATGATTTCGTAAACGTTGCCATGCAACCAGCTTTTAAGGATGTTTTCTGAAGGTCCATTTTGAGTCATTCACAATAGTTTTTGGTTGATTTCTTTATCTTTTCAAATAAGGGAGATATTGCGTGTAAACAGCATTGTGGGACACCCTGTATAATAAATTAATCATACTCTTTCTTAGAAAAACATATTTCAGCATTCTTATTTTCCGAAAAAATTTTACATCCAAATTTTTGATTTCGGGAGAAACATCCCATATACACAGCACGCACACATTTATGCTAGACACTTACAACATCGTACATATGTACATTATCGTTTCTTTATATTAAACGCGATACATTCCGAGAGCTCAGATTTAATCCTAAAAAATAAAGAACCATTTTATTAATTTGAAATTTTCTAAATAAGTTATAATGTTACAACTAAACATACTAAAATCTGTTTCGAGTAATTTACTGTTTGTCATTTCTCCACTTTTTCGCCGTACTAAAAAAATCATAAAAAATCCAAATATGGTATATAACGATCTCAATGGAAGATTGCCAAATCGTAAAATATATCTTCGACGTAAGTTTATAAGTTTTGACGTTCCCGTGGACGTATTTAAGTTAAACTACAGTCAGTATCTTGTAACCTGCGAAATTGCAACAAACAAGATTTTATTAAAATTTTTTACTTACAAGAATTTAAATTAGATTTTAAGTTACTCTGTTAAATTTAAACAATGTGTATTGAAAAGATTATTAATGTCTGAAATTAACAAATGCCTATTAATATTTTACGAGTTAGTTACTGTTAATGATGTGTACATATCCTAGGAGCTGATGCCTGACAAAGCGAAAACCAAGCAGATAGAAGGTTATCCATGTAAACTGCCAAGATGAATGGATGACACAAAGTTGTAGTAGTAAAGATGGCGTATTCGCGAAATGGAGTATGAAAATACATATAAGATAGACCTAATTGCCTAAGTGCTTGTTAACAGATAAGATAGACATGCAAGATGATTAGGTAGTGAGCAAATTAAAGTATCATTAGCAGCTAATTAGGTAAAAGATTATTTTTATAAAATCTCACGTTCTAATGTTTTACAAAGTATATATAAATATATACATGAGTCAATAAACTACTTTAGTCATTGCAAAAAAATTGTAAATCTCTCCAATTAACTCATCAAACATATTATATTTAAAACGAATTATTATATTTATCGAAATAAGTTATTGCTCATATAATCAGCACAGCTTAATACTAAAGTATGAATTTTTATAATTTTTGTCAAGGTAGTTGGCGATCAAAAAGTCCACTATGTCACATTTTATAAATAATTCGTAAAACAAATTGTACATTGGTAGAAGTTTCTTTTCTAATACAGTAATTATCCTTGTTTATTAGTTATTCAAATGATGTATGCTAAATGTACTATAGAAATGTTTTTATTTTGGAAAAAGTTTAATTTATTGGTTCGACTACGTCACAACTAGGTCCACTGCATCACATTTTTCAACGTTACTAAGTGGACTTGTGACTTAGTGGACAATTAGCAGAAAATTATGAATAAAGCAATATCTAAATACGCGTATTTGTTGATAGTTGGCTATTTCGGTATAATTTTAATTCATTAGTATCCTAACAGCTCATTTTAAATAGAAATTATTATTATTTATTAAAATATTTACGTGACTTAGCAAACATGCAGTTAACACACGCACTCGCCAATGCATCGGTTCTTGCACTGGTAACTCGACCTTTTGATGTTAACTGCCAAAATTATATCGTAAATCAAAGCACTAATTATCGGTCATCCAACGTGTTTGTTAGTTTCGCTTTTGGTTGCTTTTTCTTTTTATTAGGATGGCACAACTTAAATTTTGTGGCAGAACTAAAAAGTATAAGGACAATGTTTAATTATAGATAAAATGAAATTGGGCTAAAATATGATTTAGATATTTGGTGGATCATAAGAGCAAGCGCAAATACAGGTAGCTTATTTATCTGCTTCTTATTAAGACCGTTATTTTTTAGGATTGTTTTTAATCATGAAGTATATCTGGGGACATGGGGTTTTGTATATCAGCAGGAGAAAAAGTGCCTTCTTTTCACATTGTTGGCATATTTTTAATCAGTAGTATAAAATTAGTTTGGTACCTCTATACTATTAATGTGTATACGATAAATAATATAAATTATGTATTGCTTTGCTTGTGATTTTGAACAGATAATTGAATTAAAAAAAGATAAAATATAAAATTGAATTATGTTACAACAATATAATAATGACAATAATCGCTTCGCTATGTAGTACTGTGAATTAATGCACTTTTTTATTTCAACTATTTAACCCGGTCATTTCAAGAGAAAAAAATTGATAACAGAGGAAAACTTTTTTTAGAAATAGCATTACACTATTACATTAAATTAAGAATTAGGGTGCTGTGGGTAAAAGAGGCATAATAAAAGTCGGACGACGTTCACTATTTTAACCATATTAAATATAGTAATCATCATTTCAATCAGTTTGCTTATTTAATGTTATTTCTTTTATTTATTTTTGTTATTTTAAACTTTTTAATTTAAATTTATCCATATTATCTTATTTTTATCTCGTGTAAATAAATAATTAATGCAAACCACCATCTTATATTACATGCTACTACAAACAATGCGAAGCTGTAACTGGAATGTAAATTGTTAAAGATTAGTGTAGTATGTATGACACTCATGACTGAGACAATAAAATAATTTATTTCCATTTTTTCACGTTTTTTTGCAAATATTCAGCTTCGTATGCGAGTTAACACTCGAACTGTATGCAGTCATATAAGACGATGTATCAACCATATGCTTTGTCTTTTAGATAACGCTTCTCATAATATTATGCTCATTTACATAATTTATTCTAATTTACATAATGTATGCAAACGGATTCTAATCTGCATAATTATTCTTCTCATTTACATTATGTTTGCGAACGTACTTAGAAATCTTATCTTATTTTAAATAATCAATGCAAGATGCTCAGAATCTTTATCTTAATGGCTGAGTACTAATGTGGTTCTCTAAGAACTTCAACTTAATATATCCTAAGTAGGCGCATTTTATGACCATAGTATGGTATATAAACACCGGACCTTGATGAGATCCTTCAGTTCGAGTTACGACGAACTCCAGGCTAGAAACTGTTATCCAGGGATAGTGTTTACCTGCCTTGAGCTACACTTACTCCGAAGCCGTAGCAACTGGTATCCAGGGATACTGTTTACCTCGGCCTTCTGAGCATTATTACCAGTTTTAAATGTTGAAACTGTATCATAGTGTTCAAGTAACTATGCAAGTGCATATTGTGTAATTTCACGGCGAATAAACATCTATTGTACTTAACAGTAAACTGTGTATATTTTTGTAACTTGGACTACGACTTTTGCGTTTTTAAATAAAGTATTATTTTTAAAAACGCTTTTCCACGTCAAGAAAAGTTAATTTGCGTCGCATGTCGTTAGAGGTTATTACAAAACTTGTAAAGTATACAATTCTCTACAAGCTTTGTTCTATGCATTTTTTCGTATGATTAATCGTTTTTGAGATGAGGAGCGGAGAGCGGGAAGCGCGAATCCGTTTATAGGATAACGCTATGTAAACTGCGGAGCCAGATGCATAGTATACTTTACAAAGTATACTATATTTTTATATAAAAATATTTTTATTAATAATAAAGTTACAAAATTTGTTATTTATAAACAATATTTATAAATATTATTTATAACTAACAAATTCATTAGATAATATTTTAAGTTATTGAAATTAAATATTTTAAATACATTATAAGTAATAAATATGGTTTATAAAGAGTAATAATAACGAAATAATACATTTATTTTCTACACTACCTTTGAGGTAAGATGCAAGGCGCGTTTGTTTAGACATGGTGTCCCCTACAGGCCTAGTGCATGTTGTACCGATGATAATTGCACCGGTCTGTTGAGTCTTGTTGATTTGATGAACTGCGTGTACCTAAAATTGTCTATAACATGTTCTAATTTTGGAACATTTACATGGCTTAATTAAAAATAATAATACTTTTATAATATAATTAACTTTGTAAAGTATACAATGCATCCGGCTCTGTAGTTTACATAGCGTTATTCTATAAACGGATTCGCGCTTCCCACTCTCCCCGCTACATTTCGAAAACGATTAATCTTACGAAAAAATGCCCTTGTAGAGAATTGTATGGTCTACACTAACTTGACTAACACATCTTGACTAACTTACACAATATCATATGAGACCTTTAGAACGTAAAAACGAAGGTCTATGCAAATTTTCAACTCTCCGGCTTTTATTCCGAGGTTTACCATTTATTTCGCTTTATTTGACTGGACTAAGAATAAAGATAAACATAAACACATGCAGAAAACTTCCAAAAGCTTATAACATACAACACCAGGTGCATACATTTTTTCTACTACTACCAACTTAGTCATAACAAGAATATCCTCAGGACATAATCTTCAAATAGATGCAAAATGCATTGAAATATATTTATCTACGTTTGTATAACCAAATAGCTATAATTAAAAAGAAAATAATAATTAAAAGTGCGTTTTCTTATGAACTTCTATAACGTTGAAATTCTGAAACGTTTGACGGTCACTATTTAAAACCACGCTTCTCCGTTAGTTTGGTTGTCACTGGGTTTCCATTTCCCTCTGTTTATCGTAAAGTCGCACCTGCGCGCTCAAGCGCATTCTCAATAGTAGAGTTGTTATAACGAAAATGGCTGACTGGCATTAGAAATTGAATGTGGGATGAATTAGAAAATTGGTTTTGATATAATTCGCTTTAGCGGAGAAAATCTCACATTCAACAAAATGATCATCTAATTGTATATATGTGATCAATAGTCAAATTAGACGGATTAAATTCTAGTGTTAACCATTCAGGTAAATCTTTTTTATTTTCAACAATGTGCTAAAATCTCATTTAAAATATTTTTCTATTTTAAGTAATATTTCCCTATCAGTTACCTTGGCGGAATCGTGTAATAAAAGACCTTTCAGTTTATCGAAAGGTAAAATTCTGTTTAAATATTTAAAATTAATACTACATACAGGGTGTTATTTTTAGGTCTTTTATTTTCTTTTGGGTTTTGTTGCTCGTTGTCTTTTATTCCTGTTCCTGCCCCTCTGACTTTGGGTTTAATTTGAAGGTCTTCGACTTTGGGTTAGTACCTGCATACATACGTATAGGATTTATGTAACAAGATAAGAATATACCGAAGGGTGAAACGAAAATCCATAAGCAAGGCTTTAAAACCGTACCGTATCATCCGAGGGTCATCGAATGGTGGGATCTTTGTTTGAAACTGTATGTATATATATATATATATATATATATATATATATATATATATATATATATATATATATATATTGCTGTGGATGGTAGTTTCAAAATTTTGGAAAATTTTGAAAATTTTGTGAAAATCTAAAATCTTTGCTAAAAACTAACACTTTTGAAATATTTTATCAACTTTTACAGTTAAAAGTAAATTTAAGTTATTTAATGGTGTGTCATTGATTTTGAAATCAATGTGTATACTTTTTAATAAGGTTAAATAATACATATTTCTTTATTTAGTATCAAATAGCTTACTCACTGATTACTTAAGTGTACGTAACATCCAGTTGTTCGCAAGTTTTTGTTATGATGTAATTCAATTATGTATACTTTCAAATGAGTATATCGACGGGTTATGTGATTCTTTAAGGTTTAGTTAATGTAAATAGATCGTTTTTATTGCGTAAAAGTATTGTGTAATTAATCTGTAATAGATGTGTCATTTTTATAAAGAATATTAATCTGCTATTATGTATTATATGAGTGTACAGTTTGTATTAGTTCGTAAGGTGACGTCAAATAGTGTAATATAATTATGTAAATAGTCAATGGTATATAAGCATAGAAAATCATAATGTTGAGAGCACTTACTGTTAAACGACGAAAGAGTATAGACACTTACTGTTAAACGACGAAAGAGTATAGACACTTACTGTTAAACGACGAAAGAGTATAGACACTTACTGTTAAACGACGAAAGAGTATAGACACTTACTGATAGAAAGCGACGGTCTAAAGTCGTGTAAGATAAAAGACACTTACTGTTAAACGACGAAAGAGTAAAGATATTATAGTAAATCAAGCGACAAAGTAAAGTCGTGGCTGATAATATTGTAAAAATTTAAATAGTCTAGAATTAAATAGACAAGTTAAGTTAGTTGGTGATTTGAATACGGCGAAGGTGTAAAAAGTATAAATTGAAAAGTGTATATGATTATAAAGAACCACCTTTAAGATAAATTACTTGCTAAAGTTAGGCAAGATAATAAATCAACGTTAAAACCATAAACGGGTGTTTTATTTTAATTAAACACAAAAACAACTATAAGTATCTTACGAAAAAGGGAAATTGAACCCGCAGTTAATAAACAAAAGTGAGTTCCAAAGTCAAGTGTATGGATGATATTATATGGAAAATCCATGCAAAAGGAAGAAAGTCAACCCTGAATTGCAAGCCAGCCCTGTGTCAACATAAAGTGATCTACTCTGCCAATGGTTTGGGAAAGAGGACATCTATACTAAAAGGAAAAAAGGAGTATTATAAAAAGGTAGGAAGTTATTTCCTTTTTGTATTGGCATTTGCTGAAGAAAAGACTATCGTTTGTAAAGTGTAGTAAAGTGATATGAACAATTTAGTAATAGTTAAAATTAATTAAGATTTCAATTTTAAAAGTGATTTTAAATTTCAATTTGTATATTTTTTTATACCACAAGAATCCACATTCACCCTGAGATGAGTCTTTATTAAATTTAATTTTGATATGTTAAGTTATTTAACTGGCGCCCAACTCTCTTACGTAAACTTGAGTTAGTCAAGAACTAACGTAACATTAATTTTACATAACCCTTGCATTATTAAATCTATTAAAAGGTATTTTCAAATCATATTAGAATTTATAAAAGAGGGAAGTTGAAAAGCATTTCCAAAGTTCACAGTCATTTTAAAAAATCAATTTAATTATAAAGTAATTATCTACGATCGAACGGCAATTATTCACAGTTTCAAAATATTTAATAAAATTTTTAAAAATAATTTATTATTTTTAATTAACCAATATAACAGCATTTATATATGGCGCCCAACGTGGGGCATTTCTTAATGTGGGGCAAAGCAAAATACTATTTTTTTTTAAATGAAATATTACAGCATTTATTTTTGGCGCCCGAGCATTATAATTTTTTTTTTAAAATAATATTATTTTTAATTAACCAATATTACTGCATTTATTTATGTCGCTGTCAACGCGGGGCATTTCTTAATGTGGGGCAAAGCAAAATACTATTTTTTTTTAAATGAAATATTACAGCAATATATATTATATATATATATATATATATATTTACGGCCACTTATCAAAGTGAGGACATATCATGAACCGTAGTTAATGAGGACCACCCTTATAAATGGTCACAGCTTTGCAAATTTTTTTGTCATCACTTGTTTACTTGTTCTAGTTATGTATCTCGCAAATATACACAGATTTCTTTGAATTTAAAAAAGTTTTATTTGCTGTGTATAATAATACCAAGTGAGGCTACACTATACTACTGACGACGTGAGGACCATATTATTAGATACGATTTAATCGGCAAAGTGAGCCCCAATATCAAATTATACACAGGTTTTAAGTATAACATGAGGACCGGCGCTGTTGCCATCATTTGCTTTCAATATCATCAGCAAAAATGCATGCTATTCTATTATTGGAATTTGTTAGTTGGTCGGTCGTCAGTATAAAACTAATTTGGTGTGGCGGAGACGGGTATGCTTCAGTAGCCATTTTAATAAACCCGTTTTTGAAAATATCTCGAGAACGGTTGGTTCTACGAAAAAAATATAACAGACTTTTTTGTAGAAAAATAAATTATCTATCTTTTTTATTAAAACAATTTTTTAATTGCTTGCAAATTAATGTTTTAAGAGTTATTACACAGCAAAGTTTTCACTTATTAGTTTTGCTAAATAATTCGCAAACGGCTAACATCTCACTGAAACAGGAAAACATTACAGTGTAATAACTCTTAAAATATTAATTTAACAAAAAAATTGTTTAAATAAAATAGATAGATAATTAATTTTTCTATAAAAAATGTCTGTTCTGTTTTCTTCGTAAGAATATTTCTCCAGCCTATTTGGACTATTTACTGGCTCCCTAACTTAACTATTTCCTGTTGGCTGTTCCATTGCCTTCTAGAATGTTTAAACGAATGCTTGACCGCTTAGATCAATTAAATTTAGACGAAAGATTAGATTTAACTATCAAGATTCTTGTGTTTCTCATCATTTTAATGGTAATTGTGCTAGTAATATTAACAGCCTGCTATTACTGGGGCAGATTAGTGAATTGATAGCTAAGTACCACATACTTTACTTTAAAATCTAAATGTATTACTCCTAATAATTAATTATTATTAACAGTTAAATTAGTTTCACTAATAATTATAGAGGTAAATCTGTATAATATGTTAATTATTCTGAAAATGCTAGGAAAATCAGTAAATATTGTCGCCTAATTTAAAATGCTGAATTTGTTCCATCTCGTTTTTTAATTAAATTTAAAAATTTGTCTGTAATTTCCTTACGGTACGTGTTAAAAAGAATATATGTATTTATCTTCCTACCTAAACCGATCTTGGCTTGTAGCAAAGAAAAGTGGTTATTCTATATTTAGGGTATTTATTAGGCCAAAAAGAATGCATTAAAATCCATATTTAAGTGTAAAAAGATATAAGAAGGGGGATTATTATCACTCTTCGTATTTTTAATATTTAACTCTAGTTATTTTTTAAATGCTTTTTAAATGCACATACAGTTCATTAGAACTGTATGTGAATCTGCGATTTAAATTTAACCAACCAATAATTATTGTGAATGACTTTTCAGCATTAACTGTGCCGTCTATGAACTCAAATCTTACTAATCCTCCAGCTGACATAGAGCTCTAAATCGTTACGCCTTGAGGAAACTTAACATTAGGTTTCAAGCAGTATTTATGGAATGCTTCGTGTTTAGCTCTGATTACTCTTTTGCGAGAGTAAAACTAGAACTGCTTAATGTTAAGTTTCCTCAAGACATAATGATTTGAGGCTGTATGTTAGCTAGAGGATTAAGAAGATTTTAGTTCATAAACAGCATAGTTAATGCTGACAAGTATCTGCAAAACGACGAGTAGCATGGGCTAAAACTAAGTTGTCCTGGACAGAAATGCTGGACTAAGGTCATATTCATCAACTAGTTAAAGTGTGGTGTATCCGTCAGTTACTCTCGCAAAAGATTGATCAGAGCTAAACACGAAGCATTCCATAAAGACTGCTTGAAACTTACCGTTAAGTCTCCTTAAGGCGTAATGATTTAGTACCAAGAACTTATAAATAAAGGAAATTATGATTTCAAAAAAGGCGAAACACCTTGTACGTATTGGGTTGGATTCAAAAATTCAGCAGTGCAGGTACTCTTCTAAAATTAACTTGCCAATACGAATTTTTCAGCCGACTGCTATCAAGAATATCGATAATATCGCCTGATGGATTTTGCCGAAGAGATGCTAAGATAAAGGATGACTGTACCACGATCGCGTCCGGTTCTGAACGAATTTTTCTTAGCTACTTCATGGCAATAGGGGACCATAAAAAGTTACGCCAGAAAGTTCCTTGAGCAAATTTACTGGTGCAAATTGCTGATCCGTGTATGACATATTTCCTTTCTTCGATAACACAGAAAGAAGGCGAAGTACGAAAAAAAATTCGAACACTTTTGGTAGGGATTTAAATAAGCTTTATCTTACCTAACCTCCTTTATCTCGATAACCCTAATAGTTTCCGAGAAAAACGACAAAACCGGTAGGGGGCGTAGTTTATCCTCATTATTTCTTCGACCTCACCACCTACAGGTGTTGACTTTTAAGGTTTAATAACCCACAAGGAAGCCGTATGCAAAAATCCATGGACTTACCTCAACTTTCCGCTATTTTTTCTAAATTGATTAGACTAATTATAGCAGTCCAACATAAAGCTTTGTATGCAACTCGTACCTTAATCTATTATCTGAGAAATCGCCAACACAAAGTTTGAAAAAGTGGCAGTATCGATTGGCTTTATGGTAAGGTCATTTCAACCGAGGATATTTTATTTAACTACACTCTAAAAAATTACCGGTGAATTATACCCTAAAAAATGGAGGCAACTATGTTACCTCCATTTTTTGGGGTAAATTTACTTCAAAGTGTAATTTTCATAGGAAGTGGGGAAATTTCAACATTAGGTTAAATTTGCATTGTAATGTTTCCTTTTTAAGTAAATTTACAGATTAAAATTACAATCTCAATGTAATTTTACATTTTAACATTAAAACACCTGTGTAAAGTTACATGGCAAAGTTAATATTTCATGGCAATAGTACTTTTCAGGGTTAAAATACAAATGTGAAAATACTTCTTGAATGTAACGATGACTTGCGAAAGTACTTGCAAATTCAATCGTTCCTCTGGGAATTGTATGAAACAAAATAAAATCAAAGTAATTTTTATTGAACGTATGTACTTATATAAAATATAAGACATTAACAGAACTTCTTTTCAGGGGCTTTCGGAAATATTTGGTCTCTCAAAGACATTCAGATAAAGTTTCGATTCTACCTAGAAAATTAAAAAATTATAAATTATATAAACAATTATACACGAGTACCTTTCTCAATTACAGTTATGCTAGTTTATTTCGAATTCTTCAATTTTTGATTCATCCTAGAAAAACATTAAATTAAATATTTTTATTTTATTGGTTTAAATTTGTAATTTTAACATATAGGTACTTACCGATTATTATTTTTTAACTTCTACTATAAAATAAAATTCTTCCCATCTTCGGTCATACGTGTAAATATTTGCCTTTAATAAATGCGCACTACACTACAACGAAAAACAAAATATTAATGAGCAACAGAATGAACACTTCGTTCGATATCGATAGAGTACGCCTCGCCGAAATCATAAAAGAATGGTACACACCATTCCGACCATTCCCCAAAAAGCCTATTTGGACTGTTCATAATGGATTCCTGAATTCTTTCACGAAACGAAGGTCACAAACAAGTGCGATCAGCGAAATATTAATTAAGGGTAAATATTAAGGGTAAAATTACACTATTCTTGTTCAAGTTCATCTTATCTTTAATATTACACTAAAAATGAATTAAGTTATTGAGCAATTATACATTTGTAAGGAAAAAATTGTCTGAGTTATGTAAATTTATATTATGGATAGTGATTTTAACCAGTTCAATGTAGTAGAATTACTTATATTTGTATAATTTTACATAATTACAGGGCATTTTACCACAAATAGTAAAACTACTAAATGTATAGGTAAAATTAATTTTATGGTAAAAATACCGCAAATAATAGTGAAAAGTTACCTCTTTCCCAAGGTAATTTTACCTCATTTTTTACAGTGTACAATAGAATTGGTATAGGCACAAGTGAAACATGTAGTTGCTAATAATACAACATATACATACACTTGCTGATCTGAAAGAGCTTCTATCAAGGAATTTCTACTGTCACAAATATCATAAATTTAGGATCGAAAAGTTCCAGCAAAGTATTGATATAAGGGATGCTCTGTTAATAGTTAGTAACAGGCCATGGAAGCTCAATTGGCTAGAAACAATTGCAACAATTGAATGTCGCATTAGTTGACATTTGTTACCCACAATTGTCAAACGTTCCGATTTCCTTGTGAAACGTAGTTAATTTTGTAAGATAAGTAGTTGTGCATTTTTAATTCAGTTAAGATGAGCATTCCGCGAACTGCCCTTAGAGCTATGATTTTCTACGACTATAAAAGACAGTTAGGATACCAGCAAAGCCATGAAAATTTGATAGCAGCTTTTGGCGATGCTGCCCCTCCATTATCCACTGTTAGTCATTGGTTCCGAGAATTTCGACGAGGGCGAGAACTGCTAGAAGACGAAGCAAGACCTGCAGGAGCTGCCTGTTCAGAAAATGTTGATCGTGTGGCAAGCTTGATTCATTCCAATCGAAATATTACTTATAGGGAGATTCAGGAGGAAGTGAAGATTGGATCCTCGGCGGTGAATACCATTTGGCATAAACATCTTGGTGTAAGAAAGCTAGCAAGCCGTTGGATACCGCATTTGCTTTCAGAAAGTCAAAAACAGGCTCGAATAGACTGGTGTAAATTTATGTTGCAAAAATTTGACGGAGGAGCTTCCAGGCAAGTGGCACACATTGTAACTAGTGACGAATCTTGGGTATACAGTTACGACCCTGAAACTAAACAGCAGTCTAGTGTTTGGGTATTCGAAGATGAAGACTTGCCCACAAAAGTAATTCGTGGCAGAAGCTTCAATAAGAAAATGATTGCTGTTTTTTCCGCCGATGTGGTCCTGTTGCTGTTATTCCACTTGAAGATCGCAGAACTGTTAATTCTGAATGGTACTGCAAAGTGGCTTTACCACAGATGTTTGCAAAATTACAGGCAGGTCGCCAAAGGACCGGTTTGCGTAACATCTTAGTCCATCATGACAATGCATCTTCCCACACTGCTGCCAGAACATTGGATTTTTTGAAAGATACGGAAGTTCAATTGGTAACTCATCCTCCGTATAGCCCAGATCTGGCGCCGTGCGACTTTTTTTGTTTCCAACTGTTAAAAAAATGATGCGAAGTAAAAGATTTCCCAACGCAGATGCAGCAGTTACAGAATTTCAAAGAATTTTTGAGGACCTTTCAGAAAATGAATTTTCCGAATGTTTAAAAAGTGGTTTCAAAGAATGCACAAGTGTATTAGTCTGAATGGAGATTATTTTGAAAAACAATAAAGATTTTTTGTTAAAAAATGCAACGTTCTCTTTATAAATAACAATTTTCAGCGCAACCCTCGTATTGTACCAATATAAAATACTTTTTAATTTTTTGAATGATAGTGTTGCATTATGTCATCAGTCATATTTATAAATTGTTCACCACATAATAATAAAATAATAAAAAAGTACCTACTAAATAAACTATATTTAAAAATATATATGTATAAATATATATAAATTTCTTAATTTTCTCATTGAATTCATAATCAGCAACCCCAAAAACCCCCCAACATGAATTTCGCTCAAGTTGATGGAAAACTTCCCGAGTTATTAAATTGGGAGTGTAAAATGGGGGTTTCAACCCCCCGAGGGGGCGTGTCCCCATTTTAAACAGATTACATTTTATATTGGTCCAGTACTGAAGGCATTATAAAAGATTTCAAGTCGCTATCTTTAGATAGTAAAAAATAAGAACTTAATGCAAAAATTTACTCTACTATAAAGTTGGGAACGACCTCATCATCCATCATCACATAGTGAATAATAAATATAATTGATATTCTAAATCTGTTCTAATAAATTATTCTTATTGTTAGTTTTATTAAATATTAATTTAAAAAGAGACATTTTGATTGTAATATTTGGTACTTATAGTTATCAATTTTTATAAGCCTGCCTTGAGAAGTAAGAATTAAATTCATTGCGAGCTTTTATAATACAATGAAAGTTGAAAACATTTAGTAGTTGTGTAGGAAAGCCCTCATCTGATCGTCACCCGGTGACCAGTTTGAGGTTACAACTTATAACAGAATTCCACTTGGAAGTAACAAATCAGCAACGGTCCAAGAAGAAAATAGTGTATGCAACTCGAACATCATCATTCATTTGTTGCATAATATACTATTTTGGGTTACCTACCGTTATTTATTTGTTCATAATACAGCCTTGGTAGTGTAATGCCTGGCGTGCCGGACTTTCACCCAAGCGGCCCGGTTCGACTCCCGGCGCTGGCAGATCTGGTTAAGGTTTTCTGCAGTTTTCCTTAGCTGTAACAAATGTGGGATTTGCGCTGTTCCATCTATAAGTCGGCTGCAGCCGCACATTGGGCCTACATAATAATAATCGCCCCCTCCCTCCCGCACAAGCTTATAGCTTCTGGGGCCTTGATTTAGGTTATGGGTTGTACTAATTATTATTATTATTATAATGATTACTATTTCAATTTAAAGATTAAATCTGTAATGAAATTTTTTTTCAATGAATTTAATAAATGACTTATTTAATTATTGGGTGTATTAAATGCAGAAAAATAGTCTGCAGAGTATGTTGCGTCTAACTTTCCTTTCTAAAAGCAATAATACAAACAAACTTGCCAGCCTCGGTGGATTAGTGGTTTGCATGTTTGCTTCATAATCCAAGGATCGCAGGTTCGATCCCCGGCTGAGCTGGTAATTTTTAATAGCGGAGAAAAATTAAAAACATGCCTTCTTCTCGGATAGGAAGTAAAACTGTAGGTCCCGTGTCAATGCGATGTTTGGCACGTTAAAAATCCCTACTTGGGGTGGAATTCCCCCATATTCCGCTAAATTCTAGTAGGGTCGGCCAAATTATCATAGCAATCGTTGCCATAAGGTACGAAGGATGCTCCGCCATCCTGATTCCTCGCCCAAAAACAAACAAAAACAAAATTTCATTTGTTTATTTGTTCATGACAATTGCTATTTCCATTTAAAGATTTGCATAGAATCTAAAATTTTGGACATTTCTTTAATGTTTGTTTTCTTCTTTATAAAACAAAATTGAAAAATTTACTTCTAGAAAAACGTCAAAAAGATTTGTGTCATTTCATATAACTTTTTTTCTTCCTTAAATTGAATTTTCATCTTTGTGTTGCGTTTATTCGTCTTTATTTGATGAATTATAGTTTTAAGAATGCTCTTTTATTATTTTTTTGCACGTACGATATATAAGGCTCTACTTTAGTCTCCCAAAAGAGGGAGTAAAGTAGCACTTTTACTCCCTGAGGGAGTAAAGTGTTTCCTTGACAACAACAACAAGTAAACAACAAAAAAAAAGTAATCGCGGTACATGTTAGGATTTATTATCTGGAAACTATGTGATTTTGGCAATTGTCCGAATGACATGTAACTAAATTTTCGAAATTTTGAATTTTTGCGATTAAGTCTTTTAGGACGTGCAAAAAATAGCGTATATACTACTGGACTAAAGTGTTTTCTAAGTGTTAATTAATAATTTAAAAAAATGCATTTTAGTCCCTGGATATATAATACACATTATGTCCGCTCGGGCGATTATGACATGATTATGACCTATTTTGCGGACTGTTTCTAGAGCGTAAATCGCTAAATTGGAGCACCCCCTTTTACTACTTTTGTTTACGACGTCTCCATAGTAATAAGAATAATTATAGACCATAGCACCTACCTACTTGAAGTTTAGGACTTTTAAAAATATTTTTATTTTAAATTAAACTTAATTTAAACTTAGACCGCACATTTAACGTACGCATTTCGGGCTTAATTAGTGTTTTAGAGCCCTTTATCATCTTAGCGCCTTCGGTTTTCGCTTCAGGTGACTGCACGGGCTCTAAGACACTCAATTAAGCCCTTAATATACTATTAAAGACTAGAAAAAGCCTAATCTTGATTAGGCGAAATGTCATTCGAAAAAAAAAATTTTATTCTTAATTAATACAAAAAATAAAAAGGCTGCAAGTCCTCGAAGATTTATTAATCTCTTTTACAATGTATTTTAGTTTTATTGCCTAATTACAAATAATCAGACGTTATGAAATTAAATCTAAATATTTCCCTATCGTTTTAAATTTTGTAACAGCACAATAATACAACTTTTCTAAACCGATTTCCGCTCGTAAGAAATAAAATCGGCTATTTAGAGTATTTCCGTTCTCTTCTGTAATAGAATTAAAATCAATAGTGTATAACTTTCATTTTCACCGTTGCCACTTGTTCGGATCTCACTTTGCGCATCATTCATACAAGCTTCACACAAGAAATTATACGTCTGAAAAATATACATCTGGCGCAGCGACTCCAGGCGTCAACTCCTTGAACTAATCTGTATAATTCTAGCCATTTTGGCAACATCTGAGGTCCAGCCCATTTTTTCAGTATCGCCAACTTATAGCTTCGAAAAGCTCTAGACGAAATATTATCGAATTTCAAAGTGAGGTCCGTATACTTGTCCTCACTTTGTTTGCGGACCTCACTTGAAACGTGAACTTTGTTCATACGGACCTCACTTTATACACTAGCGGTATATATATATATATATATATATATATATATATATATATATATATATATATATATATATATATATATATATTGTGTCATTTTATCTATGTGTCTATATATTTATAAAGCGTTTAAATAATTTATTTATTCATGCATGTTAGTTTTAAATACTAGTTAGTTTAATTACGAGATCTCGAGTAGTGAAATTATCATAGGGTAGTTTTTAAGATTTACAACCAGCTGTGATACAAATCACCATTCTGTTAATTTTACTAGACATTAAAATCCTTGATCAGTATAATAATTACCGTTTACAATTTGCATTAAACTATAAAGCCCTACTTAGAAAGCTTTCATTTCACTACGTTTGTGTTTTATTTATTTCTATTTATTTATTGTGTGGTTTTAATATTGCTTTCCAGCTCGTCAACTGTAAGTGTATATGCACCGTACGACCAAAATTGTGGAAGTTGCCTATATCTTAGTAAAAGATCTATTTCTTCGTTTATCTAATAAGTTTGAAGCTTTAGTAGTGAGGTTTGTTTTAAAACGAAGTGGCGCTTGCTTTTTATCCTGTGTATCTTGTATTACCCCGCCCCTCTCCGACTTATTGGGGTTAGCCGGCGAAAACTAAAGCAGTGTTATTTAGGTCAAGCTGATACTTCCAGTACAGCTATATTTTGGTAGCTTTGGTATTTATATATATAAAAGTAGCCCTTGTGATTCGGTAGGCTATACTTGCCAAAAAACTTGAGATAGATAGAGAACGATAGTTGACAATAAATACAGTATCTTCAATAGAGTTGACCAATAAATGTAAGTTGAATACATGAAACGGTCGTGTTTTAACGGATAGTGCTTTGTTACTATATGTCATTTTTCGAAGAGATTCATTGTTTACTTCCAGCTTAAACTGATCAATGCATTTATTTATCAAATGCCTCTTAATAGTTAAACTGATTTTAGTATGTTTTTAGATATACTGTCATCATCTTTTCGTTACTGCAAATGACGTAAGTTGTCACGTTGGATGTAGATCGTGTTATATAAATGTATTTATCTGCAAAAATAACAAAAGTTCTTTCAAGGTACACTAACGAGACAAATACATATCTTACCAATTTGAACATAATTTCAAGACTTATTAATATTCACTTAATATTTGATAACTCATAAGTAAGCAAAATGTTAGGTAATGAAGTCAAAGTTACGAGAAGGCTTCTTGAGAAACTGAGCGATTTCAATTAGAACAAAGTTACTTCTACAAAACCTTCGTTATTGATATTTGAAATATTCCGTCAAAGTAAATTAATTAAATGAGATATCAAATTTGCATATTTAATGTTCAAAGCAATTAGAAAGTGTTGTTTTGGAAACTTAGTGTTAAAATAAATATTTAATCAAAATCCTAGTACCCTAGTTACCCTTTTTGAATTCTTCCTACTTTACAGTCTAAGAGATTGCAGCTTGAATTGTAGTGGCATTATATTTTATACGTTATTGCTAAAGTATAAAGGGAAATCGAAGTTGTGTATCTCTCTTTGAATAAATTTGTCACAGTGTTGCACACGTGCAACGTTTATTATAAATTTAATCAAGCTAGTTTCATAGAGATTCGTTAACATATCCTACATTGTCGCTCATTAAGGGAGAAATATTAGCACTTGACATGTTTCGTTAGTACTAGATTAACATGAACAATACATTTCCATCTTTAGGGCTGGTAATACATGCGCATTAACAGCGCTAAAGCAGACTTTTACATATTGATATGCAATTGCAAGATGCAATCAAATGTACGCGATTTCGTACGTATGTACAATATGTACATGGAGAGACAATTCGGATTCCATTAGAATCGAATTGAAGGTCGTTTTAAGCTGTGCTTGCTGTAAGACCTTTTTTGGAACAAGCCATTACATAGGTACGTATTATGTTATTTTCCCCTAAATTTATTAAAATTATTTTTTCTTTTTAAAAAATGAAAGGCATAGTTTTTCGGCTCTTATAGTATAATGCATGTATAGCTGAGTTTGTATATTAAGCAGTAGACGATCTATTCGGTTAGTGTAATAAAGAATTACCAGTCTGAAGGAACTATCCATACTTGCTTTGGTCAAGAATGGTTTGTGTAGATTTTCTCCAAAGATAGTCAAATACAAATTCATCGAACTAAAGCTAACGTCAGCTGCTCTTATGCAGGGATATCTGCGGACAGCATTTCTGAAGCACAGACGAGTGAATTGTTTGTTTTATATACAGCTACATATAGAAATAGCAATAACAGTCACACTGTACAAAATTTCAAATTTTATAGGCAATTTAATAAAATGAATAATCAAAATTGTCTCTTTGTAATCAACTAAACTTCTTTATAAATTACTTGAAACATATTTTAGGGAAAAATACATTTACTTTTAAATTTGACATATGGATATATGGGTACATTTGTGACCAGGTACATTATTTAATCCAAGTACATCAAACCATCGCGTTTGAATCTCCATATCAGATCACCACTATCGATTAAGTCAACCCGCATATAACCGTAATCTATGGCTTGGCCAAAGGCTTGGTTACAAAACCTTTATATAAGATTTGGTTATACTTACAAGACCCCGCAGATTCGTCTGATTTGGAAGCTCCTTTACCGCGAGTTTAAATTAAAGTGCTCGTCTTCGAACTATTGCCGACCACTGAGTACTAATAGACCAGAGTTGATATGCGGCCGTTGCCGGTTAAGGATCATCAGTGGAATATGTTCCGGACTTTTTTAGTGGACATTCATATTAATCTCGTTTCACATACAATTTGATCGGTTGCATGACTTAGTGCTATGAGTATTGTCAAACGGTATTTGTAGTTGACCCGGACCAGAAGTTGGGCGAGTAACCCTATTAATAGTGGTACGAAGATTGTATCCGGGCGTGCTTCGGAGGGTACGTTAAGCCGTCGGTCCCGGTTACCAGTTATACTGGTGGTCGTTAAGTCATGTGAGAGGCGCTAGCAAGACCTAAAAACTTTTACAATTCGGATTTACCATGGCCATACGGTACTTTACTTTCTTTACTTTACATACAATTTAATTCATACCAGCAGTACTATAATAGTTATACTCCAGTTAAAATAGACAATCCTGGTGACCCCGACGTGATCAGTTATAATGATAAGACTGTTATAGAGGTCTTGGTACACAATCTTAGAAGTTATATACTTTAGAAGGTAATAAAAGACGTGTATCTTGTATGAGATATTTATTTACTTCTTCTGTTGATTATTGTTGCTATGGCAGTATATCCATCATTCAATGCCATCCTGTTGGATATGTATGTAATGATGTGTATTTGATAGGTAAATAGCAAGAGATCATTATATAACTTTTTTTACGAGGAGTGTTATGTAATGTTCTTTTGCCATTTACATATCAAATACAGATCATTACAACACCTTGATACTTTCTTATTCAGAATCATCCTAGCTATGGACCATAGCTAAACACCTACCTAAAACACAATGGTTCTATTTAAGAAAACCCCAATGACGTCATATCCAGTACCAGCTGAAGTTCTAAGATGGGTTCTAATACTGATTTCGTAAACTAGAAATCGAATTATATAAAGTACTTTTAGTTCCATTGCTATAGCCAGAAGCTTGTCCGAATAATTGAGTGTAGACTGTTATACAGGGCACCCTGTATATGTAGTATATGCAAAATGGTTAGAAAAACAACATAAAAAGTTCTGTTAAGTAGGGGTGATGCATAGCCAAAAAAAGTAAAGAATAAAAGCAAATCCCGTGGTGCCTCAAGTAGTTCGAAATAATGTTAAAAGGCAAACGTTAACATGAAAAACGTACTTACAAAACAAGGATTAGAGGAGTTACGCGACATATAAAGCGCTGAGAAATGACGTCAAGCGATCAGAAATAGAGGCAGAATGTATTCACGGGAGGAATTCAGCAGGCTTCTCCAAAGAGAAACTTAGTGCAGTCAGGTAGCTACGGGCAAAGGAATGAAACATCCTCACATCAGACCGCGAGAACGCTGGAAAGAAGCGCTTTGAAGAACTAGTAGGTGAAGTAATTCAAGTTTCAGGGAGAAAAGCGGTAAACGTATTGACTGCAAACAAAAAGCATAACAAACCATAACGCTTCACAAACTAGAGAAAGCATTAGTACATAAAATTATGCTTAGGAAAGGGGCAGACGCTGGCTTGTTATAACCAAAAAACTATATAATATTCAAATATCTCTAATATAGATTTGATTTACTGTGGAAAAAGAGAAAAATACCAAGGGAATTTAAATTGACAGTAGTAATACCGCTGTACGAAAAGGGGAGATAACAGATTATTTAATAACATTTGAAGCGAGATTTACAAAAACATTCTAGAACAAGGAATAAGATCCGGAATACAAAACATTTACAACTAGGTAAATAACAGAGAAAACATGAACTACACGTGAACCACTGTTTATGGTATTCCTGGACTTTAGCAAGCATTTGACGGCTCCCAAGTTAAATAATTTGAGAAGTGTTAAGAAATATATTAACGAATTATTAAAAATTTGGGCGTTAGTAATGGGCAGTTTTTACATCATAACTATGCTATGCTAGACTAATGTACTGCGTACCTGCAATATGTACCATAATGGATTCCGGACTGAAATGGAATTTAGGCAGATCTTAATCCCATTGTTGTTTATACTGTCTAGATGAAGTCATGAAGAAATGTAAAGTACAAACTAATACGTATATCATCGGCTGCAGAAATCTTGTACATACTATTTCGTATTTGGCCTTTGCGGGTGATCTTACGGGTAACTAAACACAATGTACCACAACCGTTAATACAACGCTGCAACTGGATTAAGACATATGGGAATATAATTTCACGAGTACAGGGTGGCCAGCAAGAGTGGTATTTCTAAATTCAAGGTTTTTTCCCGGTTTTCCAGGTTGTAAAATATCATTTTTCCTGGTTTTTTCCTTCAATAATTTACGCATACATGGGTAAGCGTAATATTAATTCTATTATTAATTCTAAAGTAATAATTTGATCATCAATATGTATTGGTGATCGAATTATTACTTTAGAATTAATAATAACGGAACATAAAACTTCACTTGAAGCCGTTTTTTTATTGCCGGAGAAGTTTAAATAACCAAATAACGATGAAAAATATAATAGTTTAACTGAACTATATAAAATAGTATACTAAAGTATTAGTTTCATAAGACACGTTTTTAGCGCACGCGTCCAAGAACAATCTTATGAATTAAATACTTTATACTATTTTTTCTATTTGTGTTATTGTTTAATTATTTTGAAAAAATAACTTACCTTTTGTTTTAAATAAAATTTGTTAAGGAAAAATTTGTTAAGTTTTTTGTTAGTGGCAAAATTGGGAAAATTCAGATTCTGTATCTGTTTTTCAAATTTACAGCTTAAATAAATTTGACATTTCAACAGCTATTCAATAGTGATATCAACTTTAAAATATAAAATACCGTTAATAAGTATTAACAATAATAATATACAGTAATGAGTTACCATTTCCAGTATTCAAACAAATCTTTTTTGGACACGCGAACGCGTAGTATATTAAAGTTAACTAGTACTTTATACTATTTTTTGGTTTTGGTTATTTTGTAATCATTTAAGAAAAAACTTATTAGTTAGTTCTTAAATAAGATTTGTTAGGAAAACTGTTAATTTTTTGAGAGTTAGCAACACTGAAAATTCTAATTCTGCATTTGTTTTTCAAATTTACAAAGTAAAAAATAGCGAATTGGACTGGTTGCCCTGGTGCGCACCGAACAAGATTCGTAAACTCATTTGGTTCGACTATTAACGGTGTATTTTCAACAATACATTTGACTGCTTAGAGCGCTTGCTTCCAGTTCACATTGATTTGCACCGTGAGCTTTGACGGTGCAACAGGAAAAACGTCAAACGCGTGCTTTGTTTATTATTAAAAATATATGTAACCTCAAAACGTTAATGTAATGGATGGTAAAGCAAAAAATGTTTTATTAAATTTTTGTTTATTTGATGTTCTAGAAAGGAGCAGTAGTAGCGATGAAGTGGCACTAATAATATGAAGAGGTGAAAAAGACAAAAAATAAACAATTATTTTGATATTGTTAAAGAATATTATTAGGTACATTTAATTTTCAATTTAAAACAATTACATTTGATTTTCATTGTCAAAAGTGAGGTTAGGATTGTTATTATTGTACTCTCACGTGATAACGGCCAAAGGAATGTTGTAAAATTGGCGGTCGATAATGCGATCACGTGACTACACTAGCACTGATTATTAAACTGATTCGGATTTTCGGTGCATCCAGTCAAATTCAACATAAGTTTGACATTTTAAGAACAGCTGTTCAACATTGCTATCAACTTTAAAAAATAAAATATTACCGTTTACAGAATTCTTTTGGACATGCAAAATGCGTGGGGGTGGGTTCCAATTAAGTAAGAAAATGTAAGAAAATAGTGCCCTAATAAAATACTAAATACAGAAAAATACGTTTCTCATTGTATTAAATTTTATATTTCTACAGTGCTCAAATACTAATAATTCCTTGCCATTATTTATTATAAATAAACTATAGTAGTATTATGAAATACAGTTTCAGGATTTGATTCTTCTCAAAATTAAAGATTAATTAAATTAATCTTTCTTTACTTTTATTCTATACAAATAAAATAATCTACAAAAACTTTGGTCATAAATCACCAGTACAACACTGCAAAATCATACTACAACCTTTAAAAAAGAAAGCTGTACCCTTTCATAAAGTGAACCTTCGTCCATCGCAGTAGTTGTAAAAATGCTGTACCAATAAAAAAAAGTTAAAAACTGTCGGGCACATTGTAACTTGTAACTACAGTTTTCTTTTAATCTAGTTAATTTAGTTTGTATCATAAAAGAATGCATGTCTTGTCCTTCCAAAACGAAGATTTAATAAAAGCTATTCTAAGGAGTGAAACTCTTAGTCAAGCGATGGTGTCGCAATATACTATTCAGAACACTAACCTTTAACTAAAAGAACTCTTAAATTTACATAAACCGCAAACTCGCAGGAACAGACCCAACGAAAAATTAAATTCCTACGTTTGTAACCAGTAGTTGAAATACCACGACGTAGAGTTAAACTATGCTAGTTAAAAAGTTTGGTCACTTTACGGTTTAGTACACATCTTCGGTGTTGGCGGTTTAATTCAGGTACACGAAAGGTGGGTGAAATTTATGTAAACCAAAGTGTTCAAGCGTTCACACGAATATGTATTGCCTAGCGAGTTCTAGACCTAGGCACAGTCCACTTGTTGCATCAACCCATGTAGATACATTTTTCGTGTTTTACGGCTGACATTTTCACGTCCTCGATAAAAATTGAATTGTAGAAATGTATCCATATTTCGCTATAAAACAGACAAGTGGAAATGACTCTGGAGCTTTTCAGGTTAATGAAGTAAAAAGAAAAAATGTAAAAGAGATATTTAATGTTATCAGACTGACTACCAACAGAATAAATACTATGCTAATTACCCCAAGCTTTAAAAAGATAAAAGCTTTAGCTAACTAAGCAAAAATGAATTTTCTAAAAATAAGAAGATAAATAGTATATTTAATGAATACGCGAGCTCGTGAATTTAAAAAAGGTAAACATATAATATAATATTACACAGGAAACAACTTTATGTTATTAAAATACATAATAGAGATTTTCATTAAACTCTCGTTTTTCAAGTTAACTTTAAAAGTGGCCCATTTTACATTTACATACTTTCCGCTCGTTGTCTCCATGATGCGCTGTGTTTTAAATGTTCATCCTAACCTGAATTAAAATGTATGAGATTATTATTTTAATATTTGCGTGCACAAAAGCGGATTTGCATATAAATATGGTAGAAATCTAATATCAGCTTGTGCTTTGAGTAGTTTGAATAATTTTATAGATTTTAGAAAGCTGTGCTGTCGCCATACGCTGATTAAATATTCCAACTGCCCTCATATGCAGAATTGAAGTAATAACCTCAGACATAAACGTCCGAACCATAGACTGCCATGCCATGCACTGCGATGTGTTCCGATGAAAATTCAATTCTGTCCTAAATTTAAAATACGACTACCTATCTTATATCAATAAATTCAATTTCAAATCTCCCTTTCCAATTTAAGGAAATATATTTAAAGAAAGTTAGAGGCAACGAAAGTTTCCTTTTTAGTGTTACGTTGCCGTACATGAAAAATGCGATAAATTCCTTATTCGAGAAGTTATAACATTTCTAAGTTAATGTAATAAATTCAGTGGCAACCAACTTATAAAAATATCATTTCACATTTCAATATAGAACCAAGAATAATAAATAAAGAGATGCTACAGGTACGGCGATATTATTCTGTAAACAAGAGACGTTTTTATTATTGTATATCCTAAGTAGGTAGCCTCTGTTATTTGAAACGCATTCTTCAAAACAGTGTACAAAATTGGTATAAAGGCCAACCGCAGTTGCGTAAAATCATACGTTTTGATAACGTTTTTCATTAGATCTGTATACAATCTCTGGAAGTATGACTGGTATCACCATCTTGTCTTGAATCCATTATCATGGATAGTATAAATAAATCAATTACAGATACTCCGACTAGCTGCAGTGGACGGCATTGGTCATGAGTAAGGAAAAATAAAATATAATTATGTATTATATCTTTATCTAAACAATAATTATTGAACGATAAACTTTTTTAAAAATATAAAAACCAGGTTCCTGCAGGAATCTCTGAAAATTATCAATAAATTTCTTCTCTTCGTGGCACACGTACATATTGTAACGTTCGTTTTAAAATAAAAACAAAGAAATGCTGTTTAAAACGTCTATTCACAAGAGAGATATTATTTAAATACACTAATTAAAACACTACAATTATAAACTATTTAATGCACTTAAATGCTAGATATTTAAAAACTTAAAGTAAATTATAAAAGAACTATTTATGTATTAACAATTATTAAACATTTATTTATTCACTACTATATTTAATTACTAATTACACAGAGCACACTTCGATACGCCGGCTAAAACACTGATCCCCGGCCGGGCCCATTGCGACTCGAGTATTGTAGACGGGCCGCGAATACTCTAGTGGGTTCTCGTAGCTGTATGACGCTTCGCTCTGGAATGTTCTGCCGTCTGCATGTAGGGATTTCTCTATTTGTTACAATATAATACTTCCAAATATGTATAAATAAATATACAAATACATCTAAACCTACATATATCAACAACAAACAAATATCAACCATGTATTTAACCAGCACTTACTTTAAATAATGACCACTAATAGATATCGTATAATCGTTAGTTAAATTAAATAATAGCTGCTAACTAATAAATCAGCAACATTAACACATCAACACTCATAATCTTTAAATCCAGTTAACAAGTTTCAAATGTTATAATCTATCATTTAAAAGTGTACAGAAAATCCTACAAGTTACAGCAACATACTTAAATTATTTGTAATAAAGAAATGATATAATTATAAACAACTGATTTAAATAACTAAAAATCAAACTTTTCTATTAAAGTGCTTCAAATAGTTTACAATCGAACCATCAATGACACCATGTTGGGAAGATCGTACCCAGCTATTGTTTTCCAGGGCAATTTTAAAAATGAAAACTAAAATACAGTTCTCGAGGTTAACCGGTGGCTTCTTTAGCCATGCTTTAATACGAACCTTCTGAAAATGAGCCAAGACGAATTTCTCGGTTTCTTATCTTGACTCCTAAGTAATAGGCACTACAAGAAAAATTAAACAAAAGGTTGGTGTCTCACATTTTAGTCTCTGCTTAAAACATGGTAACTTAAACTAGGTTTGATTTAAACCGTCAAGATTTAATCAGATAAAGCAGTTCTTTAAAACTAAAACCGAAAACTGAGCGGGGTTAAAAGAAACTTTTAATTAAACATCCATTAGCAATATGTCGTCAATTTCTACTAAACAGCAAAATGAAAGTCATCTTGATAATAACCCGGTATCCGGAAAAATTGGAATTGATAAGAGAAACTGAAATTTTCAAATAGGAAGCTCAACTACTAACAAATTGTAATTAATACATAATAGTGCATTAAATAATACTCAGGAAGTTATAACCACCTTCAGAAAGTGAATTGCAATGTACTCGATCACTAACAGAATTAACAGTGCACAACAAAAAGCTCTTAATGGTAATCCACTAACCCACAACAACTTTATTGGAGTAAAATTCCCTAACACAGTTAACAAAAAAAAAAAACTAACAGAAAAACTAAACCAACGAGCTAAAAAACTATAAAATAATGCACCCATCATTTTACACGAGCAGCACTAATAAGAAGTTAATCATACATAACCGACGTTTATTATTTCAAAAGACAAAATAACTCAAAATAAGGAGCAATAGGAGTAAATAGCAATAATATACAGAAAATTAACAGTAAATAGTCTTTAATAGTGCTTGAAAACAACAAAATAAGCAATTGTAAACCAATCCTCGACAAAGATATGATGATAAATTGATGATATCAGTATGGGATACCATCTACCACTGCGATTCTAAATATTAACCTTGTCGTGTGTCGCATGGTAAACACCCTTACTTAATTTTATGTGTAAAATAAATGTAGAGATCAACCCTGTATTTTTGGTTTTTAATTTAAATACACAAAACTCCAGATATGAGCCAATCATATGTTAATTTGAGTGTGTGCTTAAAGAAAGAAAACATTATGTCCACCAAGCTCTTAATTTAAACCAAAATAGTGGGGTTTTTCTAGGTTACATATCTTACATTCTTACTTCCTATTTTCACTATTTCGAGGTAACAACTGTCCTACCATATTCTACTTTAGGACATTTTGTTCAAACGGTGGTTAACTAAAATGCCAATTATTAACACATTTTTGGTTGGTATGGTACAAATACCTGCAATTTTACTTTGCAGACTGTGTGCACCATATTAGCTACTCGGGTAAAATTTTGCAATTTGCCTACTAGTAAAATGTAAACATAAAAATTCTATCAATTGGTATAAATTTGGTTACCCAAATAGAGCGACATACGTATTGAAGTATATTAGCATTGACTTAGCAGTGCAGGGTGTAGCGGGATTGGTACTTATGACAGTCCATCTGCTATACTGCGACGTTTGGAGAAAGTAAAGGTATCTGACGGATCTCTGTAGGATTTTTTGTGCCCAATATCGGCATTGCTGGTTATTATGTGTCCACATAATTTAACTAAAAATGTGCTTTATCGGACATTGCTCTGGTAGATTTAACAGAGACGCATGCTGCCTTCACTTTGAACTGGTTTGCCTCCAGATATTTTACGGATTCCATCCAGTCCGCATTGTTTTTATATTATAACTAATCAACTATCTTGTCTGACGAGTGTTAAAATGGGTCCTTGTAGAGACATTTTGAATATTCATTGATTTTTTGAATAGCAATGTTATAAATCGTTCAATACAAAATACTCATTGCGGCACTGCATATTTCCATTTTATAACCCACAAAATAATCCTTGCAGCTTTCTTAAATATTTGTCCAAACTACCTCTTAAAAAAAATTAGTTGGAGATTTATTAGTTACTACGACATTATTACATTATTTAAAATCTTCAGTTCTGTTTCGCGATTCCTGTTAGATTAAATTAAAGTCTCTACCTCGTTTCTAACTTTAAGAGGTCATTTGCCTGTCAAAATTGCTTGCACTGTAATGTCCGAGCATGTGATTTATATCTTGGAAACTAATTAATGTAACTTAGTTTTCTTTGTAAATTCTGATTAATAAAGGATCTTACCATGCTTCATCTGTGTTAAATTGTTATTTTCCCTCTTATTTTTCAAATAATTTGTATTTGAATTGCTGAAAACTTTGTATTCTTTGAGTAACTTGGTGCCCCTTGTAACCCAGTGTTTTGCAAAAAATAATAAAATTTCAGTACCGGCCTAGTTTACAGAAATTAGAAATAGTGACTAGCACAAATCAAATGGAAAATGGATTTTTGTCAAATTTCCTGAAACTTCGTAAAAAGATAGTTCAGATGATGCTGAACAAAAGTCTCCCTGGGCTCGAACATTTTCTATGAGTAGTTTTCGTTATACACACCTGCGAATCTAATCACTAATGACCTGTACGTGTGTATGTGTGCGTGCGTGCGTGCGCGTGTGTGTATGTATGTATGTATGTATGTGTGGGAAGGAGGGTGCTTGGTACCGCGTTTTTAGTACCGCTCCAATAAGGATAGCGTAATTGAGTAAGACAACTCACTAATTAGCCTGTAATATTCCAGTTCTTTATTACATTCTAACGTCTATAATGTTAGATGTTCTTCACGTTACCCAAGGTCAACGACGTGGACGTGACAGGTACTTTGACCCCTTTGTTGTGTGTGTGTGTGTGCGCGCGCGCGCGTGCGCGCGCGTGTGTGAGTATGTGTATGCGTATTATAGAAGAGACTATTTTCAAGTTTTACGTTGTGATGTATTTTTTTATTCGATTCATATTGTATTTCAAAACTCATCCATTTGTAAATGATAAGGATAACAAATTCATTTATTGATCGTCTATGATTTGGGTACCATCGTTAAGATCAATACCTTCAGCATTCGATATAACATCTAAAATAACTGTTGGAGGATATCTAACGTCATCCTCATGTCTAGCAAATCCTAGGTACCAAATAACAGCTGTTATATGAGCACATGCCCCTACAGTTTTTGCTCCTGTCTTGCAAGTGCAATAATGTCCAAGAATTGGTTCGAAAATATTTTCATCTTTCTCCGGATCCAATTCTTCATTATATGCAATCATAATTCAAATAAATAATTCAATCATAAGTCAATCCATAATTGATGTTTTAACATATTTCTGAACTCAGAAAATATCCTCAATCGTATGAAACCAGGTTCATTATCCTCAATCTTATGAAACCAGGTTCATTAGTATTTAAATCAATGTGCATAATCTGATCATTTCCTGTTCCTACATCATCAGTTTGTGCTCGTACCAAAGTATCCTGAATGTATGAAGGTGACAGATATGTTTGGTATGACCCAAAGTTATAACTTTCCAAGAATTCAATTGTTACATGAGGAAATAAGGGTACATGTGCCTCTGTTAAACGAACCCATCGTCCTCTGCTAGTAGAGAGATTTTCCACATTCACTCTTGCTTGAACAACGTTAGGTTCATTTACTTTGAGAAGCATTTGCATTGCAGTATTGCAGTATATTTTCTAGGTTCAGGAATATGTTGAAACATATATAACATATTTAACACATAAAACAATATTTCCGAACCAATTCTTGGACATTATTGCACTTTCAAGTCAGGAGCAAAAACTGTAGGGGCATGTGCTCATATAACAGCTGTTATTTGGTACCTAGGATTTGCTAGACATGAGGATGACGTCTGATATCCTCCAATATTTATTTTAGATGTTATGTCAAATGCTGATGGTATCGATCTTAACGATGGTATCCAAATCATAGACGATCAATAATGAATTTGTCATCCTTATCATTTACAAATGGATGCGTTTTGAAATACAATATGAATCCCGTTTTGTGGGAGTGAATAAATAAATAAATAAATAAATGAATCGAATAAAAAAATACACCACAACTTAAAACTTGAAAATAGTCTTTTTTATAATACGTATACACATACTCACACACACGCGCGCGCGCACACACACAAACACACAACAAAGAGTCCAAAGTACCTGTCATGTCCACGTCGTTGGCCTTGGGTAACGCGAAGAACGGGTAACATTGTAGACGTTAGAATATAATAAAGAACTGGAATATGCCAGGCTAATTAGTGAGTTGTCTTACTTAATTACGCTATCCTTATTGGAGCGGTACTAAAATCGCGGTACCAAGCACCCTCCTTCCCACACATACATATATACATAAACACATACACACGCGCGCGCGCACACAAACACACGTACAGGTCATTAGTTCGCGTTTTTCCGATTTGAAATGCCAAGATTCGCGGGTGTGTATAACGAAAACTACTCATGGAAAATGTTCGAGCCCATGGAGACTTTTGTTCAGCATCATCTGAACTATCTTTTTACGAAGTTTCAGGAAATTTGACAAAAATCCATTTTCCATTTGATTTGTGGGGGATCCTTTAAAACGTTAAGGAGTTATTTGGAAAACGCGTTAATTTATTACCATACGGTCAGGAAAAAACATTTGTTTGGCGTTGAATTAGTATTTTATAGAGCTTTTCATTAAATTCCGATTCGAAGAAATGAGAGACTATTTTTCAAGACACTCAGTTGCTTCTTTCTGGATGCATTGCACTTACTGCTTGTTATAATAAATAAATAAATATCTCTATTATTGTTTAATAAATAAGACAGTTTTTTACAAATGCCGCAAAGTATATCTTTTGAGTAGTGATTATCTTATCAACAGAGAAACAAGCTATCGAGCTAGTCGCGCAGTCGATTGTGTTCAGCAGTTTATTCAGAACGCGTTTTCCAACACCACGTGAGGTACGTGCAAAAATAGGCAAATATACGACACGCTATACCATTGTTTATAATACGCAATATTCTGTGTGAACGTTTGAAACTATTAGGTGGTGTTCCATCTTTACCTGTTTACCGTAGGTACTACTAATAATTATAAAAATATTATTGCTTTACCTATAACGCCAACTGCAAAACTTACGTATTACTCTTCAACCGTGAATATAAGAAATGAGTCATCTTCGTAACCACACCGGAATAAACAACTACGATCCGGGATGAGGTAAGACATAAAAGTGCAAATTTTATGTTGCTAAAGATTCACTGGTGTAAACTAGAATCAACCGATTTTTATTACTGATTTTACTTTTATTTATTTTACATTTAATTAAAATCCATTTGTTGAATCTTTCTTAACGAATCTTTCTAATTCATTTATTGTTTATCTTATCATTTAGATTACAGCGTGGCGTTTACTAATTCTATAATAGACTCATTTTACATTTTCCCCCATATGATTTCTGATGCGGATGACTAATTTCTTGTATTTATGGTTGAACTAGCAACATTAATAACATCTCTTTAATGCTTGCTGTTATTTTCAGGTTAGCATAGATACATGAGTAATAAATAAAACATAATTTGTAAGTTTTAAAAAATGAATAAACGGAATAAAATTGCCTGTTTAGGACAATTACAAAGAAGGTCAAAACAACAACTTCAGAATATCAAAAACCTTTGAAACTTTAAAAATGTTTCGCATTTTAGCAATAGCATCGCGACGCAAACTGTAAAAGATATTCACTTTATAAGTGAAAGTGTTAATGAAAACATTTTAGGAAAACTAAATAATATCACGTAGAGTATCTTTCCCGCTTTCCTGGAAAAAGATCTAAGAAAGTGTACAAAACAGAAGGCCACTAATAATAAAGAATTACATCTAGGTAGAGGTGACATAGGGAGGGAGATTAATGAACTTAATTTCAATGAAAGTGGTTCTTTGGCAACCACACTAACAATAACATCAACACCTTCATTTTCTTCAACGCAAAGTAGTAAGCATAAAAGCTCAGGAATGTTTGATTTGATTGTTCTAAACTTCTTTTTTCGTTTTTATGTTTTCAGATATTTTACAACATACAATCTTGGAGCAAATAGGAACGATTCGAGCAATAATGGATCAACAAACAATTACGATAAAGGAAATTCTGAGAAATAATAGATCATTAAATAATATATAAAATATAGCTGTTGCTTCATTGGATTTTCCTCACTCCCATTCAAAACTGTGGAGGAATTTATCTGTTTTGATAAAACACTGGTCGAAAATGAAAGAATGATTAGTTATTTGGTATTTTATTTAGAATTTATTTTATAGACTTGCAAAACTTTATCCTAATAATTTTTTAGAAATCCAATGAATATCTGTAACCTATCTGTAGCTATCTGTAACCACTTTTGATTTATTGAGAAAGAACTGTAAGAAGTTCACAATTAAAAAATTATTTATCTAAAAAATTAAGGTTTTTCAAATAAAACAAAAACAAACTATAACAAATGCTGCATATGTTGCCTATTTGCATGGACACACATTTCGATGCGCCTTTGGAACGATCTTTGAAAGTTTCTTAACATTGCCGGCGTGATACTTCTAAAAGACTATCCTTCATATTTTGTATTGTGGTTGGTGTCTCTGTATAAACAATTTCTTTCACATATCTCCACAAAAAGAAATCCATTTTTGTAAGATCAGGAGATCTCGCAGGCCATTTAGTGGGTCCATTCCTTCCAATCCATTGATGTGGGTAGTTATCATTTAGGTGGTCTCTTACTACATGTAAATAATGTGGTGCACCACCGTCTTGCTGAAGCCACATCCCATTTCGGATCTTTTGAGGAAGGTTCGCCAATAATTATGGCAGATAGTTCTCCAAAAAATGAAGATAAATAGCTCCAGTTAATGTACCATCAAAAAAATGTGGCCCTATTACATATTCTCCAATAATTCTCCCCAAACGTTTATAGACGATCTGTGCTGGTTATCAAGTTGTCTGAAAAGGTGGGGATTTTCTGTAGCATAATAATGGAGATTGTGCCTGTTAACAAATCCATTTTTATGAAACGTTGCCTCATCAGTGAACAAAACATTGTTGAAAAATGTAGCATCGTCTTGCATTTTACCTATGGCCCAATTACAAAGCTGTAAACGTTTTAGAAAATCGTCATCAGTTAATTCCTGGTGCATTTGAATGTGATATACATGAAACTTATTTTTCTTTAAGATTCGACCAACAGAACGTCTACTTATTCCTACAGATGAACTCACTTCTCTCTGACTAACATGGGGATTCTCAATCGTTGCCAGCACAACAGATAACTCATTTTCTTCGTTCACAACATTGTTAATTCGTTCACTTTTTTCATACTGTACATTACCGGTCCTCACAAATCTATCGAGCAGGTTTTGAAAGCTGTGAACTTTAGGAAGCTTCCGTTCAGGACACCGTTGGTGTTAAATTCTGCGGACAAGCAAACAATTTCTTTCCGACTCGCCCAAAACAAAAGTCATGTCTACAAGTTCTTCATTACTAAAATTCATTTTGAAAAACTAAGACACCTACTAGAACTAAACACTGATGGTCGATAACTGCGAGAAATGTACGTTTTGTATACGTGCACAACAATTGCTAAATGTTTTAATGTTTTGTTGAACAAAAACAACCAACACACTTGACAATTAAATAAATAATTTTTTAATTGTGTACTTCTTGCAGTTTTTTCTCAATAAATCTAAAGTGGTTACAGATAGCTATAGGGACGTACCTACCAAAAATGTTCGTTATTTAATTCTGCATCACAAAGGTACAAAATATACAGGGTGTTCCATTTGAAAAAGTTGTGAATTTTAGCTTTGAAGTTCTCTAAACTTAAAAATTAATTTTGAACACCCTGTACATGGTGGGTCCATTTTCTTTTAAAGAATAGCACCCTACAAGGCCCTGCAACAAAATCCCTACTTAAATTCGTGTTCACAGTTACGGCCGTGAAAGCGGTAAACTGTTAAGTGGGATAATGTAAAACTCAATTTTTTTGAAAATAAATTTATAACTTCTAAACTGGTCATTAAATGGCGCTAAAATTTTATATATGAATAAACCTGCCAAGGGAGGTGTTAAATATACAAAAATATTTGGGGCATTCTATTTAAAAAAAACTCCCTTAAGCGTGCCACACTTTTCTGCAACACCCTGTATATTTAAAAATAATTTCTCTAGATGCGCTTCTATCCACTGTTTACATCCGTATTAGAACGATTTTTCTAGCTGTTACCGTTTAAGAGCTATTGGACTTCCCTACACTATTGCCCCACCCGGTATTTAAATTTATACCAAATTAAAGCAATCAATAAAATATTTTGCAATTTCCATTAATTACTCAGGTGTTGAATAATTTCACGTATTCAATAGTAAATTATTATACGAGTTGTATAAGACGGTCTATTGTAGCACGAGTTGTTTGGGACACGACGAAAGAAGCGAAGAGTGTTCCAAAGGAACGAGTGCTACAATACGTCTTATAAAACAAGTATAATATACTATTTTTGTACTTTGCACCATTAATTTTATAGAAATTGTAAATTCAAGCTATTAAAAGCATTGCATTACAATCTAGTGATTTTTGCGTTTAACATGTGGTAACACTATAAAATGACTTTTCGCGTTTTGTGAGGTTAGAATGTGTCAAGATTAAATGTGTTTATATGTAATATAAAACAAATGTTACCAATCTTACAAAACAAATAGTCTCCAAAATCGTTTTCGGTGTCACAATGAGCCCATTGTGAACGCAAAGTACAAAAAATTTTATTTGCAATATCAATTTAGAAAGAGTGTTACTACTTTGTTCTAGATTTTGTTATTTAAAAAAGCATACCGCCGTTAAATAATTGTTAGAGAACACAATTAAAATTACGCTCGCATTATTACGAAATAATTAATTTTTGTTTAGTTTGTATTTACATGTGTACAATAACACGAAGCGACACAATTTGCCTTCAGCTAATTAGCATACCACCACCAAACTGAACATCAAACAAAAGAGCTTGTCTAAATTGCAATTAAATTATTTATGTCTGCTATTTAATATAATTATTAAATAGAATTAGAACCATGAAAATAAAAATCCACATTGAACAAAGCTCAACCTTTTATTAGAAAAGGTTAACAAATGCCTGTCATGATTACAAGTCCAGTAAAAGCGACGTCAGGGATGCTAAATAGCAATATTATCAATAATCCTGATTTATAGTATGTATTCTAACCATAAATTCATATCTAGCCTATCTAACTTATTAGAATAGCGCAGCTTCGCATCTGCCGAAGCCTTTATTATAACAATACTGATTTCTTCAATATTATATGTAGTATTAGCAAAAAGTAACTCCATCAAAGATGCCTTTGGAATTCTAAACTCATGTGCATTACACCAGAAAATTATACAAAATAATCAGAGTCCTTTGACAATGACAGTTGTTATTATTTTGATATAATTTTCTGGTGTTATCCATCAAAGGTGCCTTTCGAATTTTGAACTCATGTGTATTATAATACCAGAAAATTATAACAACTTCACTGTCAAAGGACTCTGATTATTTTATATAATGCTCTGGTGTTATAATACACATGAGTTCAAAATTTCAAAGGTACCTTTAATGCAGTTACTTTTTGTTCATACTATATATAAGAATCTGTAATTATTTTAAACGAAAAAGAGAAAGTTACTAAACAGGTGAGAAACAACTTTCACAAAAAATCAACAGAGCAAGACGAAAATGCTGTCATTGACTGAAGGTTGTTAACCGTGAAATAAGTGATAAGATTTTTGTGCCCAACATTTTGGAAGCTACTTATCTGCATTTAAATGTAATAAAACCATCCCAATAAACACACAGACGTTGAAAAAATGTTTTTATAACGTATGTTCGTTGAAATAACGTTGAATATGAAACGTTGGTATTTGGTTGATTTTAAACGGCTTAGAAAAGACGTCTTTTAAATGTTTGTAATCGACCTATTATCAACAAAATAGTGAGTTTGCTACGTTTATATAACCTTAATATAATGGTCATAAATTACATACATTTTTGACGTCTATATGAAGTCACGTAATATATGAATACAGATTATTGGTTTTGTTAAAAAACCTCGTTGATTAAATTATTTCTTTTTTAAAATGATTAAAAATAAGGCAAATAGAAAAAATAGTATAAACTATTCGTTTCATAAGACTTTAAGCGTGTCTTATGAAACTAATACTTTAATATACTATTGTTTATTATCACGTTTTCTATACCTAAAATTGATTAAAACGTTGCGTAAACACTTGCTTTTTTTCACGTGCGTTTTTATGTATAACGTTATGAGTAATTTCCAACGTTTTTTCAACGTGTGTGTGTTTACTGGGATTGTACTGAATGTCAACATGCATACTAATTTTTAAAATTGTCATTTCTGAATTTCTTTACCGATCTTACCTAAAACCAAAAAGAATACAATTTAGGTACTATTATTCTGAATTTTCAACCACTAGACTTGTATAGCCTAAGCCACTTTTAGGATCCCAAGAAATGCGTCAGTATAAGTTTCACTGAAATCAGTCCACTGATTTAGGAGGTTGTTCCAAATATATAGTCAGGAAGTATAATAGTTCCTTTATATATAGGGTGAGATTGAATCATTCTTTTAATGGGGACATCAACATCTGTAAAAGTCTATGCAAATTAAATATCAATTCTAATTACAAATGAAGTTCGGGTTTTTAAGATAATCTTTGTATGCGATCGGGAGAGCGAAATACGCTTCACCAAGAAAAAACCTCCAAGCAATATGGACGATTCCGCTCTCTAAGTATTTGAAAAAATTCAATTAACGGGCTAATTAATCGAATAATCCATTATTGTACATCAAGTTCTTAATAGTCTAAGGTCAATTCGAATGTAAACATGCATTTTAAGGTCCCGCGGGTATTCTCAGTTTCGATTGAAATGTGGGATCAACTTTGAGGCTAAAATAAATGTGTATTTGCTTTCTGAAAAACTCACGATCTAGGTTCAAAGTATACCTAAATCTCCAGTTTTAAAGCCTAGATTTTTAAAATTTTCCCTGGGGAGGCCCCGACCCCTCTATTTTCTGACCCTCCAGATCCCCCTCCCGGGTAATGTTTTGACCCCGTCACATAATTCCTGGGTGTGCAACTGCTGTGTGGGAGACCCCTTTGAGCAATTTAGATACCACTTATACTTTATTCTATCTACATACAGGCAGCAATGTAAAGGACTACTCATTAATTAGCGTAAATTCGATTAATTCAAGTTGTTTCTTCATAGAATTTCCTTTTAAATACAGACATTTATGAGCTACTTTGTTTACTTTACAAAAACGATCTTCAAAATGTAATTCTTTCAGTAGCGCTGGTGTACAGAATCTCCCTTTAAGGGAAAGATCGAAATATATTATTCGAAAACTAATTTCAAAGAGAATTTTAAGCAATACTTTACTAGAATGGTCAATAGTTTTAGAAAGAATAAATTTTTTTTAAATGTTGTTTTACATTACAAAGACGTAAGAACAGCAACAGGTAATATTAAATGAAGAGATGTTGAGTTCGGGTGAATTAACCAAATAAATCAAATTTTATGAAAAGATGCACACATATAATAAAGTTCAAAAAGAATGCATTTTTACTTGTTTCGTATTTTTAATGTAAATTAAAACACATAAACATTAAACTGTAAAAATAATAAGTAAAACGCTGTCAACAAGATACGTGTTTATATTATCGTAATATAAAACTGAACTTTTTAACTACCTAAAATTAACAAATTAATTCCTGAGAAAAGTGCTTATCACCTGAGTTATGTGAATTCTTATACGTTAATGTGATATCGAAAACCGGATATTTTATGAAAAGATACATATATAATAAAATTCAAAAGCAATGCATTTTTATTTCTATCGTATTTTTAATGTAATGTGAGTATAATGGGCGTACTTAAAATTTAAAATGCGATTTTCTCGAAAGCTAGCAGGAAGAGATCACATGCTGATCAGGAAGATAGGTTCTACATAATTACAGCTACCCTCCATTACGAGCTTTCTAGCTGTATTAGTTACACCCAGTATACTAAACATTAAAGTATCGTTTATGTAACTTGTGTTGTCACGTATTCACGATTGATTAATTGCCCTTTTCATTAACATAGCCCACACAACTTTTATTAATCAAAAACACAATACTGTAAAAGGCCGTTTTTTATTGTCAACAGCTCGTCGAAGGACGTCGGAAAAGGCGGTCACAGGCGGAGAGATTTACCAAAATTTAATTCCTTTGCTTTGGTTTAGGCGACTTTTCTCAAACAGGATGCAGGTTTCCTGCTACGGTTATTGCGAATATCTGTCTGGTTGTATGGTGATTTTTAATTATCACGATTTTATGGATTTGCATAAGACACACTATGAAGCGTCTGTATCATTAAAAAGAGTAACTCGATTATTTTCGACCAATAAGAAAGGAACAAAAACGCTACCGACGCTATCGTCTACTCTACTGTAGGATTTCTAAGAATACATAATTAAACTGAAGTTTTATTAGAATCGTTGATTAATTGGAATACCCTTAGTTGAAGATTGATGAAGAAATAAAATTGTTGCTTGGTTAGCTGTGTTTTAGTTCTTTGTACAATTTGTAACATTTCCTTGGGTTTGGAATATTGTAACGGACTGTTATATACCTTGTTACAGTTTTTCAGTGACAGTTTGTTTCAAATTTTTAACAAAAAAATCCAAGTGTAGAAAACAATTAATATTGTGATATTTCTATTAGCGCACTTATTTGCCTCAGCTGTTCAAGTTAAAAATTATTTGATTTCCTGGATTCTTATTCATGCACATAAAGAAACGTTAGCTATTTGTTATTTGTCATTTGCTATTTATTAATTGCTATTTAAACAGTATCGCAACTATTATCACAACTTGATTCAAGTTTGAATTGATTTTATTGATTTGTTCTTTGTACGTAGTTATAATTTAGTTAAAAGTTTATTATAGGGTCATAGATTTCCACTCGCAACTATCTCTGAAAAGGAAAATGTAAATAGAATTAATAAAAATGTAAAATATTTTGACAATGAAATAAAGTTAAATGTTGGGTTACAATAATAATCAACTAGCCCTGACATTTAGGAAATTAAAATAATGGTTACCAGAAAGGCAATAATACTGATTACCATGGGATACCATTACCTAAGCCAGGCTAGGTTGTAATTTAAATTAGCATAATAGTAAGAAAATAAAAAAAGCAATCTAAAAGAATGGGAATTTCTAGGAGTAGTAAACGTAAATAAGATGGTCAATTGTTTATTTATAGGAAGGGTAACGTACATTTTTTATGTTTGTAAAATTTAATAAAATAGAAATAAAATAAATGTTTAACAAGTGTTTTAAAAGCTTTACATTATTTATATATAAAAATAAAGGTAGTAAATAAGTAAAGTAAAATAATTTAAAATAATAACTTACCTGAAAACGAAAGATCATTAAAGGGAATATCCGGTACGAGAAAACTTCCTAAACTAAGCAGGTGACCAGAATGTTCAACTAAAGAAGATTAAAAGAAAATAAATTGAAATTTTATCCTAAACATAAAAAGTAAAAGGTGAAATAAATAGGGACATTTTACCTCACCAGTTTTCGCAGATGTTCATTGTAACCCCAGCAGAGTTCCAGAAATCTAGAAAACAAGAAGGCTCCAGTCAAAACCAGGGTTCCAGAAAGCAGAATGTGTGGAAGGAGAACATAATAGTTTAAGACATCAGGTTCGTGCATAATCAAAGTGTGTAAGTAAAAGCAGAGCTTGTGTTTTCTTTTACATGAAGTGAAATAATGTTTCCAAGAGTGGATATATTATATATCCAAGGTTAAATAACTGATCTTGAATTCACAAACTAGTTTATTGTAAAGTAAACACGTAATCAAAAATATTTTAAGCCAATAATGATTATCTTTCTATTTTAATTAAAGATCAAAACTTACTTGAATCGTATCAGCTCTGCTACACAAATTTTGAGGTTATAATTACATACACCAAAGTTTGACTTTTCATCTATTGAGTCAAAATGTTATAAGATCGAATGTAAGAAAATATACCGTTAGTTCAAATTTCCTTTATGTATTTGTGAATTTACAATGAAGAACCCAGTTGGAGATCCAATAGTTATCTTTTAAGTCGCATAAAAAGTTAAATTATAAACAGAAAGTCATAACACATATGCCGGTCCATTATTCGACCATCATATATAAATTTTTTTGTAATATGTTTATGTGCAGTTATTAAAAACGAAATCACAAACATAAATTAATATAAAAATAAAATTCTGTCACACTACAATATCTGTATCAATTATTAATTGAAACACTGTTGGGGTTATAACGGGTGTTTTTTTAAATTTGGCGTCCTAGTTAGCTATGACTATGAGTTTGTTGTGAATAGACCACTATTTTTCAAATGTCAAAATGTCAAAACTTAAAAGTGAGGTTAGGTTTAGATACACTGCGGCGTGGCGACATTCAAAGGTGCGTTCACAATCGAACTCTCATTGCTTGCTCTGACGCCAAATTTAAAAAAACACCCGTTATATAGGCTAGACGATAGAGAAGATAGAAGACATTTTTTTAAGTGTTATTCAATGTATTGTTATGTACGCATATTTTCGATACTATCAATGTCACATATTAATCTACAAATCCTACATAGGTACTAAACATCTCAGATAACATACTACCCACACTACCAGTATACTTACAGATCTGCCATCGGTCGTGTTAGTAGAGTCTTATTTATGATTTTTTTATTATAAATCATATTCTAGGTATTTTAGAAATGTTTGCATAGAAATATACATTTTGAGACATACAATTCCAAAAGGCTAAGAATTGTCGTTTTCAGCCTTTTCTATGGCCCCAGCAATCTTCTTATAGGTTACGTCATCATGACTAAAATCCTATCAATGGCCTTACACTGTGGATATCTCTACTTGCGGAAGTTTTCAGACCTGTCTCTTTTGTTATGTGAGGTAAGTATCTTAAAGTGGGAAAATTGCAATAAGTTTAAGGTTACACACCTATCAAATGTTTTACAAAGTTGGAGAACTAAATGTTGTTTTTTCTTTATGGTAATTACAACGGCGAAGTTCATAAAAACTGCACATTTACAATGTGATTTAAATGTTTCATTAATACATACACACATAATTACAATAATAATGTACATAGATTAGTTTATGTGGAAGAAGCTACTCTTTAGTTCAGTTTAATGTCTCAAATAATAATTCAGGTATTAACTTTCCTGTAAGGTTCAACTTTTTGCTTGAAATGTGATAGGTTGACATATACAAATGACTTTCGCTGAAAAACAATAACAGGTAAAAATAAAATAATTGTATTTTCAAACATCTCATATATACATGATACTTATTTACTTATCTTATTTTTGCTCCAGGAGGATGATAACCCTCCAGAATCATGATCCACTAGTACGCAGAATAGAAGTCTGGCCTTAACAGTTGCCAACAAGAGCGAAGAACTACCCAAGATTCACAGTAGAGGTTGACCCAGAAATTTGGTAAATAACTAAATGGAAAAAGTGAAAACCTACGACCAGAAACTAAAAGAAAGAAAACCCCGAAATCAAATAAATCTACTAAACAATTTGAACAAATAGAAAATAAATAAAATATATCACTAACTCTAAGTCTTAAACGGATTACTTTGATTTCTTGTAGTCTGCCAAGTCGTTTCCAAAAGCTTCTATTATACGATACGGCGAAAGTCTTGCTCAAGAAACCCATCAATCCGAAAAAATGCGATCCAAAATTTTTCAAAGCAGAAAATTTAAAAAGGGGCTTTCACACACACAAAACTGTCATAAAATGTAAAAAACTTCTTCAATACTGAAAAAGCCCTAAACAGGAAGGACTTTTAAAAGTTAACCACAAAAGAAAAATGAACAGGAACTAGAAAAAGCCTTTACGGTTTTACGACCGGTTAAAGAGATTAAAGACCATACTTCAATATGAAGTTTTAAGTAAAAACATTTTGTTTAGGTCTTAAGAAGACTACGTTACCTGTTTATGAATAAGAGAGGAAATTCCGGATGGAGACACTTTTTTAAACTAATTATTGAATAGAAACTGCAAGTTTACTAATAAAGAATGCTGTGGCGAGGCACCATACCATACTTTTTTACTGAAACTAATCCCTTTACTTTTATTGATTGTTTATAGACAAGTAAATAATTTGTATGTGTCTGTAAAAACTTTTTAGTGTGTACTTAAAAAAACTGGTTCTGAAAACCATCTGTGCAAAGCAACACTTTTGTTCAGAATTACCCTTTTCAACTAATAATTAGCTCAAGAAATTGAAACAAATAAAACCTTAATTCTAAAGTAAGAATTTTAATTGAATACCTTGTATACAAAAGTTGCGTGTCTCGAATTATTTTTCCCGGGGCTCGAGACAACAAAAAATAGAGTAATTTTCGGAACCCAAATCCCGGGTCAGAAACCCTACTGCTGATTAAGTAACATAAATGGCTCTAGAAAGTCTTTAAAAATGTAATTCTCAAAAAGGGAGACTTTATTAATTATTTGCAACGAGCTGAATCAATTAAGATAAATAAAGCTAAGTTATTCTATGACTGAACTAAATAAACATTGATAACGTGGCATTTGAGGAATACAAAGTGCTGCCTAAACCCAAGAAAAATCATGCTTCAAAAATAATTTAAACTGGAAATGCTTTAAAAATAAATATGACCCGTAACAATATCCTTGTAGATTTAAAGCTGGAGTATAGTAAATTCAATGTACTAAGTATCTTGCTCGATGAAAGACCATCATGCATTAACGTTGAAATTGTTGAAATTGGAAGTGTTTACACCATTAAGCCAATACTTCTCACGCAACTGTAGAATCTTTGTCTAATTATAGAGTTCAAGAAGAGGTAGGCTAATCCTCTATTGCAAATTTTGGAATGGACACTTATAGGAATTACCAATGATCTAATATAAATTGCCGGATTGTATATAGGTATCACAAATCAAACAACAATAAGATCATACGCCAATAAATATCTAGCAAAGCATCAATAGACAAGTCAGTATATGGGAAAATGCTCAAAACAGCAATCGTCAAAGCAGAGTTTTACTAATATAGAATTTTTCCATCTAGCAAAAGATCTTCATAAGGTTCTATTGAATGCATCATATACAGCCAGAATATTTCACTATTCTATTGTGCAGAGTTTTAGGTTGTAACTTGGATTCCCTTTACCAAACCATTTAAAACTTTTTTAAAACAGATTGGAAACTTAATGAGTTTCAGTTTCAGCGCATTGGTAACGTATAAAATTTAAATTAAAATATTTGATAAATCATTTTCTTGGCGTCTAAAAAATTCGTCTAAAACGTTTAGCAAAATAATATTTCGCTATATAAATTATTCCTTTTGCGTTTTTTCTTTGAGATTGAATTAAAAAATGTGTTTTATAGGTTTAAATAAATTAAACTGACTTATTAACTTTCTCAAGAAACTAAAGAAATGAGAATTGTTATAATTCCTTAAAAGCATCATAAATTCCTATTAAAAAAGTAAAAATAATAATTGCAAACGTCCCAACAATAAGAATTTAGAGAACGCAAAGGAAAAAACACACAAATGAGCAACCACCAACATAAATTATCCTCGTGGCCGTTAAGTTTCCTAACGAATTAAAAAGCTACATTTGAAATTAGTGTAGAAAGAAAAAGTTTCAATTATTAATATAGAGATACGAGGTATCAGTAAAATAGATTATGCTTTGTTGTATAGTGAAATTTATCTAATGAAATTAACTATAACACAAGGCTGCGAAATAGAATGTGTAAAAACTTTCCTAGCGAATTATATATCAAACGACGCGTTTTTATGAGTAGATGAAAATCTGAAAGAATTCTGACGACGCGTTTTCGGTTAAATCCCGTTATATTAAATTTAAGTACCTATGTGCTCTTTCAAAAATTATTTTTCAACAACCGCTTGTTAGATTTAAATGATCTTGGGATCTATTTAAAGCTAATAACGAATTCTAAATGCGTATAAAAATGTTGTTAAAGAAAATTCTAGAACTCGGTTCTAAGATTTTTAGAACTTTTTGAAAAATCTCAGAACAAAGTTCTAGAACGTTTTCCTTTTTTAAAGATGCTCACTATGAAGAGCATATTCGTTATAGTAAAATACCAAAAAATGAGAAAAGTCGAAGAGTCGTTTTTTAGAAAAGAATTTTTGAAAATTTCTATGCAGGAAAAAAATAGAAATCTTCAGATTAAAGTATAAATTTCATGTATTTCTATGTTTGTTTGTAGAATTTTCAATTTTTGAACGAAATTGATACAAAAGTATAAAATCTAATCTCAAATATGCTTTAGTTATTGATTATTGGGTACTTTAATTATTTGCAATTAAATTTTACAAGTACAATAACAATATAATTGAATTCAATTTTTAAACATTAAAAGGAAATAATGATCTTATACCTTTTTTAGAATTAGTAGATGCTTCAGCTTTCAAAAACCAAAAATAATCAGATAGCATAAATTTATCGTATCTACCTAGATAAAGTTTTTCAGTCATTTTAATATCTTGATGTAAACGCTCCCCATTATATCTGAAAAATCACTACAATTAGCTGAAAAATCATTCATAAGCTTATCCATATTCTGAAGCTAGTAGGACATGTTGCAACCCATTGCTGCATACTTTTAACTAATTCACTAGCAATTTCTTGATAATTTTGAGAACCTGTTTTTAAATGCCATCCAAGCTCTTCTTTCAGTTGATGATAAATATTTTTCAAATTGTTGTAAATTTTCGCTTTTTAAAAGTTTACGTATTTCTGGACCATCGAGTTGACCAACTTGTAAGTTTGTTGATGATTTATAACTAACATTAGGTACATTACAAATGAGTTGATAAGCTAGACCATCAACTGATAGTTTTCTAATGAATTGTGCTATTAGACCAATTTTAACGTGTTAAGGTGGTAATAAAATAGAGTTAGATTAATTAAAGGTTGAGCAAGGACATATTTTTTACCAATAGTGAAGTTTGAACGTGTTTGGATATTTTCTTGGTGATACTGAAGGTATTGATTATTACTACGATAGGTACCATACCAATCACAAACAATACCTGGATTTTAACCGAGAAGAAAGTCACTCAAGAAAATTTGTACACCTATTTATAAATACAAATAAATACACAGCTATGTAGGGTATTTATATCTATTTATCAAATATTCTCTTCTTCAATAGTATTTAACCATATTTAGGGGTATTTAAATATATTTACAGGTATTTAAAGCTATTTAAAGTTATTTACTACTAACAGTAAACATATCCAACGAGAGACAATCAAAATGCGTCGTATCCTTTTAAAGAAATTGCATACATACGGATTTTCAGATTCATTACTAAAACTTATGATTTCTTATCTAAGAGACCGTAAGCAATACGTCGATTTTAAGGGGGCAAGTCGGAAGAATTTGATACCCCGTCAGGCGTACCGCAAGGTTCAAATCTTGGACCGCTGTTGTTTTTAATAATGATTAATGACCTTCCAAGAGTAATACTTTATTCAAATTATCAGCTATTTGCTGAGGATTTTAAAATATATAAACCTGTAAAATCATTAATAGATTACAATGATTTACAATCTGATCTTGTAAGAGTACATCAGTGGTCTATGGAGAATCGACTCTACTTTAATGTTAATAAATGTGCTGTTGTCTCGTTTTCGAAAAAAAACTAATATTTTAACTTATAATTATAAATTGGGGGACAATATTCTTAAAAGGCAGACGTGTGTAAAACATTTAGGTGTAATTTTTGATTCGAGTGTCACGTTCAATGAACATATAACACAATGGGTGAATAAAGCTTATCAAATGTTGGGATTTATAATTCGAAACGCAAACGCATTTACTAAGTGTGAATCTTTTATTGTACTGTTTAATTCACTTGTAAAATGCCAAAAGTTTCTACGTTTCGTATATTTTCGAAAATATGGCCAGTATCCTCACGATATTCGTTCTTATATAATTCGCCAAGAATTTAATGTAGCTAGCTTAGAAGATAGGAGGAAAGTGTCTGGTGCATTATTTATTTTCCTTCTAGAAGTCTGTGTATATAACATCGACTTGGCCAGACCTATCAAGAACTTCAGTGACAAATTGTGTTAAGCATGCGAGATTGGAAGTTGTAGATCGTCCTTCCATAAATCCATGCTGATAGGGAGATATGGATGATTTAATTAACGGATAGATTTTATCGTATATGACACACTCAAATACTTTAGCAAAATTGCAGATAATAGAAATTGGCCTGTAATTACTTGGTAATGACGGATCTCCATTTTTTAATACCGGACAGATACTTGCTTCCTTTCATCGATTAGGCAATGTAGAAGTCTTCAAGATGAGGTTAAACAGTTTGTGTAGTGGCTGAACGAATACGAGACAACAATCTTTAACAAGAAATGAAGGGATCAATACCTGCAGTGGTTTTATTCTTCAATTTTCTTATAGCAGTTGTGATATGATCTTCTGAGATGTAACTAATATCTATTATAGGTCAGTTTACATTAGATAAGCCTACATTCTGGTTGTTAAAATAAGGATTAGAAGCAATGTAGACACTGTTAAAATAGACACGAAACGCCTCAACAATAGCAACAGGATTATTAAATTCATGTTCATTTGAATCCCTTACAATTCCCAGAATTCTAGTGTGACCTTTCTTAGAGCTCACAAAAGTCCAAAACTTATATTTTATATAAAATTTATAACATTTCATATTTCATATAATTGGTCTTATTATAATATTGCTAGTGCTGACATCTATGGCGTTTTAATAGAACTACTGTTCGTGAGCAATCATTTCCTCACAGTCATTACCGTTCAGTTTGGAGATTTTATGCAATTGGTCGTTTTCAGGATTACTAGATTGTGCGCAATGTTTAACTTTCTATAGTGGCCGTAGATAAACCTTATTTATTTGTGTTTAAAACTATTTATTTCTATTTAAATCTATTCAAAAATATTTAAAAGTATTTAAATCTAGTTAAATTCATTTAAATTTATTTATTTGTATTTAATCTAAGTAATCTAAGTAATATTTAAATCTAATTGTTTATATTTAAAAGTATTTGATTGTATATTTATATATTTATTCATACCTATGTAAATACTTTTTTGAATTTGTACATCTATCTATGAAGAGACCTTCCCCTCGTTTTTAACTGATAATCTACCAATACCACAAAGCACGTTAAGCAATTTTAAATCTGTAATAACTTTCCAACGGTGTGAATTGTAGTTGATTAAAACATAATTAATTAAAACATTAAAAAGCGTATAAAACATCAGTGTATGTTTCTTTTAATGATGGTAAATAGAGAAGAGGAATATATGAAAGTAAGTTACCATTGTGAAGTAGAACAATTTTAAAAGCTGACTTACTTGAATCGATGAATACACGCCATTGATCTTGTACGTACTCATAATCTAACCAATTAAAGAGACCATGAATATTTTTTAAGTATGGAGTACCATTATGTTCATGTCCATTCAAGTATTTCATGATTTCTTTTTGAAAAATAACCAACTCGACAATCAGTTGTAAGTGCATTATGTTTCAACATATTAGACGATATTTGATCCTTAGTTAAATCAAGTTCTTTAAATAGTTAGAACTTTTCAAAAAGTTCTAAAAATCTCAGAACCAAGTTCTAGAACTTTTTTAGAAACATTTTTATACGGGCATTTAGGACTCACTCGTAGATTTAAATAGACCCCAAGATCATTATTATCGGACAAACGGTTATTAAGAAAAAACACACACTTAATAAATATAACGGGATTTAACCAGAAACTCGTCGTCAAAATTTTTTCAGATTTTCATCTACTCACAAATTGGTATATAATTCAGTTAGGAAAGTTTTTATACATTTTATTTCGCAGCCTTGTGTAATACAACTTATAAAAACTAAATGTGAAATGAAATAAAAATGCTATTAAAAATAAAAGTTTTAAGCGCAAAACACAGCACCCCTTCAATCGGTCCTATTTAATTACATCCCTGGTGATTTAACGTAAATTATACACAAAGTTAAAATGTTTTCCTTAAATATTATTCCGCACAGGGTGCCCGTACAAATAAATGAAAAGCTGTACAATAATTGGTTGATTACAAGTTTTAATTAAAAACGCTTTAAATCTCAAACAAATAAATTTTTCTAAAAAGCCAGTAACAAGATCATCACAAAAAAAATTTTCACTGTAGCACCACCAGTAAAATAAATTAGGACGTTCCACCCCGGCTTTCAGAATAAATTAAATTTTGTAGGATTTTTTGCATACAGTGCTGTATACATATATAAAATTTTTGACGAATATTTCAGTAGATGAAATTCCCCGTAAACGTCACAAGCGTAAGTTTATTTAACAGGTTACCTAGAACGAGGTGTATCTTAATTTAGTAACTATGTTTAAAGCGCATGAGGTAAACTTAACTTGTTTGCTACTTGCTCAGTTTGATTTCGGTAAAGTTTGTCTCACGTGCTTGTTCAGTGTTTCAAAGTGACAAGTTTAGGTGGCTTAATAGTAATTATTAAAGTGTTAATATTGGATTTACATACTTATTTAACCTACGAGGACTTGCCTGTAATACGTTTTGTTAGACTCATGCTTTGTACATAATAATTTCATTTTGTGTACCCGATTAAAGGAAACCACAGGTAAGCTCTGAAGTGCATAGCTTTAATATTTATAATGTGATCGAATTTAAAACCTATGAATGTGATTTGATTAGAGATTGACTATTCAGAGCTGGAAGTCTCCTGCTACTTGCTAATCAATTTCCTTCAAAATTTAATAAAACTTTTAGTTCATAAAGATCAAAGAACTTCAAAATTGTATTAATAGATCAAATTTCTTATTCATAAATAAAATAAAATTTCCCAACAGTGATTAATCTTACAAAAAACCTACATTCTTATAACCATATGATATAATCTTATCTTATAACAAGTGTGACTTCCCATAATCAATAGTTACCTACTATTTATTCTCTTAATCAGGCGCAGAACGATGAAACGGAAGCATCAAATAAAATTATTAAATACTCATTCTTTATTTTATGAGTGTGATTATTATTAAGGCAGCTACATCACATTACAATGCTAATTAATCCAGTTAATCCAGTTCGGTATTTAGATTATTTATCAAGAGTTTGGGTATTGCTTAGTTACTTATCTAAACATTTGTAAAATCAATTACAATCTGTTAACATAAACTGACCTGCATTAGCATTACACAGTAGGTGTAAATTGATGTTTTACATTACACATTGTATTTATAAAACATTTTAGTAACCTACATATATTTATTTCATACATTTTTTCCATTATACTAGAAGCAATATTTTTATTCGGAGAAAATGTATTCTCGCTCTCATACGATTTTCCCATATCCATTCAACGCAGACTTTTAATTATTTTTAAATTATTCACTGGTATTTCAAGGGGTGTGTACAGTACAGAAAAGTACATATGTAATCTATAATTTATTGTAGTTGTTGCAGATATTGTTTTTTCTATTAACCGTAAAAAAGTACACACAAAGGAATGTTTTTTTTTGTTTTGATAATAAATACTTTTATTTTGAAAACAAGGCTTTTGATAGAATAATAAATACATTTGACACAGTATATTACAGTATATTACATTAAACTAAACGCATTTAAATTTCATTTAAACGCAACAATACTTTTAAAAGTAGTAACTTAATGGTTATTACTCTTTTCACACTAAAAGTAATTGCTTTTAGAAAGAAAATTAAACTATTCTTAATTTAAATGTATTGGTCTTTTCAACACATTGTTGTGATATTGGGGATAATTTATTATTATATAATGTCAATAAAAAATATATATATTTATTGTAGGGAATAATAAACCCTCCAACACTTGATAAAAGATGAAAGGTTATAAATTCCCAAATAAATTTATTATTGTTGAAATTCACAAACATAAAATCATGGTAAAACAGTCCGAAAATATACACAACTAAATATCACTTACCTTTATCATAAAAAAAATTCTCCGGCTATAATTTCTAAACTAGAAAACAAGTTCCATAAATGCATGAGACGAAATCAGGCGGGTCGCTAATTAATTAGGAAGCTATTTAAATTAAATATGTAAAACATTGTTAATGGACCAGACACAAATAAATACACAAATAAATTTCTTTTTAAACATTTAAATGGATAAATTTTGTTTATGAACACACAAAAGAAATAAAAATTTAAAATTCATTAGAGAGAAACGAAAACAATCATTAACATCTTAAAATTAAATCAATTAAACAAACACGTGAAACAAAATCAATTAAATTTTTGATGTTAAATAGATTTAACAAAATAAGAATTAAGAGACATTCCAATTCTTTTTTTCCTTTTTAATTTTTATCTGATCAATCCAACAATCCTAAATTACTATTAAAAAGAATTAAAAATTGAAAATTATTTTAAATTTTAAAATAATTTGGCACCGCACAAAAAAATTAATCACCCTAACTTGAAAGTTAGCAGATTCCTGTTATAGTTGGTAAAATTACCTGCTTATTTGTTGACAAGATGTGCACATTCCTTATCATCAATAAAATTGATTTTATTTGTGATTCCTTCACCTTCCTTTAATTAATTCCATTCAAAATAAAATTCCAAAAATTTCTCCAAATAATAATAACAGTCTGAACACCATATTTAAACACTGCACTTTTGTTTTATTTCACTTTTAGTTTATTTTGATTGTTCATTATAATCATTATTAATTAAATTATTAAGATCTTATTAAAAAAAATAAAAACAAGCTGACATTTGTCATAATCTCACTTTGTTGACAGTTAAGTGACGTAAAATTCACCAACATAAGCTCGAAATTTTATCAAAATAACGTACAAACTGAAATGACTTCTGCTCTGTATGAAAATTCAAGAGCGAGTAACCAAAATTTTGTGCTGTTTTTATAATAATTGGAAAACAATAGCGAATCGCTAGTGATTTTCCTAGTTAGGAACTAGATTAATTTAGTAAGTTACTAGAAACAAAAGAACATCTTTCCCGCAAAAAATATTTCTAACCAAATTGTTGATAAAAAATTAAATTAATTGTTTAAATAAATGTTATAAAACGAAAGAAGAGTTATTTTTTCTTTATTGTGATACCTAACATGGCTATCAAAATGCAAATTTAGAGTTACGATTCATTGACAACCATCTTGAATTTTCTTACATACATTACTTCACAAAAATTCAAATAAAAACACTTTAACATCTTGCTACATCATTTTCTTAACATAAAATTAATCATAAGGTCTTATCAAACAAAAATTACATAAATTCTAACACCAAAATTATGAATATAAACTAAATTTTAACATTCTAGCAGACCCTGCTGAAATGTTACAATTTTGGGATTTCAAAGGCCTAAACCTTCTCTATAAAAAGTTCCCCACTTTAACATTCTAGTGTCAAATGCATCCCAGAACTTGGTTACAATATTTCAGTAAAATATTTTACTTAGAAATTCAAATAACATTTGAATTAGAAATTCAATTTTTTTTAATTAGAAATTCAGTCGCCTGTCAGATAGGCAACACATCCTGCATAAATGTAATTCTTGATGCCTATATCATAACAATATCTTAACAGTTGCCATAGAAATCCTTACTTTTGATTTCAAAGTACGTACGATATTATTTAAAAAATTGTTTTGCAATGTATAACGAATTTATTATGGTCACATGAATTTGGTTCCGCTGGTGTCGCCTTCATCTAAATAGTAAAACAGATGATTTTGATTTAACATTGTTAAATTTCAATTCAATGAATTTACTTTTATTTTGAAAGTTAACTTTTTATTAATGCTGTGTGAAGTATGTGATGCCCTGGTGATGCAATTTACTTTTACTGCGTGTAGGTTACAGCAGTGCTTGTTTATCCTGAAAATTCTGTAATGTTTGTAATTGGAAGTCTATAAAATGAAGTTATAAAGTTAGCATTGTGGTGTAGATCCTCCATTAGGATCGCTACTTATCGAAGTGCCTTTTCAGTTCAGTAATAATAATTCTATCAATAACTTCTGCAATCTCGAAACAGCAACAAATGTTATCTATTGAAAATGAAATGGTGTAAAGCTGCATTTGTATGTGGTGTTAGAAGGTACGAAACTTTTCAACTAAAATAGTGTAATATTGTTAAAATCTATGTATTTAGCTTAACAAATATCACGTATCTAATCTTACAAGATGATGCTATTTATTTACAGTTATTAATAATTGTAATATTTGAACAATTGGTCAAGTTAATCGCAGGGATAGAATTAACATTAAAACTAATGTTTTGGTGACTTGAAAAATTTGAATTATATGTACATTGATTCGTTTGGTTTACTTTTGGTTGAATTGAAGATGATATTTTGTTGGCCGTATCGGTTTTATTTTTGACGGATTCGTCTAAGTAGCCTTCTGCTACGGCGGTGGACTTCCATCCACCGTGTCTTTTGAGAGCAGTAATATCCCCGCCTGCGTCAACCAGTATTGCTGCAGAAGATCTGCGGAAACTGTGCCCAGAATATTGTTCTGGATTCGGTAATTTGAGGAAAGCAGCGATATCCTTTCCCATTTTTGTAAATTTGTTTATCCCAATTCTCTGAGTTGTACATTTACCATTTTTGGTAATTTAAAACAAATGTGTCACTGGTTACATGACTTGGTCGAAGACTTATATATGTCTTGCATATTTTGTAAAAGTTATCCGTAACAGTAAATTTTCGGCAAATTTTTGTCTTGGTTTTTGGCACATTAACCAAAAAAGCTGATCCAAGATCTTGTAAATGGGTTATTTTCATTTCATACAACTCATTATTTCTGCATGCACCCATTACTCCCATTATTAAAGCAACCTTAAATTACAGAATGTAATGAAATAACTATGTGAAAGATTTACTTAATATCTTACCTGTGTTGCTAGGTATTTATCATCAGATGCTTTACTTTAGTTAAAAAGTTATTGATATCTTCGCTAGAAAAAGTTTTCGCTTTTTTAGGCTGAAAATCTTCTGATTTTCGTTTTAGTAATGCCCGTAATTTTTTATAATCTTCTAAATTTATACCTTGATGTAAGGTGATCGTACTTCTAAGCATTGAATAATAGGTCCATAGCGTTGAAGATTTATATTTTGCGGATAATTCAGTAAAGTATACTAATAAAGTCGATTCAGAAAATGAAGTGATTTTCTTTTCCTTTTGCTAGTTCAAAAAAGATTCATAGGCCATATTATATAATTTCCTTGACTTTTCCGGCAATAAATTTAATGAGGTAACTTTAGCAGATTCTCTAATTTCTGGTGGTGTTAAAGAAAAGTCATTTTCATTTTCTATATCCAGTCTTAGTTCGTTTTTTAACACAATTTAACACAAAATATCAAAACACTGAGAAATCTACGCACACAAACAATAATGTTTGAGTCAAATTTGTTTTGGTTCAAAAGCTACTTCGATTTATAAAATGTTTGGAAAAACATGGTATGTTAAGAAACAGATATACGACACGCACATTCGAAGTCGCTGATGGCTCAGTGTAGATGCTCCTTGCCTTCCAACCGCGGGTCCCGCGTTCGAATCTGGTCTAGGAAAAGTCACTTTTTTATTTTTTTTATGTACAAAACTGAATTGAAAATATTTAGTGGTTTACACGATAAAATTTAAAAAACCGATAGTTTGTAGCAAAACAATATAGTATTATAGCTAAATCAAGGAAGCATCTGGCAGCAGTGATTAATGACTCATTAATCACTGCCGTGATTAATGGGTATTATTAAGGTCGAGCAAACAGACGTATAATGGGTACATTATGCGTATAATGGGTACATTATACAATAGTCGTGGATAAAAGTTTTAAATATTACAAACGCAGACTTTTAAGACTATGTTAATACAGTATTTAATTTAATTCTGTATAGTTTCAATGCAAAAGCTAAATTATTTAAATTAAAAGCATTTTTTTAGGGAGAAGAAATCTCCCAAAATTAAAGCAGCAGTACTATTCATTGTAGAACAAACTTTTCGAATCAAATTTTCTATGATAATTTTAAATGTTTTCTCAATTCAACAGCATATACTTTCTTCATATAAAAGCAAGGAATTTTAGTAGAAAAATTCTACTATTCGAAATTATCAATGCCGAACGGCAACATTTAAACTAAGAAAATGTACTTTAGTCGCCTTTTTTTAAAATAAAATTTCTTTGTGTGGAAAGCATTGAAAAATCCAACAAAATAGTAGATCCCTTTCTAAATGAACGATCTGAAAATATATAATAACATTTAAGTGAATAATACGTTGGTGACCAAATATGATAAACCATTTAAAGCAATCATCGATCGACTATAAATCATTTATCGACCGGCTTCTATGGTTTTCTAAGCAGCTAGATTAGTTTACTTATTTGTTGTTTTTGTGATGAACAATAAACAATACGAGTGCGCTCAGTCTCGCACAAATTTCCCAAGGAAAGATTTATTAGTTCATCAAACTATTAGAAACAGCTAAATATTATTAGTGGATATAAGTATAGTATAACATAACAATCTAGTTAATTAGAAAAAACAAACTAAATTAAATTTGTGTAATAAACTTCATGTTAATTAGTGAAAACCGATATCTAAAGGTAAAAATAGTGTATTATTTTAAGTTTTTCGCAAATTTTCGCATATATTATTATCTGTTTTACAATTCACAGCTACTTATGCAGTGTTTCAAAATAAATCCTCAGTAAAGCAACCGAAACATAATATTTGTGTAGATCTTCTATCTTCAGTTTTGACGTTGTGCAAAAAATGAATAATTTGAATTTTCAATAAGTTTTCAACATCATTCAAACGTAGACATAAATCAACATAAACTAAATAATTATTTCTGAGAACCTAAGTGCAACGTGTGTATTAGTGCGATTCACACTTCACTTCACACAACAATTTTGCAAGTTCCAAGTACTATTATCACTACCATTACACTAGAAATGTCACTAAATCTGGTTGATTTCGTTACTATTCCCTAAACGGATAGAATATAATTATATATAATTGATATCTTTAAGAGAATTGACTAATAAAGTAGTTCTTAATTGAAACGTGTTTATTTTCTAAACAATCTTCAATCTCTTACAAAATTAAGTCTGACATACTCATGTATGCAATAATATGGACACTGCTACAATTTAATATTTTCTTTGCATTAGATATAAAGCATAAGCAAACAAAGCCAACTGTTATACACTATCAATATAAAAAATCAATTGAATCACTTTTTGTGAAATGTACTTAATAGAACTTCAATAGGAGAAAACTGGAAAAATTTCTTGTATCACTTAACTATCTATTTATCACCTTTTTTTGTGAAAAACGCATAGCCTAATATGTTATTGACAGATAAGATAATAAGCTATTATATTTAAATTTATAAAACAAAACGTCAACCTGAAACTATTGCTATTTCTTGTATCCGGCAAAGGTGTGCTACAAAATAAAAGCCGCCGTTTGAACTCAGTGTTAGCAAACATAGAAATAAAAGAACATTATACCAAAGAATTAAGTTAAAAATTATTAGTTTAGAATGCAAATATTACACTAACATCGCCTACATTAATAAATCAATGTAAACAATAATTAATCAGTTCTTAAATTTCTAAAATTAATCTTTTAACTCATTCAATAAATTAAATTGAAAACAAATCAATCAGTATGTTATAACAACAACCACACAGTTTTTAAATTACTAAATCAATCAAAGTCAATTAGTACCAATTAATAAAACCAATTCTAGAGTTTACACAAACTTACATTTAATGCAATTTTTACAGAAAAAGTAGCATTAAATTAAATCTTGCACTATTGGTTTCATAATGATCCAGTAAATTAATAATACAATTGTACCCAATCAAATACAATACCAAAGTTTGTATATTTAACAAATAACCTAAAAATTAACAGGAAAGATTTTATAGTTAAATACTAACAGTAGTTTGTTATAAAAGAGTAGTGTAATATGTCCTCCTAATGTTACCTCAGACTATTTAAAAACACCTGCTGTTTTAGGTACTGCTCCAATGCTTTCAAAAAAGTTTAAAGTTTCAGAAAAAGAATTAGAGTAAGAGTAAGGAAGAAGCCGAATACATGACTTCGGTTTCAAACCAGTACAGCCCAAAAAAGTATTTAAGCAAAAGATTTTCCTCCTGTATTTTATTTATGGTCTTCCTAGAAACGCAGTGGCTAAATCCCCATCGAAATGGAATTCCAAATATAAAAAGTTCACCTACATGAAACCAAAGTTTGATCTCACAGCAAATATTTAAACTTCCACCAACTTAACAACCTCAAGCAGAGAAATTATATAATTTTCATAAGTGAATAGAATACGCACTATAATATGTTCTAAGAGAAATTATAGTCAAAGCAGTGAAAAGATAACCGAATTATCTTTTACATTTTTTAAAAAATATTGATGGCGATTGTTTTTTTCAAATTATACATATAAATATATACTGTTTTAAATCTATTAATAAACTGGAGTTTTCCAACTGCAGGGCAAGCCAAAAACCTGAATGACATTCAGCTACCTATAATATTAAATCATATTTGAACGAACATTAATGGTTGCACTTAAACAATTTTCCTGCCGTTGTTCTTGTTTCTTTCGCTAGTATCTTGTAATGCCATCTGAACCAAACAACACAATTTTAATTAACCTGATTTGAATAATTTACATTTATTCAATATTTATTCAAATCAGTTTTATTATAATTGCGTTGTTTGGTTCCGATGGCATCACAAGAAAGTCACGAATGAAAGGAGGATTGCAGGAAAATTGTTGAAGATCAATATTTAAACATGGTGGAGGTAACTTCAAATTTTGATTTTAAACATTTTTCGTTTAAACGTTATTTAAAGTTGTAGGTAGCGTAGGGTATGAAAATCATTTACTTGGTCGGGTAGTAGAGAAATCGAGTTTATTGTTGGACTTATGCCCCAAGAATTTCATGTGGATATTTTGCAAAGAAAGCTGCTGTTTACGATCGGTCTAGCACATTTGGGTGCGGCTGTTTAGGCGCGCACATTTAGGCGCGGACATTTAGGCGCGGTCGTTTCGGCGCGAGGACAGTTTGGCGCCGGACAGTTCGTTGCCGGGACACTTAGGCGCAAGCACACGTCGAATAAAAGCAGTTCGGCCATGTACATTTTTTCGCGGTAAATTAAGGGAAAACTTTCGGAGAGTTTTAAATAAAACTTTTTTTCGACCATTAGTCTAGTTTTTTTGGGAAAAGCTACACTATTATCAGAGTAGCCTTTTTTATTTTTATGCACACACATACACCTTAACTCCAGAATTTCGCTTGGATTGGTTAAATTGCGTTATTCCAGTGCTTTTTGTCTTTAAGCAGTGGACACACGTGAAAATTCGTGAAGTGTCCCACGTATTTATCAGTGGTATGATATTCAATGTTAATGTCAATTTTCCTATTTGATTTAATTGATTTTATAAAATTTATAATAACATAATTATCAAACACGATATTCTTATAAATAATAAGGAATTTATAATAAACAAATTAAGTTCTTATTACAAATTATTCCCTTATGCAGAAATTTGCAGAACAATCTTAATTTTAATGCTTTAGCAGCTTAGAAACCTAAATCTGACAATATATACGAGCTTTTGTGATTAGCAAATATTGAGTTTTTTTTCCTCATTATGCCGTATTTATCTAATACTGTATTTCATCGATCATACTTTATTTATTACCTGTAAGTGCCTATAGATTTTGTTCATTACAATAATACTAGACAATTTCTCGCGCCGAAGTGTCCCCGCGCCTAAGTGGTCCGCGCCGAAGTGTCCCTGCACCAAAGTGTCCTCGCGCCGAATTGGCCCGCACCGAAACGGCCGCGCCCAAATGACCGTGCCTAAATGGCAGTACCCAAATGTCCGGCTCCGTGTTTACGATGGAAACAAGATGTAGATCCAGAGCATACATCAAAATTAGCAACATCATTTCAAAACGAAAAATAATAAAATAAAAAGGGTACTGGATTGGGTTACTCAATATCCTGATTTGAATCCTATAGAAAACTTGTCGTCAATCCTAAAAATGAAAGTAGCTCCGATAACCCCACTTCATTAACTGCTTTGAAGGAAATTATATCAAGAGAGTGTCAAAATTTTGATCAAAGCTTATTAAAAAATTGATAGAATGGATGTCAAATCGACGACGTTCGATAATTGCAGAGAATGGTAGTCACATTGATAATTGACAAAGGAGTGTTTAAACGTTTTTTGCCAAAACCTTTTTATAAAAATTAAATATTAGTTTTTTCTTCAATAGAAAAACTAAATTTAATTTGTTTGTATAGTATTATGAGTTAATAAACGAACAACAAAAACCTAATTTTGTTTTTTAATTTGCTGTTTAATATGTTTTTGCTTGGTGTTTATTTATTTTTCTATGAAGGGTGTTTAAACTTTTTGTATATACTGTAGGTGTGTGCGATGTGCGTGCGTGCGTGCGTGTTATAGTTAATTCAAATATACGTAAAATACTTAATATAAGCAATACGCGACAGAGAAAAACTTATTTTTGTTATAAAGCTATGTTTAAAATATCGCCTCTGTCTGTACAGTTGTATATAATTTGCACGAAGCTATAAATAAAATAAAAAATATATATACTAAAGGGAATCTGCTCTTGATCTTATATTGAAACATTTCCAACATAAAACATTATTAAAGTAATTTAAATCATTTAGACTTTTAAAGGAATCCGTAGAACGCTGAGACGAGGTAGCAGCGATTTGCTATATTTCATTACCCCTGTTTACTATAGTTCGTTCCATTTCCTGCCATTCCTCGGTAAATAACAACTGCGTTTCAACGCATTCTCCAAGCCCGCAATACGGGCTGCAGTACTAAACTGAATTTACCGAACTTGAATGTGAACTCGAAAGCTGCCAATGTAAATCCTATTTGTAATAAATTATATAGGGGATTTTGCCAAACACCCAGATCGTTTCTACACTGGGGCTAGTAAACAAAACACATTTGTGTTTTTTACAAATACTGTTTTTTTTATACTTTATTATATTTTTCAGATATAATGAAAGCACAAATTGCGTAATTTGCTGGAATCGTATTTACCAACTGTTTTTTAGAACAGGCTTATAATACAATAATATTAACTTATGTCCAGGACTTAGCATTTATAGTTAAAATTATTTAAATAACCCTTCGTTAACCTTTACTTTTAAAATATCATTCGTTCTATTATTGTAAAGGTTAACAAGATTTTTCAGGTGGAACAATTTGAAATTGTTTCAAAGGGTAATTTGAATGCTGTATCTTTTGTTTTTCAGATTTAAGTTTTCGTGGTACAGCACAGACCGTTTGTTCCCAATTAACCCTTTTGGAATCGTTTCCACAATGGTTGATTTAGAATTAGAAAACCGTAATTCTCAACTAATGAATTGAGCATACCTTGTCGCTTAAGCAGCATTTCCTGTAATGGCACCCCTAATTCATTTGTTATCTACATAGTATATCTTTAAAAAAATTAACTTGAAATAATTCAAGCAAGACGATTTGTTTCTTTAAAATTAGAAAAAAGTTAATTAAAAATGTCAATTCGTATCTTAAGTTAGTGGGAAAAATCTTAGTTCTAAGAATCATGTTTTCATATATTCATTTTGTTAAGAGAGGAAGTGCCTCTGAGTTATTGCCATATTAAAAAACTGTCGGTGTTTTAAATAAATAATTAAATCAATATTCTATAATTAGTTAGAAGTGAAAAAATTAACAATTAGTAACGCAATGATATTTTATTGTTAATCTCTTTCTAATTTAATTGATTATGGCTTCAATACTGTTAAGCCGTTTTTTATAATTCCTCGGTAGGAGAAAAAATAAATCTTTTTTATTAGATATTTACTATTATTATTGAACCAAAAGAAAAACCACTGCTTATGACATCAAATACTGAAAAAAAATTATAGCACGCTTTGATTTTGAATATTTTGATTGCCGATACTATGTCTCAGTTCCATTGAAAAATGCATTAATGTGTCTAAGCAATAACAATCATTTACAGAATACCCTTTTTTCTTAAAATAACGATGGCTTTTCAGTAAGGTAAATATAAAATATGTTTTAAAATTTTGTTTATTTATTCAGTACGATGATGTATCTGAACCATTAACAGCGCAAAAGGAAAAATGAGCAATCTGTATGCAATGTAAACTTAAAAGGTCGATGTTAAAAGTTAAAAAATCATAACAAAACAGATTAGGTAAATATTCGACGATCGGACATGCAAGTATACATATATATGTAGGTATACAAATAAAGGTAGAAAAATATCTATGACTGTCAAAATATTGATGATAAAATTCAATTTCTGAATGAGAATTTGTTAATTCTACTAGATCTACATGCACCTAATAGAACTTGTAGAATTTCAAAAGCCCCTGCTCCTTGGCTCACTGACAATGTTGGGTATCTTATGAATCTGCGTGATAAGGCCCTACTACAATTTCGAAAATCTCGCAATGTAGTGCATTGGAATTATTATAAAAATTAAGAAATTATACCACTACAGCATGCAGAAATGAAAAAAAAAGCATATTATACTCAAAAATTTCAAACTAGTAATATAAAGGATACTTGGAAATTGTTTAAAAATCTTAATATAAAATCTTCTAAACATAATGAAGTACCGCCGCAGTTGTCAAATGTTAATAATATTAATAGTCACTTTCTTAACTCCATTCCAAAAGCTGATGCCAACCAAAATTTAATTAACTTTTATTTAAACATTCGTCACCATCTGCTGGATGCTGAAACAATGTTCAGGTTTCACATAGTTGATGATGAAGTGGTCAAGAAAATTATATTTAATATTAAATCTAATGCAACCGGTTGTGATCAGTTAAATATAAAATTAATTAAAATGTGTTGTCCATTTTTAGTATCTAGTATTACACATATTATAAATCACTGTATTGAGAATGCAGTTTTTCCTCGGAAATGGAAGCATGCTCTTGTAATCCCTACGCCTAAAGTAACTCAACCCTCATCGTTTGGACAACTTCTACATATAAGCATTCTACCTGTGTTATCAAAAATACTAGAAAAATATTAAGCAAAAAACATCTTAAGCAAATGCTCTTGCGTTGACATTACTATCTGTCTAGAAATTGGCCACCTTAAACTCTATTATTTAATTGTCTTTACGCACAATTTTATTTACCCTTTATTATATATTATCTACAATTACTTATAGGTGTAACTATGTACCTATTGTAACGAGAGAAAAAGAAAGAACCTCTTCTTCACACAACAAATGGAATATTCTACAGCATTCGAGAGAATGACGCATCGCACCAAACATGTAAACCAGACGCGGTTTATCTAGCGCCTTCCAGAAATACATAGTAGGTTCCAGCGGCTTCTGGTACGATTATATGAGGGTATAAAATCGACTTCGCGGATAAAAGAGGAGCAATCAACAGCGAGTCATTAACTGTGTTTCACGAAATAAATAGTAAATGTAAAGATAAATGTTGTATTAGAAATTCATAGTCTGTAAATAATAGTTTTAATGGTTTATAATCATAGCGTTAATTTTATAGTGTATTCATTAGTGTTTGTAAATAAATATTTCTTGGTGAATAGACGATTTAACCAGCACTTTTGTTATTATTTGAAAAAGAACGTTACACTATATTAAATTTAAAAAAACTCGCAACAATGTTATTATTTTGATTTTAGTTTCAGTGAAACAGCAGCACTCAGTCTAATGAGTAGCTGAACTGCGCCTTTTGTTATTATCTTTTATTATTATACTATATGTATAAAATGTCATTTTATGTATTATTTAATAGCAACATTAAAGACATATTATTATTATTATATTATTATTATAAAATCTTAATTAAAATGTCTGAACACTTTAGCCTGGTATGCCAAATCGTGCAGTATAACATAAACAATGAACATGAAAAATTTATTAATATATATAATAAGTATTTAATATCTAAAAAAACTACTTATAACGTAAAGTATAACTGATTAAGTTATTAAGCACTTAAACATCTCCTTAGTGAATTACCTTTCCCTTTTAATGTTTTAATTGGGAACGAATTTTTGCGGATTTAATGTGAGTCTGGGTGATGAATTTTTCAATTATTTTTGAAGTCTTCGTGACATTATAATTATTTTGATGTTACGTTGATTACAAAATATACCTACTCTGTTATGTTACAGAAAACAAGTTTAAATTTGTTGGGCACTGATTAATTCTGAAATGTTAATTAGTAGAAAGTAAAATTAAATATTAATAAAAATACTAGTAATTTAAGGTTAACCCCAAAAATTTTAAAGTTTTCGTCAAATTGAGTATTTGTATCAAAAAGTATTTCTGTTGAAATGATCATAGTGTCAGGTCAATCCATATGAAGTGGTCCAGGGCTATATTTTAAAAATGGTCAAGCACATTTTTAAAATATATTCTGTATATGTGATTCTATATATTATGACTATATATTATGAAATAGCTTTATTTAGTAATTTTTTTAATCCTTTAGCTATGGTAGTCATTTTTGTTTCACGCGTACAGCCATTTTTTGCAATTTCAGAGGTTTACGTAAGCTTGATTATTTCAGATTTTATTTATCCTATGAGATTTAAACTAAAACCAATCTTTTTTATCTAAAATTAGCCTTAAACGGTAAAATTTGAAATCATTCTAGGAGATTAAAATGTATTAAAAGTCAGTTTTCAAAAAAGACTTTTTACAGGAAGGCAAAAAGGTAAACTGATGACAATTCTCTCTTTTAAAGATCTCTATAAAAACTAAACATTAGCCAAGTTTCGGACTTGAGAGTAAAATTTTTCTCATTGTAAAGTTGCGTGAATTTTTTAATTTTTACATGTTTTCACATACAGTGTGTTTTTTGTAAACGATAATATAGGAAATCCAATGGAATTTTATCATTTTCCTCGTAAGTTTGTACCCTTGCAAATGTAATTAGAAATCTTGGTATCAATCGAAAGAAGAATTCATTTTACGTCAAAAAAATATTAAACTTTATGAAGAAAACCAAAATCGATTTAGAAAAAGACTTAAAAAGCTTACTGATTTACTGCTTTTGGTAATAAGTTATTAAAAAAAGCTGGAAGCTGAACGCCGATTGGTGGAGCGGTTAACGCTTCAGATTCCTAATCAAAAATCGCGAGTTCAAACCCCGGCATCGTATACTTTTTTTTAAATTGTATTGCTTACTAATTATTATTTTTAGAACTTTATTACAAGGATTATTAGTTTTATGCCCTTTTTTCATTTGCTTTTTTGATAGGTAGTTAAAATTGTACAAAAAGTAACGGTAAACCCCCGTAGCAAAAATATCTAACAATAAAAAAAATTAATAATCGTTGTAATAAAGTTCTAAAAATAATAATTAGTAAGCAATACAATTAAAAAAAAAGTATACGATGAGGGGGTTTGAACTCGCGATTTTTGATTAGGAATCTGAAGCGTTAACCGCTACACCAATCGGCGTTCAGCTTCCAGCTTTTTTTAATAACTTATTACCAAAAGCAGTAAATCAATAAGCTTTTTAAGTCTTTTTCTAAATCGATTTTGGTTTTCTTCATAAAGTTGAATATTTTTTTGACGTAAAATAAATTCTTCTTTCGATTGATACCAAGATTTCTAATTACATTTGCAAGGGTACAAACTTACGAGGAAAATGATAAAATTCCATTGGATTTCCTATATTATCGTTTACAAAAAACACACTGTATGCGTGATGATTGATTGTGCTCAAATCAAATCTTATATTTGATACCTGAATAACATACTCACGTGATTTCTTCTTAGGCCAGAAACTATAACGGCTTTACTAAACACAGTTCAAGAATTAAAAATGGTTCCTGATAATATAATATTATGATTTAGTATTTAGTTTTATTTATTTATTTATTGTGTATCAATAAACTGTATACAAATACACAACGTGTAACATAAATTTAATGTGTACATATGTAAATATTTTGTATACTCTTTTCTTTTCATGCATCGCGTTTTGTCCGCCAACGAAAATCTACCTGGAGCCTTCTCGTTTCGTGCGGAATTAAAATGATGGCGTTAATGACTTCTTATTTGGTACGTTATTTACCTGCAAATGTTTACCTGATCTTATCTGAATATCAAGTATGATAGTAACTGTAATATTCTACACTTCAGCGATCACAGAGCCAGCTAAAAAGTAAGCAAATTATCTCTCGCTTTTACTTAATAATCATTTGTTTACTATTAGTAGCGCTAAAAAACGAACGGAAGCTTTACTCAATTTAGAATATTGATGGATAATGCAGATCTACTGGAAAGTAGATCAAACAGACTAATTGAGTAAAAGAAATTTTTTTAATTATTTATATTAAATCCATAGTGTTTTATTTTGTACAGAAATATTGTGTTTGAATTTATCCTTTACAAAGAATTTCGTTTTAGAGAGACCTACTTATACCTATCTTGTTATGTACCGCTAATATTACCTGCACTTTTCCTTGAGATCCATAACATAATTAAATTTGCAATATGAAGCAAGAATTCATAATACACAGGATTTAAAGAAACATTAATATAGCAAAATCTTACTTCCCTTAAGTGTCGATGTGGAAGTTTTGTAAATTGCCATCTGTTAAAGCTGTTTGAGTGTTAGCGAGTGTTCCTATAATTATATATTATACATTTTTATTCTTAATATCTAATAAATTTCTTATTTATATGTCGTATCCATTATTATTTGCCATTTAATAATTAGGATCTAAAAGTAGCTAAAATATTTAATTTAGAAAATTCATACAATTGATCAAGCAGTCAAACTGGTTTAAAAAATAACATGATTACTTAAAAAACACGAGAAAATTCTTGATTTGGTCTTAATTAATGTGGAGTGAAAAAATACATAAAATATTGAGCAGATAATCAACAATTTGTATGTAGAAAAACTATTACACATTCTACCCGGGTTAAGTAAAATTCGACGTTTGCTTGCTGTCGGCCGTATATTAGAAAATTCTTGTGTCTGGCGGATGGATTTTTTTGAGCCATTGTTGTGAAATTATTGCGTAATTAACCCACCTGTGGATCGCCCCGCCAGAATTATCAAATTTAACTAATTCTTCGAGGCGACCCATCTTACCATAGTGACAACACATCCCTCCGGCCTACTACGCAAGTCTTGACAGGTCTGCTCTTGCATATAGAAGTTTATTCAACACACAACAGGCGTTGTTCAGTCAGGTGTTAGCTATTTTTGTAATATTTGTTAGTTTATTATTTTCTTGCGTGTCAATGAGTAACTGTTTGTGAACAACTTGGATCCTGTATCATTTTATGGAAAAAGGCGACGCATTGAGTTACATACACCTTCAACAAGTAAAATTATGCTGATAGTGAAGATTCAAGCGACGAACCTGAGGAATTTGCCGATAATTCTGATAACGACGCAACGTACGAAATATCTGACGAAAATAGAAATATATAGAAAATAGAATCAGAATCAAACGTTGAAGATGATAGTGGTTCGCTCCACGATGATACAACTTTTCCTTCTGGTGGTAGATGGAACACGGTGGGAAATACAGATATAGATGTTTCCGAGTTTGTCGGTAATGCTAAACTTTTACAGCAAGTTAACCTGAACCATCCGCTTGCAATTTATTCGTTATTTGTTAGCGACAATATCTTGGACATAATAGAACGAAAACAAATAGGTATGCTGCCATGTGCCTAGCTATACAGCCACAAGCAAAACGCAAGGCCATCAAATGGACGGACACTGATAAAAGTTTTTTTTCGCAATTTTACTCATAGCTGATATAGTCAAAGTTCCTGAGAGTCGTTTGTATTGGCCCCAAAAAAATGTACACAAATCTGTGTATTAGAAATTCAAGGCTATTCAAAATTCGTGTAATTCTGGATAAAATGAATCTAAGTTTTCAAAAAGTACTTTTACTGAGAAAAGAAATTGACGAGAGTATGGTTCCGTGGCGCGGTAGGCTTTCATTTCGCCATTATATTCCCAATAAAACCCACAAGTATGGGGTAAAGTTGTACAAACTGTGTCTTCCAGAAGGCTACACTTGGAAGGTTTTACTTTATGCTAGAAAAGGCGATACAGTTGCAGGAAAAGGCCCCTCACACTCTGTTACAATGAAATTAATGGAGGGTTTATTGGACGAAGGTCGCATTCTATTTGCCGATAATTTTTATACCGGCATAGAATTAGCGACAGAACTGCTAAGTAGAAAAACGTTTTTGGCAGGTACTGTCAGGAACAATAGGAAGGGTCTACCTAAAGAAGTGTTGACGCAAAAACTGAAACGTGGAGAAACAGTAGCTCTTGAAAATGAAAATGGACTAAAGGTTATGAACTGTTAAACGAGTTGATTTATCTGACCAGATGGCGTCATATTATTGTAGTTTACGAAAAACTATAAAATGGCATAAAAAACGAGTAATTTTCGGGACGGCTCTGGTAAACGCGTGTGTGATTATAGGGAATTTAGTCAAAACCCAAAGTTTACTATGTTACAGTTTCGAGAACAGATAATACAAAATTTATTGGATGAAGAGCTAATAAAAACGCCAGCCCCAGCAAGAGCAAAACTAATTCACAAATTTCGTAAAATGGAAGGACCTGCCAGAAATATTTGCAAGAGTTGCAGAGAGTGCTACCAAAAAAAATTTTGAAAAATGGAAACTAATCTGCTGACGCAAAAGCTAAGAAGGTGAAGACGGCGTATTGTGAGGATTGCGTAGGGCAGCCACCAATGTGTTTAGATTGCTTCAATCTTGTACATACAAAGTAAAATTTACTTCTAGTTTTAAAAATTGTTTTGTTTTCTTTTAAGTTATATTTTTAAGAATAATTTATTATTGTACTGTGCATTTTTTTAGTGTATAATGCTACTGTTTTATTATTTGTTTTCAACTGCGTGGGTTTTAAGTTTTTATATTGCGTAGTGTTTTATGTTTATTTGTCAAACGCTGTATAAGAAACATACGAATATTCTAATAAAACTTTTTTATTTGAAATATCTTAAGTATTGGGTTTTTCTTTTGTCTATTTACAAGTTGCCGACGCGACCCACTCCTGGTACGCCTATCCTGCCACGTTGATAATCACATTAACATGTCTATGCGACATCAGCAACGCGGTAATATTATTACATGCAGCCTGAGAGAGTTATTTGTGTTAAAAGTTTCCCTATACTAGCGAGAAACCGGTGGGTCGCTACGTCTATCACATATCTAGTCTAGCGAACAACCGTTGACTCGCTGCGTTGTATATTCATTTGACCGGCGACCCACCTACGCCTCGCTCCCGAGTTGAACGTGTTAAAAAGTACCCAAAGCCAGCAGGTAAATTTCAGATGTTACCAATAGTACAGAATTTAATTGGTCATGTTTTAATTGTTTGCGCACGAAACGAGAAGGTTTTGCAGTTTTGCACGAAACGCTACACACGAAAGGCTTACAAATCAAATATTTACATATGCGAGCCCTGTCTCACTGAAGTTGACACACTTCTATTTTTGTTATTTAAAGAACGCCTCACATTTTTTTGATATACATAGTAGCTGTTTTTCTGTTAGAGTGAAGTGCTGTTTTTGCACTTATTTCATGGTAAGTTTCATGAAATTCTATCGAGCGATTTTCTCAAATCTCTACTTCAACTCTGACCAATCTACGGACGCAAATAGGCGATAAGAGGAATCCCTGCCTCAGTAAAATTTTATAAACCGTCACTTGGAGTAGGTGCAGAAGCAATACCTTATTCTAACAATAAGGAACAGTCATCTTGAAGACCACAGCAAATTTTGAGGGAAGAATTGTGGGGTGTTACTTTGTTTTAAAATATAAAAAGCTACTTCGAAAAAAAAAAGAAATCCAGGGTAGAAATAACAGAAATACAAGTGTTCCAACTTTAGTGAGACATGGGTCGTACTTTATTTTATGTATTTAAATTGTATATACGAGGGTGGTCCCAGAAGTACCCGACCTGGCCAAGAGGTGGCGGTAGTTGCTTGAAAATATCACTGTATTGGAAAGTACGCTGTCTATAAAGCATATGTTTCAAGTTTGAAAGCGCCACGTTGTTCAGTATTTGTTTGGCAGCCATCAATAGTGAACGTTGTCAGTGAATTAGTGAAAATGGAGAAAATTGGTCATCGTTATGTGATACAATACTTTTATTTGAAAGGTCTCAGCCCAACCAATATAAAAGCTGAACTGGATTCTACTCTGGGTGAGTCTGCTTCTTCGTTTACAACAGTTAAATTTTGGGTAGCTGAGTTTAAACGAGGCCGTACGAGCTGCCAAGACGAGCATCGCAGTGGTCGACCAAATGAGATGACGACTCCAGAAATGGTGAAGAGAATCCACAAAGCGGTACTTGATGATCGTCGACTGAAAGTGCGCGAGCTAGCAGACATTACGGGCATTTAAAAAGTGCGGTACATCGCATATTATCTGAAAATTTGGACATGAGAAAGCTGTGTGCAAGATGGGTGCGCGTTTGCTCACACTCGAGCAAAAACAGTGTCGTGAAAATGTTTCAATTGAGTGTTTAGCGAAGTTTCACAGCAACAAAGCAGAATTTTTGCGCCGTTTCGTAACAATGGATGAAACATGGGTCCATCATTTCACACCCGAGACAAAAGAACAATCGAAACAATGGACTCAAAAGGGAGAACCGGCTCCAAAGAAGGCGAAGACCGTTTCATCTGCAAGCAAGGTTATGGCGTCGGTTTTTTGGGATCCGCGTGGAATAATTTTTATTGACTATCTCGAAAAACGAAAAACTATCAACGGTCAGTATTATGCAAACTTATTGCAACGTTTCAGCGAAGAAATCAAGCAAAAACGGCCGCATTTGGCTAAAAAGAAAGTGTTGTTTCATCACGACAACGCGCCAGCTCACAAATCCGTTATTGCAATGGCCAAAATAAATCAATTAAAGTTTGAATTGCTACCTCATGCACCATATTCGCCAGATTTAGCCCCCTCGGATTATTTTCTGTTCCCAAACTTGAAAAAATGGCTCAGTGGTCAAAGATTTTCCAACGATGAAGAAGTGATGTCAGCAGTTAATGGCTATTTTGAGGAGCAAGACAGTTCTTATTATAAAAAGGTTATCGAACTTTTTGAACACCGCTGGGAAAAGTGTATAGAGCTGAAAGGAGATTACGTTGAAAAATAAATAAATATTTTTCCAAAATTTTTGTGTTTTCTTTGTTGGGTCGGGTACTTCTGGGACCAACCTCGTATTTTACTGAATTACTGTAGCGTTCTTAATAGACGTAATCATTTTACTATTAAACTGCTTTAAGTTCTCCCAGCTAATAAGTGACCTCTGATGCCTAAGTGATCCCACACGTGCTTATCGCCGACACCTCTGGTGTGCAGGGTTGCTGTACGGTTGCCGATTGAGTTATCGCTTCATCCTCGTTGTTGAGAGAACTATTTCTAATAAGTAATGTGTAAAATCAATATACTATCTGGTATAAAAACTTTGTTTCATTGTTATAATAGGTTCATTTGTTTTAATTCTTGACGTATAATGATGTTATTTACCCCAAAGATACCAAACTTTCAAAGGTGATGGAAGTCATTAACCGCTCTGGAAAGAGAATATATTAACGAGCGCAATCTTACAGTAATTTTATAAACTGACATATGTAAAGTACATTTTAACTTCAGACCCTGACACGGAATATTAGACTTAAATTTAGATAATGTTTCAAGAGAATCATTGCAATTAGTGAAAAATTTATTTCAACATAATAATTTAGAAGATAACCTCCGATTGTCTAGTTTGGGTGGATCGAATAAATGTCTTATATTGATCATGAAATTATCTTATATAAACTACATACTAGTTACTTTGGTTTTTCTGAAAAATACGTTTTTCTGTTTAGATAATATTTAGATAATAGGAAACATTATGTTACTTATAATGGCTATATCCATCATATACGAAGATGGTAGTTGAAGTTTAATGACTTTTTAGTTTTTTAATCTTGAACAGAAAAGAATCTTACAGACTGCTCCCATAAAGATGAGATAATTTAGTAATTTCAATTTTTTTTACTCATTGGATTTAGACTTCTTACTACTTATATTTATTCTGTTAGTGAGCTGAATTTACGTAACATACATAAAAGTAGAAAAAGTCAAAAAGTAATCCTTTTAGAAGCAAATCCGATTTCTTTAGTAAATGTGATCCTTAGTCAGGGTTAGCGCTCTCTAAAGGATATTGAAGGAATGTGCTGTCTTAACAATTTAAAGTCGCGTTGAACTATGGCGTCTACTAGAGATTTGTATCTTATTTAAGTAGAACAACAGTTCTTTAAAACCTTAGTCGTAAGCGTAATACCCTTTGTTAATAGAAGTAGTATTACTGCAAAATCTTTTTAATTACTTACAGCCAACTATTCTGTAGTTTCGCTAACATACTGCTATCTTAAAGTCAATTTTATTGGAATTATTTCTCGATCACATTCTATTTTCCAGTCGGTATAACTTGTTTTTCTGTTTTCTAATCACGTGTAGGATCTTAGGTGGATTTCGACGTGGTGAGCATAGTTTAAGTTCTAATAATCAATATCTGAAGTCTTTATCCAACATATTAGTGGCTGAAATACGACCAATAATGATAAAAGTGAATTCTTCAGAAATTATATTTCCGTTTTAGCTATATTTGATCAATGCAGTTACCTTAATTTAATGCTATTACTTAACAATTTATTATTTAAGATTAGTTAAGAGTTAAAATATTTATTCATGAATTTGTAGATTTATGCGATGTACGTTTATAACGTACTACCTCAATTCGATCTCATTCACATGAAATAATCATTTTTGAACGCTGATCGCTTCATTATAGGATTTATATTGATATGATATGGAAGTGGTATGAACGGTCGAAAATTAATTTAATAAATTTGGAAAAGCCCCACGTTGCGGAGACAATTTGATATGATATTCGAGAATTGGAAATTTTTAAAATAAACAATTTGGAAACTTATTCAAATACACGGTGAGTCATTACGGAGTAATCGGACTTTGCCAGTGGTTAGATAACCATCAAAGAAAGAAAATTCCTATATACCATTTTTCTCGTATTTCTATATTTTTGGAGAAAAACGGCATCGAAGTTCAGCCTAGTGTTTTCAAATTTAATAGTATGAATGCACATAACACATATTTTAAAAGTTCAAGCAGATATTCAATACTACTAGAATGTGCAAGGATAGCGTAATAAAGTAATAAAAACGTCTTTATTTTGGCCAAGTGTTTCGTAGAATAACAACAGATAAACAGAATTAAATAAACAAAGCATGTTGAGAACGACCTCTCGATGGATATTGTTTCAAAAATGGTATTTTTGTTTTGTGTTGTTTCTAATGACTAAGACAATTTCAAATTCTTTTAATATTCACATTAACCCCTATGTGTAATACAATACTGCAGGATTGTGAATAAAAAATTATAGTACTGTGATAATAGTGACACATATTTGGTTTCTCAAAAGATAACAAATTGCAAACCCCTTACACTGCAGCTTTTAGTAATAAAACGTAACAGTACTTGTACTTGAGTATGTAAACAAATCCATCAAGCATTCAGGGTCGTTGAATTAAAACAATACCTATTGATGGATAGATCAAATTAGCTAAAAATGTCTTTACTTAATTAAAACTAATATCTGTTTATTAACGCATAACACATCGAATTTAATGATATCATTGAATGGGTCTGTATTAAAATGATGTCATTTCTGTCTGCGTTTACTATTAGAATAGAGGGGAATCCCCCGGATTAATAGATCGTTTTGTTTTAACATCTAAAATGGAATGTGCGTCGTTTGCATTCTTGTTGTTCTTGTTTAAACAGATGTCACGTTTTTACTGATGGTGTCAATTTCTAAAGATCTTGCATTTATTTCTATTCGACTTAACAACACTGACCTGCATCAATTATACGTACTTTTCTGACAACGTCGGTCAAAATTTTCGAAATTTTCAAGTTCATTTAATCAAAAAAAGTTACTAAGGTTTTATGTTTCTAATAACCAGAGAAGCTTATCCTCAAAGTCCGATCATTGAGTACTGAATCACCGTGTATAGTCGATGATGATTGGTAAATGGAAAAATTTTGAAATTGATTTACAAAAATTTATTCTGACTAACAAAAAAAACAGACATTCGACCAAAACACAATGGAAATGTACACAGTAGTACAAGTACAGGTACAAGTATCCATCTACCTTCACCATTGAAGAAAAATGGTTTATATTTACTGTAAAAATGGAAAGCAAGTTCCACTAATAACTTGTAGTGGAGTCAATTTTTGCATTAAGTTCTTATTTTCTACTATCTAAAGATAGAGACTTGAAATCTTTTGTAATGCCTTCAGTACTGAACCAGTATAAAATGTTATACGTTTAAAATGGTGGCACGCCCTCTCGGGGGATTGAAACCCCCATTTTAGACTCCCAATTTAATAACTCGGGAGGTTTTCAGCCAAGTTGAGCAAAAACTATTGCGTGATATAATATGATAAAATATAAAATATATAAATTTTTGCCGCACGTTGACAGCGTCATAAAATATCTGCGGTGAAATTTAATAAAATAAAATAAAGTAACACCCCAATATTTTTCCTTTTTCCCAATTGGCTAACTCAGGTTTAATTCGATAGAGCATGAAATAAATGAAATAATAAAATCTTATTGATTCTTATACCTGGAAGAAAAGAACTTACTACCAAGACACTTGGACTTGGTACACTGGACAACAGCAAGCTAAACTCTATATGTGAAAAGAAAAAGAAATGGATGCTTGTATACACATTAAATAAACACATAGATAAACTGAAAACACAGTCTTTATTTTTATTAATGAGAATAAAAAAAAATCTAATTCAAAGAAAAATAAAAGAAAAATTGTTTAGAACAGAACAGCAAAGTAAAATAGGAAATTCTTCTCTGAGCTTGCTCAAATGTGTTAATTAGTCGTTAATAACCTGACATAGGGCTTAACAGTTCTCCATTTGGGCAAACTGACATCAATCAATGTTATAATTTAAAAATATTTACAGATGTTAAAATAAATTTTACTTATGATAATTAAATTTTAATAAAGAAATCTAAATTGTATTATTCGTAAGAATTTTATTATTTAAAAACTTTTAAAGTGAGAAAAATGAATTCTGAAATTATTCAGATTGTCTTTATAATTTTGTTATTGAAAAATTTAATCAAAACCTTTTATTTTGACCAATCTTGTATATAAAGTACGTCGAGATCCACTTCAATCTTATTTTAAATTGGTAGTACTACTTTTAAATCTGTCAGATGATTTTATATTGTAAATACGTCGAATATCCAAATCAATATTGGAAATAAAATCTTCTTGATTTTAGTTTAATAAATAACTCGTTCACAATTCCATACAATTGTTGATTAACGAAATAAATCTTTATTTAAAATATCCAGGTAAATCTTTATTACACTTTGTTAAATTTTATTTGTTGACATATAACATATGGTCGTCACATAACCCCAGTTATTTTACAGATTTTTGGTCAATTTACAATTTTTGCTGGGCTTTATATATGATTTAGCAAAACAATTGCCGACTACGTCAATCTTTAGAAACAACCGCCTTACGAGTTTTTTTCCTGACGTCACATCACCGAAACAGCTGATTATAATTAACACTGATCTTAAATCTAAAAAGATAAAATTGTAGCTGGCAAAATAACGATGGAAACAACATAAAACACTTATATTCTAAAATTTACTAAATTAAACTGAGAAAATTAACAAAAACGATTGACAATGAAAGAATCTCATTAGAACTTAATTATAAACAAAACTCATTAAATCCAGCTTAATCCTTTACAAAATGAATACATAACTACACTAGGTAACTGATACATATAAAATTTACATAAGAACATCTCTACAATAGAAGAAAAACAAATAAAGATTGCTTTCTACGATTTGATAGAACCAACGATGCTTATACAAAATCCATCTACAAAATCAACTTAAATGAAGTTAAATTATAGTCAACTTGTCCAGCATACAGTCCTCCCAGTGTTTGAGTTCAAACAATGGTGAAAAATGTTATATAAGAATCAATATTTGGAAAAATTGAAGCATATCAGCAAAGCCGAAACCTTCATTAGAATAAATGCTCTTTATTAGTATACAAGAGATTGTAAGTTTATGGTGCTAGAGTAGTCATTACAATATTGACCTAATTTATATAATTTTAGTTAAATATGGTCCCGAAACTGAAAAGATCTTCCTACGTTAACGATCGTTGAACTCACATTTTATCAGAAAAATTAAATCTTCCAGACATATGGAAAAACCATTCTAATATGTGACTTGGGTTGCATAAAACATGTATTATCATAAAACAATCTAAATGATTGATATGCCTTTTATAATTCAGGCTTTTTATATATAAAAGTTGAGGTTACGTCTTCATAACATTTATCCTGCTTGATTTCTGTTTAAGAAATTGATAAATCTAACTGTGTCCTAATATGTAGCCTTTAGATTAAATAGACCTAACATTTTATTGCATGATATAATTATTTTTATCTTTACGATCAAATCGTCCAATAAATTTTCAATGAGTTGAATTCATAACATCTCCCTATGTTGGAGGGATATTTGAAGTCTATGCAAGATCACATTCTAAACACTTTTTGACTCTGGATTTTTCTCTAAACTCAATAAAAACGGCGTAAATCGCATTTCCAATCTCAAAGACCGCCATCTTGGGTCCGCCATTTTGTATTTCTTACTTTTCTCATTGAATTCATAATCAGGAACCCCAAAAAACCCCCCAACATGAATTTCGCTCAAGTTGACGGAAAACTTCCTGAGTTACTAAATTAGGAGTGTATAATGGGGGTTTCAACCCCCCGAGGGAGCGTGCCCCCATTTTAGACATGTTACATTTTATATTGGTCTAGTACTGAAGGCATTACAAAAGAGTCTCTATCTTTACATAGTAAAAAATAAGAACTTAACGCAAAAATTGACTCTACTACTAAGGCAGAGCGAAGGAGTTACATCATAAGGTAACCAAGATAGTGTATACTTTTTGACTCTTTGAATTTCTCTCTAAAATCAATAGAATCGCATTCTCAATCTCAAAGGCCGTTATTTTAGGACCGCCATTGTGGGTTCGCCATTTTAAATTTTTTAATTTTCTTATTGGATTCATAATCAGCGACTCCAAGAACCCTCCCAACATAAATTTCACTTAATTTGGTTGCGTTATTAAATTAGGGGTACAAAATGGGGGTCTCAACCACCAGGGGGGGGGGCGTGCCCCCATTTTAAACATATAACATTTTATACTGGTCCAGTACTGAAGGCATTACAAACGATTTTAAGTTTCTACCTTTAGATAGTAGAAAATAAGACTCTACTATTGATACTCTTTTCAGGTGGGTCGCTGTAACTAAAGCACTGTTTATCTTAGCTCTGTAAAACATTGTTAATTGTTCTAAACAATAAATAAAATTATTATAAAAGAAACGAATTTGAAGGTAGTATAATTCTCTTTACCTTTCTAAATTAGAATTTCCTTTTATTATCTACTTTCCTTAAATACAAAAAATATAATTAAAGTTCAATTTTTCTTAAAAATTAATCTTTTAAAATTTAGCGCCTTAAATAATTTACCGACCTTGCTGCTTATTATAGAAAACTGTAAAATGCTGTTGGTAAAAGTTCCATTATAACATGAACACCACTTTCCAAATTAAATTGTTTGTTTTTGTTGAAGTTATTCGTGATCTTGGATGATTTATTTTTATCATAATTGATAATAGTGATTTTCTTGATCAGGTACTTCCATTTATAAATAACCTCTGCTAAATTCTTTGGAACTGCTAACATGTTTCAGAGTACGAGAATAAATGTGTTTGCTAACACCATGCTCTAAAGATAAGTAGGTGTTTTATTTGGGAAATAGCATTAGACATTTATGTTCGTTTGGCAAAGTTTGAATTACCCATTCGCATTAATTTAAACTCACTTTCCTTTCAGTTTCAACTTTCACAACAAATTACGGAGATATATTTATAGGATTTAAAATTCTGCGTGTTACACTCGTAATTTTCCATCTTGGGAAAAAGCCGGGACCCTGATGACAAGTTTTTTGATTAGTTTTTTTATCCCGAAATAAAAAGGCAATTTTTCAGTTAGTTCGAAATATGTACGAGATTAATGAGTTTATATTACCCCAGATAAAATATGAAAATGTTTATGGATTCATTAACTTTATTCGTATATTAAAATCTGGTTCGAGCTATAAATCTTAAACATAGGCTTAAAATGTATACGACGCTTTTAAATAGAAGTGGAAAAATTTAGATTGTGGGTTTATTTTTAATCCAGCTTTTCATTCTGTTGTGTAAATGCTTTTCCTTTCAAAGTTCAATCATTTCTGTATTTGCAAAATATATCCTCTTTGAAGGATCATTACGATCATTTAAATTCAACTTGAATATAAGTACCTTGTAAACTTTCCAGGCAGTTTGCTTTACAAAGTAGATAATTATGAGAAAATTATGCTTACATAAACTTTCAGAATTTCAGTAAAAAGTTTCGACAAGTATAAATGTCAGGTACCAGATGTTGAATATGTACATATATGTGACCGGGAGTAAAGAAAGAGACCTACATTTGAAAATCTGTTGGAAAATGAATTAATAGCTTGACGATTGCTTCCTGGTCGATGAATTCTCTCTATGCACCACAGCTACGTACACTTTCCCATATTTATATTCTTTGAGAATAAACGGACTGAAATGCCATTCTTCTTAACAAAGTATCAAGATAATTTATTGCTTCTTTTAATATCTTGTGGTAAAGTGGTGCAATCCAAACGTGATTTGTGACTTGAACACTACTTAGAGGTTCGGGACTGATTATATTCGAAAGAGCACCCTTTTCTCCATGAGGAAGTACAAAAATCTAAAAATTAATTGTATTCACAAGCATATTGCGATATGTACTTGTACATTTTGTAAAAAAACATGAACAGTAAGCAACAGCGATGTGGTTAAGAGTTCCCTTAACCAGAAAAGTCTTGGTCAACTTTTATTTTTAAATAATTTAAAATACGACGTTTCCTTCTGATTTAAATTTAGGTTTTTATAAATGTATTTAAGGCTAGAAGGCACGAATTATTCTACAGTGTGTAACTGATAAGAACACACACACACACACATCTGTATAATTTATGCCCTACAATTAGAATCAGAAGAGTAACGTTAAAACTACCAAAAACAATAAAAAAGACAGAGAATTAATATTTACCTCAGCTTATCTAGTATAGCTGCGGCGGCATTGACAGAGATTCTATCTTATTCAAATTATCTTTAGGCATGGGTAAACTAAAGCATCGGTAGATTTTTGAAGAACTATGGAAAAGGGCGCCAGCTTATTTGGTAAGATAATAATTTAAACAATGCACAGTGCATTAACAAATCTCTTTAATATCGGACATCATCCTCACTAAAATAATTTAACTCAAATAAGCAAACGTCGAATATCCACTGGTTCTTAATCATACACGTTGAACAATAGACAACAAAAATAACAAGAGTGGTTTTATTTGTTTATTTATTTAATAAAAAATATAAAAGATAACAAAATATAGGTCAAGATAGTGGTTCTATTCAATTTAATCATAAGCTGATCACGAAAGGTCGTTCTATAGTTAAGATTCAGGTTTACTTTTATAAACTAATCATTTATTTAACAATATGTTCACTGATCAATAATCATTTACTTACAAAGTTGAAGAAAAAAATTAATATTACAGTAAAATAGCTCAAATTAATAAGTACAACTTTTCTTTGAACCAAATAAAAATTGTACCTACAATACCTACATCTAATTGTTAAGACAAGACGATTTTAAATACTATTAATTTTGTTAATATCAATTAAAGTGGAAATGTCACAAAATATGTTTTGATTCGTGGTATAATCTAAAGAATGCCATTCTAGAAGTCTAGATTAATGAAAATCACATAGGGTGTCAATTAATTCGACGAGTCCGTCTACTGTACAAGTTCGAGTTGGATCATGGTGGAGCCACAGTATAATAACATACAGTAACGTGACTGTCGCAAATAGTTATCATCCACCACACAACAAGATGGCATGTGCCGGAGAGCAGTTATCCTTCATACACGCGATCAAGCACATCAAGTTAGCCTGTCCCGTATAACCCCAATTGTGCAGTGCGGTGCCCACTATGACGAATGAATAAACACAGAATCAGAAAACGATGCAGAGATTGTTTTAATTGACAAAGATTACCAAACTTCTGATAAATTAGAAAAAACTTTATTCGATATATATATATATATATATATATATATATATATATATATATATATATATATATATATATATATATATATACGGTTATTTAATAAAAAATGTTTATTGGTTCATACATGCGAAATATGAGTTTTATTTAATTTATTTTATCTATGGAAATACTTTTTCAATAACACTTCCAAGATGTTTGTGTAGATATTGTGTATCTTCAAATCATTAACATTTCTATATTCGTGCAATAATTTTAAGTATAATAATAATATAGTATATCATTTACACGCTCGACTGCGAGTGTATTACACTTTTAAGGACGTTAACAGAAATTTTAAATCATCCAAAAGTAGTAAAGAAATAATTATATCGAAACATATTTAACAATAAACCTTTCGTTTTGTAAATGAATATTCAATTATGTACGTTAATTTAAGTTCAGTTAATAACAAACTAATTGCTCAAAGGCGTCAATTAATTTTGTTGATTCACACAATTCTATTTTATTGCATACGTTACTGGATATTATCTGCCCGCATTCGTAGGCGATGTCGACCGATAAACTTCGGTGCTTTACTTCGTTTATGGGCGTGATATTTGAAGGTGGATTAACAACATCAAAAGGTGCCGCACACAAGTAGACCTACTTGTTATATATACTGTTGTGGAGCTTTTAATATGCCAACGTACCACCCAGATGTTCGGTGAAAGTGTTATTTTAAACTGGGCATGTCAGCTGAGTTCCATGTGTTCAAGCTTCAAAATATAAAACGTATTCGATTCAACAGCAATTAACGAATGTTAAAATTACTATAAAATTAACTAATAATACAAATTTAACTAATTAATATCTATCTACTATAATTATATAAAATGGACATTCCCTGTATAATAACGAGTTATTTATAATAAATGATTAATTTCAATTGTGATTATCTAACGATATAATCAGTTTAAAGCACTTAATAATTGATAATGGATATAATATTCACAATACGTTAAATCGTATAAGTAATTTATTTAGTCTATAATTAATTCAAACGCAAATAACACTTAATAATTGCAACAAAATTCTATCACAGATTATTTCTAACTAGATGTCATTAGTTAAAAGTAAAGCAAATTACTTAATTGTAGCCAGGATTTTCTTTCGTTGGGAAATTTATATTTTAACTTTTTTTTCAATAATAATTAATATTTTTCATTTCAAAAAAGAGGTAAAAAATTATAATGTGCTTGGAAGGGTGGGGGGATTTATCAAATTTTGTGAAGAAAATATGAAGTGTGTCAAATATATAAAATAATTTATGTCGTATGAATTAAAGTAAAACTTTCATCTACATTTTGAAAAAACTTTACATTGTTTATTAAAAGGCGGAAGCTTCAGCCTGACGAGCCCCCCACACTGCTTACGTGCCTGTATTCACCCAAGGTAAACTGTGGTTACAATTTGTTGCATTAGCAAGATGAAATGGCTTAAAAATATAATTATATAAAATTGTGTCTACAAAAGTTATGCAAAATTTTAACAATCGTACTGTACAATTGTTTCCTTCTAGCTTGATAAATAAAAGATACATATATTGATATAACAAATTATGGTACAAAATTAACATAAAAGAAAAAAAATCTTGTCGTTACATATAGTACACAGAATTTAATGTGGATAAGAGCTTAAAAACGAACTTAATTCTTATTTTATTTGAGGGATCATTTTTGAAGTAGTTAACAGACTCTATCAATAGAAATCAATATTAGAAACTAATTAAGGTTTATTGATCTACTAATTATTCTGTAGATTGGCAGATTTCCTGTTACTCATTTCTTTCTATGGATTGAAATCAGATTGATCAGATCAGATCAGATCAGATTGAAGTCAGGATTCAAAAATCTTTGGTGAGATTCTCATCTGCATATAAAAGAATTTAGAACAAGTGATGGGTCATTTAACAAAGGGGATTAGATTTTAGATTAGATTGTTTTTCGTAATAGTCGATATTGCGAAAACTGCATTAAAACTAGTATTAGTAGTATTCAAGAATTTATCCAGTACACGAGGACTATTTGTACATACTATGCAATAAGATACTGACTTGTTTGCCTAAACCTTTGGTTACTCATTTGTGGAAATAACTAGAAATAAATATATAGTTCAAGTAAATTCTACAAACAGAACATGTCTGGATAGTTTAACCTCAATAATTGGTGTTTATTTATGTATAATAATGATTGTTGTATCAATTTATTTATGTAATAGTGCTAAGTAATTTAATTTTATAATTAGGGTCCACAGCCATTTATAAAATCCTGTCATAAAATAAAACTTTTCATCATATCAAAATATAAAATTTCCATCGCAAAGTAAATTGTCACTTGATTCATTTAAAGCACTTGTTAAACAGCACTTTCTTAAAACTTTAAACACTTTGACGTTTCACAAATACAACAATAACCTAAAAATTTTAACATTTGCTTTGTTTACATTTTTTAACTTTAATTTTTTTACAACCGATACGCACTTCTTGAAGGATGAAATTAGAAGAAAGTTTGTTATAAAAATGGCGGGTTTATATACCTTTTTGTAGAAACAAAAGAACGCGATACAAATTTTTTCATGGAACAACATAACCATAACATAACCAAATTATTGTTTATACATTTTAATTATCACAATAACTCAGATAAATTTATAAATAAAAAGATTCTCAATCTAATGGTATATACCACTTATGTTTTCATTACATAACAAGGCCTATTGAATGTCGAATGAACCTGATTTTCACACAACTATATATTAACTTATTTAGATAAAAATACTTCACTTTCCATACCTTCCTATTTTCACAAATTTAAAAATTATATGTTAACAAACATTATTTGCATAATTCCAGACATCAACAATATGAAAATTCCAACCACTTACAGTATTTCAGTGTACGATCCAAAATCGTAACATAATTATATGTTGTATAACTGATATCATTAATAAAAAGCAACTCCTACAATTGTGATAGTTACAATTAGGTTATAATGAAGCAGCTTTACAATCCTCCACCAAGATTACTTATCCAAGAACTGTAACATTTTGAAATAGGAGAAACTTATTACAACTGTACTATCTCGGTAACATGAAAGCACATTTTTCTTTTATTAATTGCTCAGGTAAAGTAGTAAATACTTATATACCTTCCTATCACAATACCCCTTGTCTGTTTTAAGTTAAATCTTACATTCACATTGGCCTAAGCTTAAATTAAATGCAAAATTAGATAATCGTCTTCTACATCGTTAATGGACAAGGAAAATTAACCAAATTCTATGGAAAAAACAGTTTTACTAATATCCTTTATCTGACTATAGTGTACTCGTGTGCATGTGAATTATAATTAACAATATTCAATTTGATAAAAGACAAATAACTGAAAATTATGATTTTAAAATTTAGGTTATACAACCAAACTAATGTGTCGGTTTGAAATTTCATACTTAAGTTTATTCAAAACTATAGAGTGGGTGAATTCCCTTTTTCATATGTCAAATATCATGACAATATTTATAAAAGAAACAAGTAATTTGAACCAGTAATAAACCAGAATACAGTCTACAAATCGGCGCTTCTATCTTGTGTACAATCGGCAGTAAATCTATTTAGGAAAGTTGGAGACAAACAATCATCAATATTTCTCGATGTTTTTTTTTACAAACCATCTTCTAATGGATATTGACAAAAAAAATTGTTAATAAGGCGATCCTTATTAAACAAGCCACAATATGCTTGAATGTCAAATTATTATGAAATATTATATGCAGTTGTACCTTATTATTACAAATTATTACAGTCAAAATTGTGTATCTGCTAATACCTAATTATACTTAATTATTATTATCGCCAGACGCTGCTCAGTTTGGAATGATACGAAGTAGCACTTTAATAGGTATTAAGTCCCATTTAATATAGGAAAACAATAGCTTTGTGTTCTAATTTAATTGTCTTTACAAGTAAAACCTCTTGTTGTCAAGTAAGATCTACTTCATAATAACCGCTAATCTAGTTTCTCAGGAAATGGCGATGGTTGAAATGGTTAGTACGTTAAATTTAGAAGTGCTTATTGGAATTTAAACCCATTTATCTAGAAGGACGTCAAATGTGGTTTTAACAACAGAAATAACTTAAAATATATTGTGTATTTAAACATATTATTTTAAATACTTGTCATGTTCGTGTTACGAACATAAAGCTGTTCTTAACATTATTTATATAACCTGTCTGCTATTTGCAGGCTACAATGGGTAGTGACAACATCCATTTCCTACAAGCAATTTCAAAAGATATAAATAGCGACTAACTTATTAGATTAGAAAAATTTAAGGTTGGAAAATTTAGAATCTCTCTGGGTTATAACATTGCGGATATTAATTTTACCGCTGCGTGCTAGATAACGAGGGTAATTTCCTCGTCACATTACATTTTTGCAATATCCGTTTCAAGGTTTTCCGGCAGTATAAGCACTATTCTCCGGCATAAAGTTAATGAGCAACCATCAGTCATTATTCAACATGTGGGTGCACAACATTTATGTGTTTTTAATATGTTCTCGTTTAATGACACATAAAGCTACTTTATCTAACCTACTAGGTACTTAAAAATGTTCTCGTCGTTCTGTAGCACAGGTGGCTACTTCTAAAGCTCAACCGCGCTATAGTTTCAATTTTGCTATTGCTTTGATTGAATTTAAACTGTTACTGATATACTTAAGTATGTGAAATGTCTGTGAAACTGTATATTGAGAACGTTACTTTTTATTTTATGAAATTTTACTTTGGTAGTCGTTTCAGCTACGTTTCAACAATTCAGTTTTTTCATTGCAGCGCTAGTCAAATTAAAGTAGTTACTACTGCTACACCAATTTCTAATATAACAAGACGAAATCACTTTATTTTTTTAATTTGTAATTTTTGTTTCAGATGTGGTTTCGCTGATAATCAAAAACAACCGGTAAGTTGATCGCATATCGAGTATTTATAGAAGCTAATTTTTATTTGTTGTTTTTGTTTAATTAACTCTAACAATGTTAAAAATAGAGGTATAAACAAGGCTTTGATTCTCAACGTGATGTGGATGTAACGAACGGTAAAGCTCTCTTCCTAAGGTGTACGTAATTTACTGTCACGGTTCATTACTCTCCTTGTACTTTTAAAGTTGACATCATCGAATGTCATGTACCGATAGAACTTTTGGGGTACGATCGATAAATCGATACAATAATTAAATAAAGAATTAAACGTTTTTTTGTTGTATTGATTTATATGCATCTGCCACTGGTATCCTAGACAAAAATCTGTAATAAGATACAATTGCCTTAATGCGTATGTCGAACAAAATGGAATTGGGCACGTATTCCAAAATCAAGACTGTAGAATATTAATAAGTGATTATACCATGCTTTACCTCTAGTGGAATTGGTATATGGTCGGTTTCATAATTTATTTTGAATTAAACAAAGCTTAATGTTACAATAATTACAAAGTTGCAGAAAATATGGCACGTGGATTTAGAATATATTTTGGTGACAATTGTAACATTTCTAGCGCATTATGTGGAAAGAACAAAAATCGAATTATTATTTATTTTGTACATAAACAATTTGGCAGTGTCTTCGCAAATACTTCTATAAATTATTCTTTTGATAATAGCGGATAATGTTTAACTAGTATCATTACTACACGATTTACTTTAGAAGCTACCAACTTGAGCTAGTTGTGTTTCTTAACCGCAAGAATCATTGAAAACGTCCTTCACTGGCTAAACTGAGTTGGGTATCTTGTTTCCCTTCTACCAGTTACTTCTTAGGTGGTTAACGGTTGAAATGGAAATACCTTTCTCTCCTGCTTAATTAGTTGATCCTTTGCTTTTATGATATTTGAATTGTTACACTTTCATTGAAATTAAACATTTGTTTATTTAAATCGATATTTTATTTACACGAAAAATTTACATATAATCACACATAAATTTAGAGGATTAAAAAGGCACAAAAGTCGCTGTTACTAAGATAACTAATACACTAATAAGCATCTGAAGTGACCTAATTGACGTCGTGACGTCGAAGCGTGAGAATGAGAGGTCTATTTACAGATACATCTTGAGTCTATTAACTAATTATCATCAACTTACTGGTGTTTCAGACGTTCTTTTGATTTATATATATAAAATTACGTAAATTACCAACAAGCCAATGAATCAAATTCAAACAAAGAAATAAGCTATGAACGAACTAATAACATATTTTTAGCTAACATTGCAAAATACTTATTATCATGTTAGCTAGCAAGGTAAAGCAGTAATGTTAAGCATTGCACGAGCTACAAACCGGAAGAAAGCTCAAATGAAATGAAGAAACTCCCAATGTAAGTGGGCCATAGCTTCATTTACATTTCAAGCCAAATAACTTAATATCTTTAAATTCTATATTAATAACGGCCTAAATCAGGACAAACTCAGAATTGTGATAGCAAACGTTTATGCGTCAAAGTACGTATTTGATCTGAGGTTTGTTATCGTATACTGACATATAAGCTACTACCAAATTCAGAAGCTTGTTCTAATCTAGTCATTGATATTCGTAAATAACCAATAGAAAGGTAATAAATCCCAATAGTGTCTACTTTAAATCTAAAATAAACTACGCATGCTTTTTATTAATCAAAACAGAATAAGTTTTCTATTTTTTCTTCAAAAGTCAACCCATACTTACAAGCCTACACCACTTTTGTTGCGATTTTTACGTAATTAGAAAATTAGAGACACAGATCATAAGATAAATAAGAAAAAGTTGAAAATCAGTATGTTAAACTTAGCTAAAATGATTAATTAGCACAATAAATTAACATGTTGAACATGTTCAAACTAATCTAAATTGAAAAGCTATCAACTACTAAATAATAAGAGAATGTTAAATACTTACCGAAGCTGCTTGAAGATAAATTGCATTTGAGACTCAAATTACGTCTAAAGCTGACCTCAGAGGTAACTATTTATATATTTCAATGGTATTTATGGGGGGTTAACATTAGCAATTTTAAGTAAGGTTCTATGTCGGGTATTTTTCTAGAAACTACACATGTCTACTAGGTCGAATCTCGCACAAGTGCTCACTAGCATCTTCGTCTTAGTGAACCTGGATCTCGCCACGACAGTGTTTACTTACATCATCGCCTTAGTGCACTTGCATCCGGCCAGGTATCAACCTCGGTGGTTTTTAAAGTCTTGAAATGCTTTACTAATAAAATAAAATGAACTGCATTCGTAATACGTTTCCTTTTTCGGCGGAAGAGTGGTATCAAAATATTTAGATTCAGTTAGATTCAGTTGAGATTAGTTGTAATCCAACAATATAACGTCTAATTATAAGGAGATTAAGATTTGATAAATTTAATTCAATAAGCGATAGCTAGTCACCTCTCAACAAATTTGATCATAAAAATACAGCGACCAAAGACAAAAAAAAAACTGGACAAATAAAAAACTACACGGTGTCTATTACTACGATCTGTATGGCCACGAAAATGTTGATAAGAAGTCGTCACACTTGTGGCTCATGAACAGTGGTATATACGCTGAAACAGAGGGATTTATATTTTCTATTCAGGATGGGGTGCTGCTTACAAGGAACTATTTAAATCACATCATAAAAGACCATAACAGTCCAGACGATGCATATATGTAGAAGATGTGGTAAAAAAGGAGAGACACTCGACTACATAATCAATGGGTGTACAACTCTGGCGCCTACATCGTATCTCAAACGACACAATGCTGTTGCTAAAATAATACACATTCAAATTGCCAAGAAGCACAAACTTAGTGTAGACTACCAACCATACTACAAAAACAGTCGATCTGTAGATTCACCTGAGGTTCTTTTATACTATGATAGAATATTACTTACACACGTAAGACAGCACAACAGACCAGACATAACATTAATAGATAAACAAAACAAAACAGGTTATATTATTGATGTAGCAATTCCCTTATGCAGAAATATGCAAGAAACATACTCAGAAAAATTGCAGAAATACTCTGACCTAAGCTTGGATCTAACAAGAATGCATTACCTAAAAACGGTTTACCACATTCCCATTATAATTTCCAATGTGGGATTAGTCCGACATCGCTCCACAGAAACATTGAAAAACTCCAACTAGATAAAAACGTAATCGCTGTAATGCAAAAAACAACACTTTTAGCTACATCTTATACTGTAAGAAACTTTTTCCAATAACATACAAGTTATCAATCTCTGTCTGCAGACAAACAATAGTCCTCATAATCGTTTAGCTACGTAAGATGACCACGATTATGTTGTACCACGGCATTAAGCCGAGAAAAAAAAACAATAATAATAATAATAATCTTTATTCTGCAATCATATAAACTTTAAACAATGTGCAAGAGATACATTACACAACAAATATTACAAAGAAAACTACAAGGCACCAATAAGATTGATGGAAGAATCCCAAGGCGAGAGTTCAGTACAATACTCCTCTTCCACTTTGACCTTGCATATTACTAAATTAACAACAATCTCTCGAGTGATTTACTTTAAAATATTTACAGAAATGAAGTCATAACCTACACTTCTAGTTGTTTCCCGCTTGACCATTATTAACATCGCCCTTAATTGTTTGGTTTAGGAAAACTTGTTGCGGTGACTGCAACTTAACAAGTAACTTCTGTAATCGTAGTTGTGTAACTTTCTGCGCTACATGCTGATTCGATTAAGTGAATTGCATATAGCATACTTATTATAGGGTTACTAAATTATTTTCTTATAGAAATAGTTTTCGATAAGTAAATATGAAAAACAAAAAAACACTTTTTATCCTAAAATACGAATTTTATTTATTGATGGACATGAACAAATATTACAATTACCTATCGTAAAAGCTCAATTAAAATTTGAACGTGTTTCCGGGGGTGTTTTCTGTCAAATTTTAATAAACCTTGTTTATTAGCTTTGTTTACCATTGTCCACTAACTGTAACACGATCGGACTGGATTTTTAAAATGCCATCCATTTTAAATAACCTTACTTATCAAACATGTACCAAACGCCCATATTTAAAAATGTCATTTAAAACTGCGTATACTAAAGCAAATTTAGTTGATTTTCAAACTTTATATGATGCTCTTGGGGAAACCGAAATAACGAACATTGGGTATTGGACGTCGAACAGTTGTAAAAGCAACCAGCCACAATAATATTAACCTATCAGTATCTCTTCCAATTTTATTCAACTGCTATTCAGAAAGCCGAGAAAATACTAAAATATCCCAGATTATTTATTTGAGAAGGTCTGTTTAATGTAAAACCTTAGTTTGCAAAAGGAAATATTCTTATAAACCTAACGAAATTACCATTACATGCAAATAACACCTTTGAATGTGAGTATTACATGATAATGCACTTGCAAATGAGGTTTTAACAAAGGAAATTAAGCTTAAAATTGCCATATGATAACTCGAAAGACCATAACAACATTTAAATACACCCCGTTTGCGCATGTTTATCACCCGGTCAGGTTATCGAGATCGGCTGACTCCTATTCCGAAATACAATAGAACCGTAGAAGTTTAAATTGATTTCTCGCCCTTGTCGTTTCCCACATTCTATCGCTTGGTCTTTGGCAGTTCTCTAATCAAACCACTTGACCGTGGCTGCTGCTAACAAGCCCAACGTATTTAATATATTTCTGTTTTCCCACATTGTTGGTTTTACCATGACTTGTAAGCACAAACCTACTTTTAAATACTGCCTCTATATGTCACATTTTTTTGCATTCCCTACAATCAATTTCTAATCACGTTATAATGAAATTTCAGCATGCGAAGCTCCAAGGAATTTCATAAAATATATTTAATACGCAGATGTAAATTAAAGTGATAAATGCATTTCCATTTATTACCTAATCTATCTATTCTATTTATCTTTAACAATGATGGTAATTACTAGGTATAGGATTTGTATGCACTTAAAAATGCTGAAATATGCATGCACTTATGCACTATAAAAACGTGAAATATACACTTAAATATGCACTTAAAAATTATGAAATATGTGTTTATTAGAAATTTTTAATAAATATATGCACTTTCATTATTAAAAAAACACCTGTTTAGCGTTATTTACATTTTATTTACAGAAATTATTTTAATTAGACATCCTATGCAATAATTTAATTAATTATATTTTCTAAACTTAGAGCGTTACAGTTCACAATGACGTACATTTTTAAATTTTCAAAAGTAAACATATGCCTATTATCCCTAAATATTGTTTTATATTTTGAGGGCGTAATTGGGGCATTCTTAAAATTGTTTAATTCTACAAGCGAATAATGTTTTAGCTGTTGTCTTGGCCAGATAATGCATCGTTTATGCTTTTAATTAAGTGAAAACCAGGATTTTTGTCTATAACGGATTTAAATTTTTGTTTTATAGTCAAACCCTTTGGCCCTTTTACTTTATTCAAAGAAACACCTAACAATTTTACATGCTCAAGAGATTCATCTAATGAATTTCCCTGACTTTCTAATTTCTGAATTACTTTAGCTAAACGCACAAAATTTGTCAAAACAATAATTCTGCCCTCACCTCCTTAGTATTAAAAGCATCCTGTGCGCTTTGTATGCATAGTGCATCGTGTTTATTAAGTTTATTTACAAATGCTTTAATAATATCAAAATAAGTTGCATAATATTCTGGTGCAGAAAGCCAAGTACCCCACCTTATTATTACAGGCTCAGGTGGGAGAGGCACTTCTTGAGCAGTTTCCCTAAATATTTGTATGCGATATGGAGCTTTACAAACAATTTTTTTACATCTGGAATTATAGAGTTTACGTTAGGATATATTTCCCGCACTTTTTCCGCAACTCTATGCATTGCATGGGCAAGACAAGTTAAGTGGATAATTTTTTCGTACAGAACTTGTAAGCCTGCTCCAGCCTTGATCATGTACGGTGCAGCGTCGGTGACGAATAGGAATACTTTGTTGTACTGTATGCCGTTCGGCCACAAAATAGCCATCGAATCATTAAACAATTTTGCCACAGAACAATGATTGGTGCTCTTGAAAACTTCCATTGCTAATAGAATAGGATTTGGGATTGTTCTCTGAACTTAAAACGCCAATTATAACGTTAGCCACGTATCTGAAAACAAAAATTTGATTTTTATAATATCGAACTACATACTTAGTCGATTACAAACAATTAGCGCAAAACAGTTATTTAAAAAAAATATTTTAATCAAGCAAAAATATTGTGATTAAATATGTAACTAACAAAATAGAAAATAAAACATCCGTAAATTTATCTGCTGTCTTTAATTAGTTAAATTTTACTAACAAAACGAAGGAAATGAAGTTTCTACGCACCTTCCAGTAGTGTCAGTAGATTCGTCAATGGAAACCCATATGTAGTTATTCGCTACATGTTTTCTAATAGATTTTATGGTGTCTTCGTATAAAAGAGGTAAATAATTTTTCCTGAGTGTAGACTCGTCGGGTATTGGCATTTTTGAAATTTCTTCCAGAAAATTACGAAATGCTGAGTAATTAATTTTACTTAACGGGATATCTACAGCCACTAATGCACTACATAGTTTTTTATTAAATTCGATCGATTTGCTGGACTCACCGCGCGAATTATTAAGGTACCCCGGTAACAATGTTTGTTTTTTTGATTTCAGGGCAACACACTTTTGATGTCGAACCGTGTTCAGATGTTGTCTAACTTGAAAGCGTTTCGTTTCAGTCACTTTATCGTCGCACGCTGTACAATACAACTCCTTATCGACAGTTGTAAGAACACTGAATTCCTTAACATAACTTCGAAGTGTAACAGACACAGACCGTTTTTCTTTACCCATCTTTACACCCTAGAATTTCTAACTGAAATGCAGTTTGCAATTTCTGAACTGTCTTAATCGAAAGATTACAAGATTAGTAAACAAAAGTACAGGCAAATTTTTCTATGAACAGGAAGTTGTCAAAGGGTCTTTGGAATTTCCTAATACCTATTTATCACAATACCGCAGGATGTCAGTATTTAAATTTTAGTTGAAACTTTTTCTGTCTTAGAAAATATTAACAAGTACACAGATGGTTAAGGCAGTAAAGTATTTTAAAGCCTAGTATTTAACAATAAGCTTAAATTATGGGTTTCCCCTAGACTCAACTAAGCCGCCCTTGGTTGGTTGTCTAAAATGCTAAAATTATTTAAAAATATTAGAAATTTCATAATTAAAGCATGTAATACGCTCAAAACTGCTAAAATATGCATGCATTTATAAAAGACACCTAAATAAGCATTTATATGCACTTTCAAATTGACATATGTGATTCATATGTGGCTTAAACATGTAGAAATATAACTCTGCATATGTTTGCTATAAGCAGAAAAAACATGCAAATGCATAGAAATCCTATACCTAGTAATTACGTTTTATAATGTAAATGTGTGTACATGTTCTATTTAGCAGAAATTATGGATTTTCAATTTTCTCATAAGTAATTTGATGTTACGTAGATATTATATTTATTGCTTTTCGCTTCATTATTATAATTTAATTGAGTACCTTTGCTGACTGTGAAAATAGTGATATCACATTTTAATTGAGACTGATCAATATCCATCTATTAAATAATATTGTGTTTGGTTCGAGGTGGCAGAATACCTCTTCAGCTCATGGTAGCGATTTCTTGATCATATGACCCCCGATCATTTGACTCTATTAGAATTTAATCAATTGAGATTTCTAACATGCCAAACGTCGCATTGCATCACTTTTGTATCCTTGAAGAAAGCATGTTTAGTTCAGCTTAATAAAATTACCAACTCGACATGCCCAACACTGACCCACCAAAGCTGACTGTTAAATATAAGTTATTTGAAATAATATTTCAGAAAGTATTTTTCGATCATAAAAAAATGAATATCGTAAGATATATTTAGTGCACCCTCTTCGTCGGTAAATTAAATTAATCCAAAACAATAACTAAAGTAAAACAAAACTGTAAATACATAATACTTACGTTACGATACTTACTATAAATCTTATTACTCCGGTAGAGACATTTTAATAACTCAAATTATACTCAGGCGTCGTGGATGTTAGTCACAAAAATTTCTGATTAGATAATAGAATCAGGAACAGATAAAAAAGAAAGAGAGCGTCACCCAAATAAGATTGAATAGGATTACAGTCTGGGAAAAGACCTCCCTTTTAAATTTACTTTAAGTTGAACTGAGCAATTCTTTTCAATAATCAAAGATGTTGTTAATAGAATAAACATCAGCAGTTTGTTGAGCATAACTATAACTATATTAAAGATAATTAAATTTGAAATCTGTATATAGAATAAAACTTTAAGTATAGATTACACATAAAAACCAATAAAATTGTTATTAAATATTTTTGTTAAACTTAAATCAACAACTCGACTTTAATCCTTTAAACAGTTATTACAACTATGGCTTGCTTAAACCATTAAAACTAAAAACCAATAACAATAACAGAAAATTTCACAAAAACCTGCCAACTGGAACAGGAACGCAGTAGGAACTGTCCTTGAGTTTTGAACTGTATAACAACGTTATTTTAACAAAAAAATTCCCAGCGATCAAGCGTCAATTATAACACTCAAAATTTCTTTAAACACAAAATATTTAATACTTACTATAATTGCTCATAATACTATACTTACTGAACTAAATGCTCCGGCTGAGTTCTCTGATTATGCAAATTTAAATACAGGTATGGGTGTTAACCCAAAAGCTTCTAATTAAATAATGGAATCAGGAACAAATAAGAAACATGTTGAGCACCACCAAATTGATAACAGAATCTAGGAATCTCAATTTGGAAAAATTTCTCTTTTAAAATTGACGTATCAATTGATACTACTGAATTTTAATAAAAGACAAAACAAAATATCAGCAATTTATTGGGCCAAACCATATCATACGATAAATTAATTAGAAATCTGTATATTAAAACATAAAAGAAAAAAGTGGATATAATAAAAAAAAATAAAAATACAAAGTTATCAGTATCAAAAAGTTATCATACTAAAAGTAATTTAAATTTCGGGATCCCAAATAGACTCTACATAAAAACTTAATTAAAAAAATTAATATCTTAACTTTTCAATAATCCAACAAAGCTCTAGATTTTCTACACAAACGACTTCAATCACTAAAAGCACAATATTGACATTAACTTAATTTTCACAACCAAACTGCTGACCTGGAAAACCAATACGGGAACAATCTTCTGAATTATGAACTATTATTATTTGTCTCGAATAACAACGAACCTCAACATACGATAATTTTCAATAACTAATAATTCTTTATTAGTATTTACTTAACTGGAACGCTAATTATTTTCTTCGTTAGACTAACAATCTTTAAATAATAACAATATTAATATTGAACTTTAAAGTTCAATATCAGACTGAATTTCCACTACAGATATTAACGAACGGGAACTGGATTATTTAGTTAATTTTATTAACTGGGAACTGGGACGGTAAACTGAAGCAAGTAAGCTTCCTATACTTGAACAAAAAATCAAGACTGTAATAACACTACTAATTAATTATTTCTAAACTGTAGAGTTGTTTTATACGTAGGATTTATAATTTTCGAAACACCAACAAACGTAAAATTTCACTGCAGACTCCTCCGAGGTAAGAGCCCCAGATCAACGCGGGAGATTACCCTCTCGGTCCGTTCTTATCACTTAACTATCTTCGACTAGACTAAAATGAAAATATTTCCGCAATCGAATGGTTTTGAGAAGGGCAAATTTTTAAATCAACCAGTAAAAGAAATGGCGGGAACTTTCTTAAGCCAATGAGGGATAGTTACGTCATATTATTCTAGAACATTTTCAAAGATAACTTTCGGGGTAACTCAATATTTTGCAGATAGCTGTCTAGACAATTTTATTCTAGAATGTTCTGTTTGTCGGCATTTTGTTTACTAGAAGAGATCTCAACCCAGTATATTTTAAAGCTGTAAGTTCGAGGTTTCATACATTTTAACCATAAGGAAACTTTTATTAAGGCAAATATTATATTTTAACCCTTATAGGCACGGAATTAAAAACAGCTTTGTTCTGGAACAATCTATTTCCACAAGAACAACCGCCGTTGTCCATCGTATCATGAAAAATAAACTTTTAACACGTGCAAAAGCGGTGCTTTTAAAACGAAATCTGCAGATTCCTTTAGAAACAAATTTTATTAGTCTGGAAATCATTCTTTTAAAAATGACTTTTGATATTTTGTAGGACTTATTTTATGTAGTAAACCAACGTAATTTTAAATCAAGAAGAAATATACAATAATATGCAGGCCCGCACAAAGGTTTTTTTATCAATTATACAAACAAAATGATTTTTAGTGAAGTTAAAAAATTCGTAACGTTACAACTGTTCAAATTTAACTACGGACTTTAAACTTGCAATAACTTCCATTTCGGAATATATTAGTTACTATCATTAACTTTAACTAGAACGATAGTTAAATAACTAACTAGAAAACATAATATGTCAGTTGATTAATAAGTCGGCTAGTCGTTTTAACATGAAAACACTCTTGAATCATTCAGACTAATTCTTTATTCAAAATTCAGTGTATGGACGGGATTTCTATTAAGTCAACTATAACGAAATTCAATTTAATTCTTTGCACGCTAAAACTGTGAATCTATAATTAGATTATACTAAACGGGAAATATAAATTCACACCAACTGGTGCCGAACAAGATTCACTATACTTAATTAAGATTAACTTTGATATACTTAAGATTAACTTTGAATGCACGAAAACTATTTACAACGCTAAGCTTGAGGCGAGCGGTCATATGGCAAAGGTCCTGCTTAAGACTTCAATAGCCGCTTTCAAACTATACTGAAGAGGATGCAAAACTCTTACATTTTTGCAAACTCAAAGGAGAAATTATTTAGATGTTCAATGGAATAAAAACTGACGATAATAGCACTCAATAAAAGGCCTACAAGATTTCTCTCTGAAATACGCATTTTAACAAGCGCTTATCAATTTCTACAGAAGTCTACAGTCGTAAACTTGACACATGAAACAAAATTTATTAGATATATATGTAGTATTGTTGACTGCTAAAGATTTTATTCGTAGCTATGACTATATGAATATTAGCATAATACCCGTTGAAAAATCAACGGTCACCTTCTGCTCATGTCACTCGTCTGTCGTGGATAGCCACGAAGTAAGAAAACGGTTCTACTTATAAAAGTTAATATTTGGGATCCACCACCAACACTCCCACCTATTTTAGTAGTTCTTAACCCCTACCGTAAACAATTATTAGTTTATATGCATTCATACTTGAGCATATTATTGAGTAACCTTGGTGGACGAACGAACATACGAACCAACGAACGGGCATGATTCCTTAATTGAATATCTCGTCGTACACAAGGTTTGTCGTAACATTTTCCTTTTCGATTCCTCTTCTTCTTTCTTTCTATCATTTTCTTCCTCTCCCTATTAGCCGCTATATTTCCAATCTTTCAACGTCTATTTCTCTGATCTTCCAACCTTTCTTTTTCGATTACTCATCTTTCTTTCTAACATTTTTCTTCCTCTCCCTGTCAGCCTCTTTATTTTCGACCTTTGTATGTCTATCTATGTTATCCTCCAACCTTTTCTTTTCTGATTCCTCATTCTCTTTTTCCCTGACTTGTCTCTTTCTTTCGATTGCAATAAATCGATCTTCTCTTGGGCGAGACTCTTCGTTGCCTCAACATCTCGCTTTCTGACTTGAATCTTTTTGCCCCTAAATGTTGTTAACTTCCTTTTTGTGCTTCTTTTGAATAGACCCTCCATCTTCTAAACCATCTTGACGCGGTGTTTCAATTTTCTCCAACACATGATCCTCTGAGGGTCTCCCTGAGAAAAGTAGTCTTTTTGTATGGAGGTCAACTTGAACCTGAGATGTAGTCGGATAGAAGAGGCTGCCGTCCCCCCACACTTCAAATACAAATGGGAAGATTTGGGTAGTTGCAATAACTTAACTCAGCGAGCCATAGTCCTACCGAGGCCCATCTCTGCCAGGTATTCGGTAGGAGTTAGGTAATTATCATGGCCGGAAGTCGAACTAAGGTCCCTTACCACCTCGTGCACTATCTGTTAAACACACAGTGTGCAATAGCACTAAATAGATAGTTCTTATCGCCACTATATAATAATAATAATAATATAATAATAATTACTACAACCCATAACCTAAACCAAGGCCCCAGAAGCTATAAGCTTGTGCGGGAGGGAGGGGGCGATTATTATTATTATGTAGGCCCAATGTGCGGCTGCAGCTGACTTATAGATGGAACAGATAGGAAAACTGCAGAAAACCTTAACCAGATCTGCCAGCGCCGGGAGTCGAACCCGGGCCGCTTGGGCGAAAGTCCGGCACGCCAGACATTACACTACCAAGGCTGGACATTACACTCATCGACACAATGCGATGGGAGACTTTACCGTCTTCCATTGTCAATTTCTCCATTGTAAAAATCAAATATTAACAACTCCGTAACAAAATTTGCTAAATGCAAATCCAAAGTAAAAAAAAAGTTATAGTTAAAACGGTCGAAATAAACTCGCCCGATGTTGCGTCGCTCGTTATATGTATATTTACCTGAATATGTTATTTAAAGTGACAAGATTGTGACGCAGTTGTCAATTGTGACAAGGGTTTGTTTCGTTCTGTATGATTTATTTATAGTCATTGATACTATTGAAACCATTTTAACTAAAAAGTTGCAGACATTTATTTCATTTTGAAATTTTATTATGTTTTGTTTTTCAATACTTACTCTGATACTAATGCTTGTTGCTGATTTATTGAGCCTTTGCAGTGCAGAATTCAAGTTATATAAATTGTTGTATTGTAAGCATTGAAGAAAATCTTTTATTATGTGGCGTATAATTTCACTTTCCTGTTTTATATGATGCCCTTATGCTAGGTTTCGCTTGCTATAAGATTTTCTTTTAGTCAAGCACTAGTCTAGTCATATATTTGATCAAATCCATTAGCAATAATAACCCTGTTGTTGTGTATATTGATTGAATCATTCGTCCAGAATTTCCCCCATATACCCACTTATAATCTTGGTTTCAAACTGCTCGTTCTGAATTATGGGAAAGCGTGCTATTTCCGAGATACTTATATTACAATGGATTCGATTTCGCTAATAAGTTGCTAATTTTTTAAAGAATAACATTTTCTTTGGGAAAGTGCTTTTGCGATGTTCCTGGTGGCTTAAAATTAATGGTTAAAATTAATCACGATACAATAAACTTGTGGGTTTCACTATAATTAATTTTAGTTTTAATATTTGAATTCCATTGACTTTCGACTGTAAATACTTAAATCTAGTTTTTTTTCCAAAAACAATATATACTGTTTTGAGAAACCTTTGTTTTTGCGAAGGTAAGTATTTTTCCATGTGACCATATCATAAAATTTCTGCTATACTTATTGCTATACTTTATTTTATAGCTTTTTGTATCTTTCAACGGGTAATTCTCTTTTCTTAACCAAATAGATAAATAACAGGTGCAACAAGATATAACAATACCAGCAAACACGTTTGACCGCCGCGTCGTCGCACACATTATCCGGCAGGTGTAGTTTTTGTAATACATAGAAGCATATCGCTTGAATGCAATCATTGATTGCACGTAACCCTCCTGCAGCAGTTACATTGTTTGTATTCTTTTTTGTCTTATAGGTTGTAAGTTGTTATCAATTTATCAGTTTATTAATACTAACTTTAATTAAAGTTTTTCGGTTCTTTGATATTATATATTGATATTTAATATTCTATTTAAATGATTAGTGTGTGTTTATAACAATCTTGATTTTACTCCACTTAGCCTTGACGTTTCCAGCACTAAACAACTCTGCAGTCTCTGCAGTCTCGATTGCGCACCACAAGAAGCGTAAAGAAGTCCCCTATCCAAAATGACGTCAACTCCATAAAATAAAATAGTAGCAGTCATAAAATGTAACATTTTTACAATCGTTTCGTAACTGTTACGTCCGCTGAATGTAAACGATTGACAAAGAGTCTACGGTTTTACTACCTTATTCGACAAGGCATGTTTTTAGTTTTCATCAGTTATGGAAAAATTACCAACTCAATCAGGAATGTTTGAATTATGAGGTAACGTGCTAACTACTAATTTAACGCAGCGGACTTTTACATTGTTGCTTTTATTATATTTATATTTATGCGTTGAGAAGTATGGTAAGAAAAACGCCTTCAATAGAGATGAATATGGATAGGGAATATAAAATTGTAGTACAAGGGGAACACTGATAATATCTAAAGGAATGAAATTTGTTGTTTTTAGTTGACAGCTACTTTTTAATGTTTTGCGAGTTGATTGCCGTTAAGTTTGTTCGATTTGCTCTAATAGTTTTCTAATTATCATAATTTAAAGATTGTGTGTACACCCAAAAATGAATTTGACTAGAGAACATTTCCGGGCTATGATTTTTTACGATTTTAAATCGTCATTACCGCCTAACCAATGTGAAGATCGGCTTAGAAGTGCATTTGGCGAAGAAGCCCCGTCTAAGACAACAATTTATAATTGGTACAGGGAATTCAAAAGAGACCGGTTTTTTCTTAGTGATGAATTTCGTGAAGGACGCCAAAGAACTGCTGTTACTGATGAAAATATTGCCGTTGTTCGAGCAATGCTTGAGGAAGATCGACGGACATCTTATGAAATTATTCGGACGACATTGGGCATTGGTATGACTCAAATACAAAACATTTTACATCAACAGTTAGAAGTGAGAAAACTTTGTTGTCGATGGATTCCACATAAACTGACTCCCGATCAAAAGAACAACGCATTGAATGGTACGGATCATATTGCTACTATAGCATTAGAAGATAGACGTACCGTTGCTGCCGGTTGGTACACAAATGTCTGTTTACTACAAATCTTTGAAAAAGTTCGTGAAAAACGCCCCAAAGGAAAAATAATCTTACATCACGACAATGCATTAAAGGGGAATATTTTGAAAAACAATAAAATCATTGAAATTTTTTTTAAACTAATCCTTGTTTGATTTTCTAAGAATTTTCAGTGCCGCCCTCGTATTGTCTAGATTTCTTTTCTAATAGTTTCTTGCAATTCATTCGCAATTCATTAAGACTACACCCTGTTACACCAGGGTAAAAGACTTACATATAATAATCCCTTTTTAAATTGTTTATTTTAATTCCATTTACCCTAGGATCTTGCGGTGGAATGTTGTTCAAAAAATCTACCTTAAAATAATAACTTAAAATGTTTTAGTATGGAATTCACGAAAGTTAACCTAACTTCTAGCATAAGTACCTAACTTACACAGTTACCTGTAGCCTAAACCTAACCTAACCCAACTCGTACAGAAATGTATGACCCACTTTGTGAACTTCATTAATCACATGAAAGTGAAACATGTGTAAATTTACTTAATATAATCTTTTTTCTTAACCTCTGAAAGGTGTAACTAATATAACTAGAAACCGCGTAATGATTTAGCTGTAAATTAAAATAGTTTAGCCTAGTATTCTAGAATTTATTTTGTTTTTCATTTTGCACGATTTTATTATTTTTAGATGTTAGCACTCTGCCAGATCGTCGAAACGAACCACGACCTGCCCTAAAATTTTCAACTTTTATCCGTATATTATAATAAATTACTATTTACCTAATTTGTTTATTTTTGTTCCTTTCAACCTTGTTTTACTGAGAGAATACATATATAACACGAATAAACTTTGAAGGCTATAGCCCATACTTTAGATCTAATTTTTAAAGGTCATTACGTATAAAAACTTTAAATAAGAAACATTAAGTGTAGAAGATGGCAAAAACTTAAGACTTCAGTTGTGCCATTTTGAATATGTATTTTTAAGTAACATATGGACAAATATGGGATGAACAAAACCTATTTCAAGCGGTGCTAGCGTCTTTAATACGGTTAACTGGAAATAAAATCAGCTGGCCCCTCTTAATTAATATCGATTATGTTAGGCAGTGCTACCGAAAGGTAACATATTTTCCGCTATAGCAAAGCAATTTATTCCTTATGGGTTTCTCTGTATGAAAGTGTTGTTCATACTACGGGAACTAAAGTGCGTTATCAGGCTACATAAAAGAGCATAGCTTGATTTGTTACTTTAATATCACTGCAGAACAAAAATGCAGATTTTGGAAAGTACAAAACGAAAGTACTCCTGCTAAGAACTTATGAACCGACATTTTGAACTCTTCAAGTCGTAAAGACGAACATCCCTGTTATTCCGACAATTAAACGTGTTTACAGAAAAATTAACAAGCTAAGAACTAAATAAACAGCACGCCACCGTTTACGTTAAATAAACATTATCTTAAAGTACATATATATGTGATAAACCTTTGACCACAATGATTCGAATTCTACAAGTATAATGTAGCACTCCATTGTTAGCTTTACTTGTATCTGTACTAACCAGAATATTGGACTACAGCATGTTCATGCAACATTATCTCCAGAGCGGATTTGCGTGGATACACTTTTGATTTAAAGAGATCAAAGTCAATGCAATTATTTATCTGCTCTTTTAAAATACACTTCAACCTAATTTCTTCCAGTTTAAACATTTTTCTCTATGTATCAAATGTACCTTTATACCTTAATATACTTAATATATAATAGTATATAACGGGTGATGCCTAAAATTTGAGACTGTGTTTGGATAATTATAAAAACCAGAATAATGTTTCGATTTTAATAAATTTTAAAGCGTTATAGTACGTACTACATTTTAATCAATTTGAATGATAAAAGTTAATAAATCTTTCAAGAACGGTGAACATAATTCAGTTTTTTGGGGCACACATTCCACCATTCTCTGTACGAAGTTCATGCTTATCTTCTTTAGCAATATAAAATTTTATTTTTAGGATTCTCATTTTGAGCTTCCCAACCTTTCTCACATACGGGTCATTCTCAAAATAATCAGACTATTCATCCCTGAATTTGACAAGAAATATTTTCACTAAATAATGTTAGCTATTCCATTTTTATATACAAAAATCTATTCTCTTAAGATACAATTACATCTCCGAGATCGTTAATAACATTTTACAAAAAATTTACTAAAAAAATTAAAATTGATTTTGACGGAGGTGAGAGACAGCGCACGGAGGTGAGTTTCTGTTACTTTTGGGGGTGATAACCATTATCTACACCATTAAGAATTGTGCAAATTGCTGCAAAAAAAAATTATCACAAAACACTTCACCATTAACCACTACTTTCAACATTAAAATGAATTTGCAATACTTGTGAGTTAAGCGTAGTACAGCACCTGCTAGATATATGGCGCATCAATTACGAAATTTATATTAATTTAATAAAAAAGAACCGGAGGTGAAAACTATTTGGGAGACAACATAATTTTAGAAGTATTTATGTTTTCCTTTAGATTCAGGATAAAATTTTTATAACGAATGCAGTTAAACATTACATTGTAACTGTATACCATCCTTAAACTTGATCAATAATACTTAGCCTTGCCATAAATACATGAAACATTCTTGATTTCTGGAGGAGAGACAGTTCACGGAGGTGAAATCTCATCTTCCGTTATGAGGTTAAAATAATAAAAAAAGTATATACAAATATTACAAGGTATTGATGATATTTAATATAGTTTAATAGTGCTTTAGCTTTGGTGTAATTGTTGTGAACTGAACTGTAATTGTGTAGTTTGTTAGAGACAGGTGTGTTATGGTTTCCATAAGAATGACCCATACAAGCCCTTTTAGAATAGATCAAAAGTTCTCAATAGAGCGCTGTTCTGGGAACACATGGAAAATTCTCTTCCTTTGCCACAAACACAATATACGGTTGATAAGTGAGCTAAAACTGATCATTACTGATTTCGAGTAATGTGATGAGGCTAGATCGGGCCAAAACACGTAAGTCATCAGAATGATTTTTTCAACTGAATGGAATAAGGCATCTCTTAATACATTCGTATAGATGGGCTTCCTGACTGATAACTATTCGTGAAGGATAGAAGAAGGCTTTCGAAATCCCGGCTGTTATTGCCAACCATATTACTTTTTCTTAAATTTTAATATCAGGTGCTGCAAGAGAGTCCTTGGTATAAAATCCCCCAATTGCAGTTTTATCAGATTTTTTCAAAGCAAAGTGATTTTCATCATCCAAAATAAAAAACTTTTCTGGGAATTTCTGTGACATGCACTTCACCTTGGCCGACTTTGTTGCTATTGTTGCGCAGGTTTATTAAGCACTTCGACCTTCTTTCTGTTTTCTGGTTCAGATTCTACATTTCTTATTCAACTGTTCTTCCAAACGGCAAATGTTGGATTTTATCACCTTCAGCGCTTTTCGGCCAGAACTTGCCTTGCAAAAAGGCAGAGTTTCTTTTTGCCATTGTTTTATGTATCGATATATTGTCGATTTTGGTACACTTTCTTCCATAACATGATCTGCAACAAACTTTTTCCTTTTTCAACATGGTCATTACAATACGCATACACTTTCGAAATGAGACTGGTATGAAGCATAATGCAAGAATTTCCTTAACAATTGTTATAAGTAATTCAAACTTCACGTATGTAAAGAGAAGCATTGAACTGTTTACCAATAGCAAAACAAAAGAACACCATTAATGAATACTTGATTTATAAAACGAAGAATTCAGTTTGAAATTTTAGGCACACGTTTTAATACATAATGCACCAAATTTATCTTAAATGCATGTAATGCTAAAATATAACGTAGAACGTTAATAATATAGTTGTGTTAAACGTTATCCAGTATACTTCAACAGCAGACCTACGATTGATAGTTCATAAATCTTTATAGTGAACATCTCAAAGTAACCCGCATAAAGGTGCTTTAACTAACCTTATTTTCCTTCATCTTCCACTTTCCAAACCCTCCTCTCGAAACAATCTTTAGCTAGTGCTTACATTGTATGCGTGAGATAAACAAACTCAAACTCACACGTGATGAGATCAAACAACTTTTGAAATTATACGTTATTTAACTATCTTTTTGGGCTATATCTTAGGACAAGGAACCCTATTCAATTAAATTCTGAGACTACGCTGCAGTGTTTTATAATTGTCTATACTGTTTGATTGAATAAAATACAATAGTTTACCCTTCTTTCAAGCATAATAAGTAGAACCCAATTAAATGTTACTATGGTAGTTAAAATAAAGAAAATAAACTGATTCAGACTTAGGCTTACATTTGCCATATACCTAATGTAAACTTGAATCTTATTATTTTATTCATGATCATCTAATTATTTACACTTGGTAACAAATGCTACACGTACTTGGAATCTACAAGATTTGGCCCTTTGCTTCATTTACCTCCCTACTACACTTATCTACAAGATCAGTCAATACCGTTTGTTTCTCTGTAGCTATACGCTTAACTTTTCTTAATGAAACCTAAAATATAATTACCATTGGAATCGCTTATGATAATAATTATGGCTGATATCAATAGCGTTTATTATATGATGATCATGCATAGAACTATTAATTGTTCTGTTCTGGAAACCTATTAATAGTTTATTAATTTAGCTTTTTAATGACTATCAATGATTCCTAAATATAATAATAATAGTAATAACTACTGCAACCCATAACCTAAACCAAGGCCCCAGAAGCTATAAGCTTGTGCGGGAGGAAGGGGGCGATTATTATTATTATTATGTAGGCCCTATGTGCGGCTGCAGCCGACTTACAGATGGAACAGCGCAAATCCACATTTGTGTCACAGCTAAGGAAAACTGCAGAAAACCTTAACCAGATTTGCCGGCGCCGGGCGTCGATCGCGGGCCGCTTGGGTGAAAGTCCGGCACGCCAGACATTACACTACCAAGGCTGTAAAAATAGAAGAGTAAGTAGTACTCGCTAGAATTGAAGAATTTATGAGAAGTAATTAATTTTTAATAGTGAACTTAGGGCGTATGAATTTCTTAAAAATTTCTGTCGTCAAAGTTATCAAAGTTAATCCTAGCTATAAACACATCACATTTTATAAACCATTTAGGGTCGTGTATTACTTGCTTCTTTGTGTGCGTAGACGGCCGTTTCACCCCCACCATTGGTGGCAGATTCTATCAGAGACAGAATCGGAACCTGAAATCTCGCAAAAACCGATATTTTGTTTCGTACTGAAACCTAAATCTGAACCATTATCTTTCCAAAATTAGTACCGGAATCGAAAAAATACCAGTTTTGTTCGGGTTTTTTAAGTTTTCTGACACAATTCTTTCAGAGTTTAATACTTGAAGACAATGCACTGAGCATTCCCAATTTTTTTTAAATATTTTGAAGGCCCTGTCTGCTTTGTTTTTCGACTACATACGGTTTGTAAAGTACTGACTTCATATGATCTTCGCACGTTAATATTACGGTTTGTCATTAGTATGCATGCAGTGTGAGACCAAAGCGTGAAATAACAAAGCGTCGAATTTAAGAAAATCTCTCAATCCCTGCGATTTTACAAGGAATATTCAGCTACATGTGTGTTCGCTAAGGTATATACAAAAATTATTTTTGTATCTACCTTAGCGACGTGTTTGTTTATAATTATATTACCTTTGATAATGACAGCATAGCTGTCGAAACAATATTGTCAGGTTATATTTTAATAAAACTGTGAAACTTTTACTAATCTTTATTTATTTCATATCAATCTTTGATATAAGTAATTTTTAACAAGTTTATATAGAAAATCAAAAATCATTTAATTTAGATACAACTTGTTACTTGATAGTTTCAAAGGTTTTAGACTTCCAAGAGCTCTGCAATGTGAATTGGCTAAAGTAGTGTTCAAATCAGGTGCACTATGCACTATTATTAGCCGCAGAGAGTATTGAGGTCGAATACTATTTTTAGGTATGCATGCAGCTAATAACTGAAAGCTACACCAATGTCGAACATACCCATGTGGATTACTATATAAACAGTAGATTTAGACTACAATTGGTTTTTTAAGGTTCCTCGAATCTCTTTGTTTGACACATTTACATAAAAGAGAAAATTAAAGATTTTTCGGCATATAGAGTTTGTATCCTAGAAAACAGATAACTGAACGCAAAAACGGCTCAATATTGCAGGAGGGGTTTGTTTATACAATAAGCATTGTCAATAACCAATTAAATAATTAAATCATACAGTACATGATAATAGACCAATAGAGAAATAGAAGACATAAGTCTCAAATTTAAAAAAATATTAGGTAGAATGAATACTCTAGTTGAGCGTTATGATCGTAGATAAAACGTAGTGTCTTCATTGCACTCACGTCTTTTAAAACACTCGTTCATATCTCACTCGTAGCTTAAACCGTTCGCACAATAAAGAATGACTTTCTATGCTTGTATCTTAAACATCTATTTTTTAGTGTGAACGCATAGGAGAAACTAATAAAAAAAGCATCATATTAGCCTGCTGTCCTAGCTTATTGTCAAACCAATGGTACGTGACCGGGAAGGTTTTCTTATTTCCCGCAAATCTACAGTCCACTAGTAACAACATACAAAAGGTTCCATGTCCATACTTCCCGAGATGTGCAAGATACAACACAAACAAAAAAGAAACCAACTAACCCAGTCTTACCTATATTTTATAGTAATAAGATATATTTATAATAAGATGTATTTGTCTTTATATAAGATGTATTTATATAACATATACTTATTATAAGATGTATTTGTCTAAATTAGACATTTTGAGCTACTTTATTTTAGAGACTTTTAGAGTATATTTTGGCGTTATTTTGAACCTTTATATAAGTATTTTAGCGTTAGATATTTTAGGCTATTGGATATTTAGGACTATATGATATTTTCGTATCAGATGATTTGGCATTAGATACTTGAGATTAGACATTTTAATTGTAATTTTTGAATTGAAAATTAAGCTGCCGCCTCCCGCCTTGTATCACCAAACTTCCGATTATGTATAATGTGTAAATTGTAATAATTCTATTTGCTGAAGAACGGCGTGTTACCTGATAAAATTGACATAATACCGCAGCTATGATCCAAATACAGTATTAAAAACCACCGTTCGTCTGTGCCAGCTTTGGTTTAAAATCCTTCAGGCTCAACGTAGACATGCGAAAAATACACCAAATGAAAGTCATACCTTCGAAGGTGTAACGGGCAAGGAAATGGTCAGAAACTGTCGTAAAATTAAGAACAGGTCTTCACTTAGTTTAGCAATAAACTAAAACTACTAAAGCGAAAGCGGCATTGGCCACGTATATTTTGTTAGAAATATTTGTTAGAAAAGAAAATGTCAGAAACTGCGATGAAGGGAGAGACAGCTCCTTGCAAACTTTGGCATTGAACTCCCGCTACTCAATGTAAAAAGACTACAAGTACACCAAATTTAAAGCCGTAAGCTTGAAATTGTCCAAACATATTTTTCATCCAAGGTGACCTTGGTAAAGGTCAGAAATTGATATCAAAGAAAGAACGGATGGACCGACTGATTTCTAGGTTCCGCTCTATTAAACGCAGCGGGCTTGTTTGGTGTTGATTTATGCCTGTGGTTGTTTTTATTCCTATTTATTACAATGCCTTTATTCCTATTTATTGCAATGTTTTTGTTTAGAGGAATTTTTTATGTTATACATTTGTCTTTTATTTTCAGTTTCTTCAAAATGGATTATCTATATTTCATATTTGCGTAAAATCTACTACTGTTATGTTCTACTACAGTATCCACACATGTCCTCGATTTTTAACTTCTAAGAATTGGCAACCCTAGTTAAAATATGTCGGACGCTCTCCCATGAGCTTAATTTCAGGGCAGTAAATTACATTAATAGATTGAAATACGTTAGAAAACAACATTTTGTAATTAGCAATGCGGCAATACAATTTAAAAGTGATCACCTACACTATCTAAATATTAACCTCTCGAGCTGTGTGTAAATGGCACAAAGGTCAATTTACATTTTGAGTTACCAATTAACTGCACTAACTAACAAACTAAATTAGAAACTATAAATGTAAATTGACGTTTAACACAATAGTGGAACACAAAAAAATTATTAATTTGTAAAAATGAAAAATTTGTTGTAATTTCTAAAAAGGTTGTTTGGTTTACATATTCTACGTAAACTATGTTGGAGAAGTTTTCAACGCGATTTCCTTCTTTAAAAATAAACAGCTTTTGAACTAGTTTATTCACTGAACTTACTTAGGTAACCTAAATTTACTGTCCGCTTTATTTTATATAAATAGAATTTTTTTCTCAAACAATTTTTCTTTGAGACTTTACACAAAATGCAGAACAAAGCGAATTTACCATGTTATGATATTCTAAACCAAATCATAGACACAGAAAGAACAACTAATTTACAGACATTTTGTAAATCTGTTCACTTTACAAGCTTTAAAAGAGACTTCTAAGCTGCGTTTGTTTCCAAAATACTATTTCTACTACTACTACTACTATTATTACTAAAACTACTTTGTTCTAGTTTACTTTTATTCAAAATAGTATCTTTCTATAGACGTGCAATAAAAATCTAATAAAAACAGGCCCATAAAAGCAGAACACTAATGTTTAATCTTTCAAAGTCAATCTGTTTGCTTCTACATTTCTCCTATCCGCTTCTCAGAGGTTACACCTCATTTGTATTGTGTAACCCCACAATATTCGATTTAGATACATAGATAGTCTGTGAATAGAAATATGTATATCAAAATGTTAGTAGGACAGTAATTTCCACACTGGATGCCTTATACTATTAATTTGTAACCTTAATACACCATAAAATAGTACGTCCAAAAGGCCGGAACTTACGTGACATTGTTTCTGATGTCTTTGATACTTGTAACATCAAAGGACATCAATCTAATGTTGTAAACCCATTTATCCTCAAGACAATTATTGAGTAAGGAGGATAACGTTAACAGGAGGGCAGTATAGCGGAAGACCACTACAAGGCGCGAATTGATTTACTGCGTTCTCTCCTTTCCTTTCACTATCTCTCTCTCATTTCAGTTCCAGACATAACTAACTACCTTTCTATGCTCTGATTTGCGAGGAAATTTAACTATTCATTGTTTGATTAACTTAAATGCGTTGGTCAGCTAGTTAACTAGAAGTTGTAGACGTTGCTTTGGTTTACATTTAATAAGTTCTAGTGTAATTAAAATTAAACTGTTAAGTGGTTAATTATTTTTGGTTTGAAATAATTGAAATGAGAAAATTCTGAATATTAGAAAATCATATACTTTTGTTAATTATAATCTTGTTTAAAAAATGTACCATTTTGAATATCTAAATTAAATTAAAACGTGGAAAAGTCATTTTATGCGCCCATGTGGAATCTTCCAGAAAATGATTTTTCAAACACCAAATTATCAGCAGCTCGTGGGAAGTCAAATCCTTGAATTAGTCCACTCATCGAATTCTTTTTATTTATGTACATTTGCTTTGAAAAAAACTCTATACGTATAAAATCCGCTAAGTAGGTATAGCATAAAATGGGTTTCACCCATTTTTAATCAAAGTCTAAGATGAATCTGCCAAGAATATTTATAAAGTGGTCCTATTGCCAAATACGATATAATAACCAAATTATTTAGTGATATTATGTATTTAAAGATTGATTAGGTAATAATAGTATATTATATACCAAGGTTGTGAAGAGTTTTTTCTAGAGCCGAGCATTATTAGATCCCGAGATGCGCAGCATCGAGGGATATAAGATGAGAGGCTCTAGAAAACACTTCACAACCGTGGTGTATATATTATTTTTGTCACTACTAGTACTTTTATTCCTTTTATTCTTCTCACATAAAAAACGTACTATCGCGATCACGGATTTTTTCCTGGATGCCAGTGTATAATGGGATGTATTTTTGCCCTGTGTTACACTAAAATCTGGATTATTGACTAGTAGTCAATAATAAAAAATTATTTACCACTAGGCAAGAAAACTAACTTCACAAGGTGACAACAGACTAGATAATAGTATGTTTTAAAGCTAGTAGTGAAAAAACATTAGTTATTTTGGTACTGAACCCTTGGTTGACCTTATTTCTTAACCCTGTATAATTTGCGCTCATAATTATAGAGTTGTAAGCTTTGGCCGACCTTGATTGAAATTTAAGTCACCCTACTAAATTTCCCTTCAAATTTAATTGATTTGTTTAACAAGAAAATTCAAACAAGAAATTAAAGCCGAACAATCGATTTTATCGTCTTACAGATATTTAAATTAAAAAAAGAAAACGAAAAATCTGATTTTCCGTATTTAACCATTCCATATTCTAAAGCTATTCTTTTTCGATTGACTATTAAACTTACACAACACGTACAAAGAAGGTATGAAGCAAGGTAATGGAAAAACGTTCTTGGTAGTTATTCTACATGTGGGTTGTAGGGTTTCCTTATCTTGCTAATAAAATAGGTTCTGTTTGCATTATCGTGGTATATTAGCTACGTTCTATGCCTTATATAATCATTTGAAATAATAAACTAGCTTTAGGTCTGTGTAATGGATACGTCAGCGGCTGAGTTTAATAGCACTAGCCTTTTGATTGTGCTGAAAACTTTTATGAATAAGAATTTTAGAAAAATCGAATATTCGCAAAACACTGAGTGGTCGATTTGTTTGCATTTCTCCTTTTATATTAAATAAAAGGAAGATTCATTATACCAATAACACGATATTACTTTTTGAATTCAACTAACTCCTACCTTGTACTCTTCCTTTATTTATAGATTTACCCGTGGCCTAGCATTATAAGCTTTAGTTTTAAACTCCGTTGTGGCTCAATTGTCACTCAATAAAAAATCATGTTGTGTCTTCCTTTTTTATACTTTTCTTGATACTCATTATTTAAAAAATGGCTGTAGATTTAATTAGAATGGTCAAGACACATCCCCTTAAGTTCTTAAACGTTTTCAAAAGCGTTATGCCTTTTTGAAAGTACAGGAAATACAAGTAGATTTAGGCTTATAACACAAAATCATTTATCCTTCAAATTTAGACCTATTTAGACACGAGTGTATTCGACTGGGGGCGTTCCAGTATTTCTATATTTGAGTGAGAAGCAGTGCCCCACAACTGAATGCCATAGCTCAATATTGGTTTCAATACACTTTTGTAGACTAGCAATTTGTTGGTCTGCGAGAGTTTGCAGTTACGGTCTAGGTTTCGTGCGGCTATGTTTGGATCAGAATGAAGGGAAAGGATTGCTGTATCATCAGCGTATGTTGCAATCATATTATTAAAAATCGTAGGAATGTCAGTTGTATAACAAAACGTACAGGACCAGTTCTATGACATTTCCTTGTAGGGCACCAGATTTCATGAAGTAAAGATCCGATAGTGCTCCGAAGTTTCTTTCTTCAAGGTACTATGAACGGTACGATGAAATGATAGCGTTTACTGTCTCCAGCCTTACTTTGTGGAACTCCATAATCATGAAATATAATATAAATACAAAGATTAGTTAAAGTTTCACAAGTTTTAGTAATATCTTAACCTGACAATATTGTTTCGGCACTTTGTGTCATTATCAAAGGTAGATAAGATTGACAAACAAACACGTTGCTAAGGATAAATACATACAGAAAATAGGTAACTAGATACAATACATAACAAAAACTAAATATCTAACACTTCTAATAATGGAGAATTACTAAGCTCAGTTTGTTCATTCATTAAAGCTACTGTGCGTTTATGTCTGTATATTTCAAAAGCTTCTAAAATGTCTAACTTGTGTTTGTTGTTGCAAAATTGTAACAATTTAATGTTGTTTTGAGCTGTCATTGGGTGGTTCTGTTCCAAAATGTGTTTGGCATAATTCGATTTTTCTGGATGTTTAAGTCTATAAGAGCGTACGTGTTCTTTGTATCTTATGTCGAAATTTCTAAGTTTTTGTCCAATATAAACCGAGTTACAAAAAGAACAATTCAAACGGTAAATGCCGGATTTCATGATATCTTGTGTTTTGTCTTTAGCGTTGAATAAAAATGAAAAGGTGTTGGTGTTAGTTTTATAGGTTATTTTGTAACTGGTGGTTTTTCTTATTATAGTTGCAATTTGTTCTGATATCTTGCCAAAGTATGGTATTGATATGTAGTTTGTGTCTTGTATTTGAGTGTCAATTGGAAATATTCTTTTGATAGCTAACCTATAATCTTTTTGTTGAATTAAAGTGTCAATCATGTTATCGTTATAATGGTTTGCATGTGCTAATTGTTTGATGATTGAAATTTCTTTATCAAAATGTGATCGTTTCATTGGAGTAGTTAAAGCTCGGTGTACTAAAGATCTATAAGCCGCTAGTTTATGCATTTTATGATGACATGAATCGTTAGGAATAGTGACGTCTGTGCTTGTGGGTTTTCTGTATATGGAAAAATCAAGTTCATTGTCTGTATTAATTGTAATAGTTACCTCCAAAAAATTAATAGCTCTATTTTGTTCTGTTTATAGTGTAAACGTGATGTTTGTATGAAGACTGTTAATAAGAATTAAAAATTCTTAAAATAACCTCAAAAGAACTGTCAAAACAAGCTAAAATGTCATCAACGTAACGAAACCAAAAAATAATGTGTTTAGAAAGATCTAATTCAAATATTCGATCTTCCAAATTATCCATAAATATGTTAGCTAATAGAGGACTGAGAGAATTACCCATAGGTAAACCATCCTTCTGTAAATAAATTATATTATTAAAAGTGAAATAATTTTGACTGATGCAAAGATCAAATAATTGAATTAACTCTAATCTTTTTACTAATTCTACATTACTATTAACTAGGAAATTATCTAACAAAGGAATACAGTCTTGTGGTGGAATCTTTGAAAACATGTTTAAATGTCAAAGCTTACAAGTTTTGAATGTGCTGGAAGATGTATGTTCTGTAGTTTTTCTACTAATTCTAATGGATTTTTGACAGAGTATTTCGATTTGTATCCTATGATATTAATAATATGGTTGAGTTTCTTGGACAAGGTGTGATTAGGTGCGTTGATATATGATACTACTGGTCGTATAGGCATGTTGTGTTTATGTGTTTTAATCAGTCCATATAGTCTTGGTGGTTGTGGGTTTTTATGTATGATTTGTTGTTTTTCTAATTCATTAAAGCAGATATTGCAGTTTGCTAAAGCTTGTTTTATTTCTTTTTGGAATTTTGTGGTAGGATCTTTGTTTAAAACATCTAAATTTTCTTTATTAATAAAATCATTAACCTTTTGTGTGTAAACATCTTTCGAAAGGATTACCAAAGTGTTACCGTTATCTGCTTTAACAGAAATTAAATTGTTTTCTGTAATTTTATGTCTGATAGATTGAAGTAGTGACAGGTTAGATGTTTTATTCTGTGTTTTGTCTTTTTTCAAAGATATTTCTTTTATCAGATTCAAGATTTGGAATTTTGCATAATTGTTGTGATCTTTTCTGAGTATAGTTTCACATTCAACAGCCAAGATTTCTTTAATTTTGTTAGTGAATTTTGAATAAGGACAAAATTTGAAGCCTTTGTTAAGAAATTGTGTTTCTCTGTCATTGAATTGTGTATCTGATAGGTTTATAAAACGTGGATAGAAATTTATCGTATTCTGGGTATTATAATTATTTTGTATTGAGCGTTTTTGTTGGGTAAGGTTTTGCAGTTTCTTTTTCTGAGTATTGTATTTTTGAAATTTAATATGACTTATAGTTTCTCTAACATCAAAATCTAAAATGTCAAATTGGATATTATGTAATTTATATGCAAGTTCTGTGTGAAGTACCTTTATATAAATGTGCAAATTGTCTCTAATTCTAAACCATTTCTTTGCTTCTTCTTTGACCCATCTTCTTTTTGCATTTTTGATAATTTTTTCAGTAATGTAATTACTAGTCTTGGTTGTGATGTTGACACATTTGGGAATGACTTGACGTTTAATACATTCTTGATTGAACCAAACATTCTGGCTAGCGATTCCGTGTTTAATCATCAGTTTCTTATATAGCTAGGCTTGTTCTTCCAACGAAGATGAAATGATAGCGTTTACTGTCTCCAGCCTTACTTTGTGGAACTCCATAATCATGAAATATAATATAAATACAAAGATTAGTTAAAGTTTCACAAGTTTTATTAATATCTTAACCTGACAATATTGATTATGGAGTTCCACAAAGTAAGGCTGGAGACAGTAAACGCTATCATTTCATCTTCGTTGGAAGAACAAGCCAAGCTATATAAGAAACTGATGATTAAACACGGGATGAAATGCGAGTTTTTTTACATACAATAGTATCATAGTATAATTATTCACCAGTAGCTGCATTTTTAAATATTATTCCCCGGCGAATGATAATATACAAACAAATCGCTATAGTTACAAAAAATATAGACAACAAATTTATTTATAAATAAATTTAGTTCTTACATAAGTAAAAATATAAAGTCAGTAAAAATTAAAAATACAAAAAAAAAAAATTAGAAAAGAATGGATAACGCCAGAGATTTTAAAAACAATAAATGAAAAAAATTCTTTTTTGATTCAGTTACTAAATGAACCTGAAAATGTGGACTTGAAACAAAAATACAATTCCAATAAAATTAAAGTATCAAAATTAATTAAAAAGACAAAATAGGACTACATGAATAAACAAATTGATAAAAACAAAAATTCTTCTTCTGCACTTTGGAAAAGTATCAAATCTGTCAGAAATCCAAATCTAAAACAAAAACAGAACAATTAAAATTAGAAAATGGACAGATTATTTCAGACAAATTTTTAATATCTAATTCTTTAATAATTATTATATCGATTTGGAACAAATATATGCTGATAAGATTATACCTCCAGATAATTTCCAAGAAAGTCTACCTACACTACAAAACACCATTATCTAGTATATCCAACAAATGAAGAAGTTCAGAGAGTTATAAAAAGCCTAAACCTTAAAAAGTTGTCCGGTTGGAACAATATACGAGCGGAAACATTAAAAAATATAAGAAATGAAATAACTAGACCTTTGGTATATATAGTAAACCTATGTTTCTCTACACAAGTTTTCCCCAAGTGCTTAAAAACTAGGATCATAACACCAATCTTTATAAATTAATGGAGATAAAACGAAAACAGAAAACTACCGTGTCATAACTTTAGTATCTATTTTCTTAAGAATTATTGAACGCGTTTTGAAAACAAGAATTACTAAATTTTTTAATAAATTTAATGTAATATCTAAAAATCAGTTTGGCTTTAGAGAGGGTAAATCCCCTCAGAATTCTAGAACTAACGTCCGAAATTTATAAATCTTTAGATCATAAAGTACCCATCCTTGGCATATTTGTGTATCTTTCTAAAGCCTTCGACACGGTGAGTCACAGTAAATTATTGAAAAAATGGAAAGTTATGGGCTTAGGGGAAGCATGTATACGTATAGTCATAGTCTAGATAGTGTCGTCAGCAAGCCGAGAACGATCACTTACGGAGTACCTCAAGGTACTGTTCTTGGTCCGTTATTAATCACTATTTATAAAATAATTTACTAGCTTTACAAACTAGGGGTAAAATAATTAGTTTTGCTACTGCTATACTCTACACTGCGGACATTTGGAAAAATCTGAAAATAAAGGCTGAAGAAGATTTTAAAAATACTAAAAATTGGTTTAAACTAAATAAGCTAAAATTAAACTGCAACAAAACAAAGTACTTACCCTTTACCTCGTATGAGAGTAATCTTCCTAACCTCGGATACCTTGAAATAGATACAGAAACACAAATTCCTGAGTCTCCATTAATAAATATCTTGGAATAGTCCTAGATCGTCACCTCAGATGGAATCTGCAAGTAAAAAATGTTGTAATTAAAGTCATAGGATTACTATTAAAATTTCGTTATTTGCGAGACTTTTTAAAGGAGGGCCAATCTAAAATGATCTAGCAAAAGGTCTTACCCACGCGAGCACCCTTTAGGGGTAATCGCGGTAAGCGATCCATGGGACGTCCGGGCATCGTAGGAGTGCATCGTCCACGTTATTAACCGTTTTTTGCGAATTTATGATCTTTATTTGCGAAGCGTTGAGGTGAAAAGATATAACAATGCAGTTTTTGGTGAACATGTAATATGTAAATATAAACATTATGTTGATATTTCTATATTTATGACGCCAATTTATTCTGGTTTTTTAATTAAGGAATTTACTGACGTATATGTTTAGAATGAGACCCCAATATTGAGTTAGACGGTACACTTTAATTTTAATAGGTTTTCATGTCTCATTTACTGTATTTAAGAATTACAATAAATAGTTGATGAGTGGAGTTAAATATTTTTTTAACCTATTTAAATTTAATCCATATTATGACAGATCGATTTTTGATGTTTCCTTAGTTACTTATCAATTAAACTCTATTGAATGATCTCGTTTAAAAATTAACTTTGCAATAATTATTTTAGAGTCTTTTCCCAGATTGTAGACCTCCTAGTGCTTAAATTACAACATTCAAAATTTGGGTGGCTCTATTATTTAATTGTTCCTGTGTTTTTCCCAAATCGCAAGCCTTTGCAATTAGTACCAACGACTGCTGAATTCAATTTCAATAAAAAAGAAGTCTCTTCCGAGACTTAAGCCTTAACGTAAGGTTGAGTGAACGTTATAAATTGAAGTTATCGAAGATTCTATAACTTTTTTTGATATTTTACTACAGACATTTTAGCAGCCTGACAAATTAAGCTAACAATGTTTTCATAACTATTTGATACTCAGTATATATTTTATTTGATACTTTGATGATTTATTTGATACTCGGGATAGAGGTACGGAAAAACGTTGGATATACGATCAAGTATTCAACTGGAGACGCACATTAATAAGCAAGCCGCATGCAGCGTCTTGTCTTTAAACAGTAACAGTAATAAATAAAATACATAAAGTATTTTATAAGATGCAGTACTTAATAAAATCATGCCCGATTATGAAATAACTGCTTAAAAATAATAGTTCAATTGTTTATAATAGCATTCTTCCCCAGCGATGGTAGGGTTTGCCGTGGATTTTAAGTAAACTTTGTTTATTTTCTAAAAACATCGCTTTTTTTTATTATATAGTATGTAACTGCCCGCCAACATTATTATAGATCTAAAAGCAAATTTCATTTACCTTTCTTAAGATATCTTTGCCTTTAAATTCAACCTAATATGCGACAATATTCACAATTATCTGACTTCCCATTTTATTTATATGTACCACACGCGGCAAACGAAAATATATAATCATAAAGTTTAATAAGACCATGAAAAGCAGCACACAGAAAATGTAACAAAAAGCACAAAAGCAGCGTTAGTAGTTGAAGCGAACATATTCGTTAATGCAAAGTAGTATGTAAGTTAGTCGCAACCCACGCGATTTTCTAAGATGAAGTAAAAACGGTTGCATTACTTGTGGGTTTATGGAGTATGTGTCAGGTGTTGAATGTTGGTCGCTTCAGTAGCTTAAAAGCATACTTATCAGTTTGTTCACGTTGTGCAAGAAATAGATTCAAATGTAAAGTCTTGAATACGACTAACAATTGATTAATCGGAATACGACTTCAATATCCGTTAGCTTAGCACAGTATATATAACAATCAGTAGGTTCACTTGCATGCGACACCATTCATTTTATTAATCCACCTTCGAATATCACGCCCATAAACGAAGTAGTGGACCGACGTTTATCGGTCGGGATCGCCGGTAAATAAAACGCAGAGCCGCATTCAATAAAATGTCTCGAACAAAAATGTAAACAAAATCTCTTGTTATATAATAGTATAGTAAAATATGAAGTAGAATTATGTGTAGTGAACCATTTGATTGAAGTTGTTTTACTTATAGAATCTAATAAATAAAACGATAATCAATTTAGATATTTAAAACATTTATTAAACTAAGTTACAAGAGTTGTGTCTTGTTACATCGTTAATTACCAACTAAAGTTACATTATTCTTTCAAGCCATTAACCATATTCTTGCGTTGCAATAGTCATTTCATTTTATTTAGAAATAATTACGAACATGCATAGCTGTATACAATTTGAATACCTGTTCAACAAACAAATGGAGAATCTAGGTCACCGAAATCACATACGTACAAAATAGGGGAGATGAAATCAATTTACACTATAATAATAATAATTAATAATAATAAAATTTATTTTCATTCATATTAAATTAAAGACACAATGACATACGAAATGCTAAAAAGTACAATCCTAACGCACGCTTTGACTTTTTTTAACAGTAGATAGTAACAAAAGACGCTGTAGTTTACACCTGTTGATAAGGCGTTGACCTAGATTCTTTATTGTCGAACTCTTTTAATAAATCAGCATAAAAATTTTTATCATGTAGGATTTTGTAATCGCTTATTTGTTCTATTACGTGTTAATAATTCAATTTTAAGCAATTGGTAAATATATACAAAAGTGAATTCTTAAATACGGCATTGTTTTTACGAGCGTATTTATTAAAAAATAATAGTATGTAGGAAAAAATAGCCTGAAATCGGAAACATGAAAAAACTAATTGTAGTTCTTTCCGAGGTATTTTTACAGCCTTTGGCGGCACAACGACTAACACTATGCATTGTTTACTGGCACTAATATTGCACGATTGTGGGTTTATCCGGCTCTGGTAAGTTCGATAAGTTCTGTAGAGTGTTAGAAACAGAACTGCTGTCTGCATACTACCGACTCGCGCCAGCATGTAGTGTGGTGGATGGAAATTATTTGCGACAGTCACACTACTGTATGTTATATATACTGTGACCTTATTATAAAGTACAATCAAGAGTGACCATGTCCATTCTAAACGTAAATAAACTTTAGATATTGTATATTATGCATGTGTCACTTGCCTTTCATAAAATAATGTGATATGCTTTTTATCCGGCACGAACCTTTCAAATGAACTAATGTTTTTGTTTGAAAAGTTCAAAAAATTCGTTTTTACATCTTACAATTAGCTTTTGATGAATTTATTACGAGAAGCAGATGTATGTAACGATAAAAAACTTTTCGAGTTAAATCTTTTTTTTTGCATATAATGCGTTACAAAGATCTGATTGATTATTTTAATTATTTCTCATTTTTACTCTAATCGCAAAATCTCTTGTTATTTTATTTGCCACTATGTTTGAATATTAACATAGAAATGGTTTATTAAAGTACTTAACACTTTATCTGCATATGTTGAACTGAAGTGATTCTTTATATATAAATCTGCATAAATAAATATAATATTTATAGGTACTATTAATTAACAACATTAATTGTACAATTGTGCTACTATGTGTAACTATTTTTATGAGATTCCTTCTTTTATATTCATTTTTCTCGGAATCCGTTCTTTCTTCAGGATCTTCCCTTAAATCTTTTTGTAGATAGTCGATGTTCCTATATTATACCCTCCCAAACTATTTAATGTTCATCTAGCTTTGTGATTTTGATGGAAAAATTAGTTTATTTGCAATTGGCAAGTGATTTATTTATCTTTTACAAAACTTTTTCGCGACATTTTTTGATGTGATACATGAGTTTCAACTATTTCTCCCCAATAAAAATATCACCTATGTCCACCAGAAAATAATTTTTAATTGTTAATCCTTTGTTTATTTAAGGAGACGATTGGAAATATTCGTAACCTTTTAATTCTAGTAAACAATTTTACTAATATATAATATTAGTAATGACTTATTGATTTATATTTTATATTATTTATATTTTATTTATATTTAATTTATAGGCCCTCCGTGGTCGAGTGATAGAGATCCTACCTCTCGTTTAGGGGTTCAAACCTCGGTTGCGACTGAATTTTAAAAATTTAGTACAATCGTGTTTGAGCTCCTTAGGATAAGGTATGAAATTTGTACGAGTGATAAAGTGTGGGGTAGCGTAATGTACTTGCTACAAAAAAGCTCCATTACCTCCGTTGCACTTCCATAAGAGTTTGTGTAGAACCCCGACACTGCAAAATGCGGTAAAAGAGAAATGGATTATGTCTGTATGTATATTTAATTATGAAACAATATTTCTTTTTTATTGCACTATTTTACCATTTTTGG